>CM031612.1:84594275-84621775 GCA_018398815.1 Conus ventricosus
TGATTCGACCCTCCCACCAAACTAATCTTTTAAACTGTAAATTAGGGAATTGCATAATTTCACAATCGCAATATGCAGCTTTCCCTGATGGAAGAGCTCTTAAAACAGTTGAGGGCCTTCCATTATATAAGTTTTCATCAGTGCTCAGCTCATCTAAATGAACATAGAGTAATGAATGTAATGCAAGATCGAGCGGATTTTTCCCCCTCATAAGTAGTTTTGTTGGTGTAACTCTAAATCTATGATTGTCAGCTGCAAAGCCTAACATTTTAGCTAGCTCTTTATCAAAATAGTAACCTGCTTCTTCTTCAGACTTGAATGTTAACATTGTTTTTAGATTTGCATTGTTAAGTTTGAGGGTAATGTCGAAGTTACTCATTGCTTCTTTTAGTGAGCAAAACCCGTAATAACCATCAGGCATTGTTAACTGGCTAACTTTGGCCCCTGTTTTGTCAACTTTTAGAATCTTATTATTATTCTTGGATTACATTATATTAAACCATACAACTTTGTAAAATATTTCATGGAGCGCGACCATTTTGGTTCCGCAATTGTTATCAATAGCATGTGCTAAAAACGAAGGACGGTCTGTGTTGTTATTGTTACAAACATTTTTTAAACGAAATAAAAATGACTGCATTTAAATATACTGATGCAAAATATTCTGTTGGGCCGCACTACAATCTTAAAAATATAACAACTGATACTCTTGACATTTCTGTAACTCAGTCTAACGCCTTTCAAGTAAAGGTTAGTACTCCATTAAACAGATATCTTAACCCTCCTATTAAAAAAGACTACATCCCAAAAGTGTGGTTTAGTCATCCGATGCAGTTTTATCAGAACCAGTTAAACTTTGCTGTGTTTTGTGCATCAACTGGGTGTGGAGTGTCGTATGCGGATCACTTAAATCATCCTGATCCTTTGGTGAGGTCAGTGTACAGATTTCATTTTTATTACACCTTCAGACGTATTTTGACTGAACTGCAAGCTCCATTACCAAATGACAAAACGTTTAATCCATTCAGCAACAGAATAGACATGAAGGCTTTTGAAAGGATCTGTAACGAATTCAATATTAATGTTAAGACAGACTTTAGACAAAAGTTGGACCTTAATCATGGCTTAGGCACCCTTTATTTTTGGGGCGTGCACAGAAAGTATAACTATGACTGGGATCCTCCTTACACATCTTTCTCTTCAGGCACAACTGTTCACCTCGGGTCCATAGAGCAAGAGCATAAAACAGCATGGACAACATTTATCTTAGACACTTCTAAGGGCCTAACTAGAGCGGGAATAGAACGAATAAACGTCTCTGTTCGTACTTACGTTTGGGTGTTTGCTAGGTTCGCAAGCACAAACGAGATCGAGCATAACTGATCCCTTCTACTGGTTTTGATGCACAAAAACAATACTTAGCAAATTTAGAGACGCCATTAATTCTACAGTTGATTTACCTTCAAGTATAAAAAGGTACCAAAATGTTTACAATACGCAAGATCGAAAGTAGACTTTGCTGTTGGCACTGGTTTATACATGCTGCCTTCTGACCTCAGACTCCAGATAGGTACAATAATAAACTACAATAATGAAATCCTTGTGGCAGGCGATGAACAGAAGGTCGGAAAAAACGAAATAAATTCTGAGCCAGTAATATTGCAAGCAGTAAACAAACACCCAAGAATAAGTCAACCAATCCCCGTGGTCCGAAGCCCAAAGCCGTTGAAGACGCGGACTCTGTTCGCGATGACCATGAATATGAAAAGACAGCACTTGTTGTTGTATTAACTGGCATAGGATTGCTTAGTCTTTATCTTACTAAATATTAACCCAACTATTAAGAGAACTAATGCCCATAAGTGCTCGGCCATAAGCCAACTACTTTACCTGCAGTAGACAAAAGCCAGCTAACAACACCCCCTAATATACCTGGTAAAGCATCCACGGCTTTACTGGCTAATTTTTTTAATAAACCCGCAAGATGATCGAGCTGTTTTTTTACCCATGATTTATCAGGCGGAGGTGATGGCGATGGAGGCACTAACCCAGCACCACCACCACCCGTAATAGCCATTACCAGTGTACTTATTGCAAATCCTAAGGCCGTTATAACGCTTGCTAATGTGACTCCTTGCTCTCTAAACAGTGTTCGTATTCTTTCGCTAGCGTTGTGTCTTCATGTAAAATTTTTTGGATAGTTTCTCTTATTCTGATCACTTGAGTTCGTAATTGGTCTCGGTCAGTAGACGCCGCTTTTAGTCTTGCCGATCTTTCTTTTTTAAGATCTTTAGTCTTTGGGTTATTCTTTCTTAACCCCAGGCCCTAAATTGGCGTCATCAGCCTCAACAGTTTTTCTTTTTCTCTTTTTATATTGCTCATCTATTTCACTTAGTTTTGCTAAATTGTCTGTTAATTCGCCTCTAATGATTCTTACAGCACGACTAACGGCCTCTAATTCTTGCTTAGGCAATGGGGGATCATTAATTGTTTTTAATGCATGTTTCTTCTGAAAAACTGGTTTCTGCTTCTATTACATTTATTATTTCGCCTGAATGTTTGACTTAACTCAATTTACTCTGGAAGTTCTATGTTTTGCATTTGGTTAGCTGTTGGGAGTTTTTGTTGTATGTTTTGAAGTTTAGAAATATCCTCCGCGCTTAATTTCGGTCTAACAAGGTCAAGGCGATTTCGTTCACCCACTCTAAGTCTTTGTCTAATTGTATTCATGCCTACAAACTTTGATGGGTCTCGTTTATCTGTAAGCGGAACACGCTGTCCTTGATCGTTGTTCACATACAAATGGCCGCCTTTTACTTCAAAATCATCAGGGGCTATAAATGCGGGGGGTTCTAGGCCTAAACTTTGGTAAAATGATCTGACCTTAGGTCCTGTTATTTCATGCCACATTGAGGCTGTTGAGCGATGCTGTATTAAAGGAGTCATTTCACTCACGTCGTCTCCAGGATCCCTACTTTCTGTTAATTCACGCCGCAATGAGTGCAATGAGCGGAACTGTGTCAAAGGAGACATTTCACTCACGGCGTCTTCAGGATCAGGAACATCATAATCTTCTTCACCTTCAATGCCTGCCATGTTTTTAAATAATTAACTTTTTATTTTGTTTTATAAAAATGTCGCAAGCATATGGCTCATTTCTTGACCCGCTTAGAAGCCTGAAAAAGCCCCATGGCGTGAAGGGAAATAAACAGAATATTATTGTTCCAAATAATCCATCTACTATTGATGCAGATCAAATTCTTACTGTCAGATTTCCAGACCTAGGAGCAAATGAAGTGATTGTGCCAGGCTCTGCGCGACTTTACTTTCAAAATAGATCTCGAATCAACAGACCCCAACAGGACAGTTGTCCAGAATCTGGGACGGGCAATCGTTAAGAAAATTTCTATAAAACTTGAGGGGAAAGAAATATTTTCTTTACACAATGCGGACATATTTTTAACCTATTGCGATCTATGGCTAACCGAGAATGAAAGGAATGATCTTGCGTTTCAAGGAATCGAAAATAATGAAGCACTAAAAACAGAATAGGCGCCGCAGATACTAAAGAAGGCAAAAAGTATGTAGCTGTAAGTTATGCGTATGGAAATCGCTTTTCCATCCCCTTGGATTTTGAGTTGTTAAGTGCGCATGCGCCATACTTTCAAGGAGCATTAAAAGACAAATTGTCATATGAACTAACTTTTAATGAATACAAATGGGTTATTAAATCTGAAGTAGAACCGCAGCAAAGTACAGTATTTCTGACATCGCGTTAGAGTTTGACATTGTTCGCAATATTGATTTAGCAAGGTTGATTGTGCATCAATATAAGGAAAAATTAGCAATATTATTACGAAGAGTGGATCACCATTCTACACATCCTAAAAGCAGGGCAGACACATATGGAATTTCAGTTTTAGTGTCTCAGCAAAATCAATTAAAGGCATTTTATTGCTGTGCGAAGATGAAGAACCATTTGACAGACAAACCGAAAAGTTTCTTAATCCTAAAATAACGAAAGTGCAATGTACAATTGAGGGGAGCCCTAACCAAATCTACGCTAGCGGGCTTAGACCTTATCAGCATTTTGATGAAATAAGAAAATTGTTCGGAGGCGGGAGGCATAGAAATTCAACAGGAGACCTTATGTCTAAGACCTCCACCTTCATGATTTAGGCTTGATGATTATTTAACAACAAAATACGGCTTATGGATTGACCTAAGGGTAACAGAGGATAATCAGTTGCATGGAAGTGGGAGAAACTGTTAGAGAAGTAATAAACATTCAAATTGACAAAAGAAAAGATGACGATAAACCGCTTAATGCACATTTGTTTTTAATATATGATTCGCAGCTGAATATTCGAGGTAACAGATTCGATTATATAGAATGCTAAATTATTTTTTATTTTTAAAAAAGCATGTCCGTTCAGGTTTATCCGAATGTGCTACAGCACCAGAGGCGCCAAAAGAAGGGATAGTAGAAACCCCTAGCATAAAAACCTTCAGATTAACAAACATTACACAAATGCAACAAAAACTAGAGCAAGACCTTTCAAAATACAGCAAAACTAAACGAAGGTATTCTGCTGCCTTTAATGCTGTTACATATGTTAATACTGGAACATCGACTATTAGTGCTCTATCAGCAGGAACGAGTGTAGGCCTCTTAGCAACAGGCGTAGGCGCACCCGCAGCTTTACCTCTAGGCGGGGTGTCTTTAGGTCTTGGCCTGTGTTCATTAGCTGTAAGTGCGGCTGGCAAAAAATTAAAAACTAAACTCCAAAAGCACACAGCTATGGTTCAACTAATAACAGCTAAACTTAGCTCGTTCAAACTGACAATAAATAAAGCGCTAGTTGACTCAAACATCACGGATGAAGATTTAGTCGTTTACAGGCCGATTTTGATGACTATAAAAGACAAAAGTTTGATCTTCAAAAAAAGGCGAGGGCAAGTTTTTCTCAACAGCCAGACGCCGAGCAGATAAAAAAGGAATGTTTAAAAAAAGTAAACGAAACATTAAACTCTGTTCTAAACAGCTCACATTAACAACGCCAAAGGGCGTTTATACTTTAGTTTATGAGTCTAAGCACAAAAAGACCGTTGATATTGATTAATTATTTTTTTTAATTTAAATAAATATTTTGAGTTAGAAAAGAAACTCAACATGGATAAGATATATGAAGGACCAGACGAATTGTTTGAAGGAATGCTCGAGGGAGGGCGTTTGTCAAAAGCTTTAAATGATGTTAATCTAGAAGTCATTGATCCAACAAACGTACAGGCAAGTGTTGCTCATGCAATTTCTCAAGTTCCAGGTAAACTAACAATAGACCCGCCAGTTAAAGTAATGTTAAAAGTTTTAATCGATTATATAACAATAAATGAAGAAAATCTAAAAGTCTGGGTCTCAACTAAACAACAGGTTATTCTTTCTCATAATGACTTAACACCCGGTTGGGCAGACCAACTGCTTACACAGTTTGATGTGGCTGCTGAAGAAGCCAAAATGAGAGGCTCTGGTTGGTCAGAGGCCGAAGTCTTAGAGATGATATTAAAACAGGCTAAGTATGAGCCGATTGTAGGCAGGTCTTACATTCCACTACCCCCAGCATTAGTTGCAAAAAGAGCAGTTCTAAACATAAGGAATTCGGACAACAAATGTTTTATGTGGTGCGTTCTTGCAAGGCTGCATTACGCCCGTAAAAACGCAGAAAGAGTGTCTAACTATGAACCTTACATCAATGATCTTAACTTTAGTGGAATATCCTTTCCTGTCAGTATAGACCAAATTGATCAGTTGAAGAACAAAACAAACCAATAACTGTTAATGTCTACACATGGGATGAGGAAACACATCTACAGCCTATTAAAGCGTCCAAGAACAGTCCAACAATAGGCGAACCAGACAAAAATCATGTTGACTTACTACTGATGCTTTCACCAGCGGGGCTCCCGCATTACACATTGATACGAACAATGAGTAGACTAATGCAGCATACTTCAAAGCAAAGATGCAAACAAGAATTCTGTAGAAAATGTTTGACAAGAATTCCATCTGCTCAAGCCGCAAGCGAACATAAGAAACATTGTATCGGCCCAGTTGACTGTAATACGGAACTAATTACGCCCCCGCCCGGATCTAAAGTTAGTTTTAAGAACTGGAAACGGCTGCAAAATTCTCCATACGTAGTTTACGCAGACTTCGAGTTGCTTATTGTTCCTTATGAAGGGCCAGCGCCACAAAAACTTCGAAAAACAGTATTAATGAGTAATCATCAGATTTGTTCATTTGCCTTCATTATTGTTAGGTCGGATGGCGTTCATTCAAAGCCAGAATTATATAGAGGGCCTAATGCTGCAGAATACTTCTTAGAACGCATGCAGGAAGTGCGTAATGTCTGTTCTAATTGAATTTATCTGAAATCATAATGGCGCCTGAAGACCAACAACAGTATGACTCAGCCACACATTGTTGGATTTGTGGTTTAGGCCTCTCATCAGAGGGCAGCAAATCCGACAGTAAGAGACCATGATCACATTAGCGGAAAGTTCAGAGGAGCAGCACACAGTAAATACAATCTTCAACTAAAGTTTGTCCTAAGACATGGAAGCTGCCCTCTTCTTTCATAACTTGCGAGGTACAACTCTCATCTTATAATGAAAGCAGTAGACCGAGCCTTCAGGGTGTAAATGCATTGCACAGTCATCAGAAAAGTACAATGGTTTCACTTTAAATAACATTCTTTTTTTATGACTCTATGCACACATGATGGATCGTTAGAGTCACTGGCTATGTCCTTAAGTCCTCCCCCAATAACGGAAGAATATTTTGACCCAACACTTGTTAGAAAGGTGTTTACCCTTATGAATACATGAACAGTTTGGGAAAGGTTTGACGAAGATACACTTCCTCCTAAAGGCGCGTTCTTTTCTAGTCTCGAGGAAAGGAACATCAGCGATTCGATTACCAGCATGCTAAAGGGATGCGTGAAAGAAGTTAAAGTGTAAAACGATGGGAGACTCATGATGCATACTTGATGGCTGATGTATGTTTGTTGGCGGACGTCTTTGAAATTACAGGAAGACCTGCATGAAACATTATAGCCGGATCCTGCGCATTACATTTCTGCGCCCGGGATGAGCTGGATGCTTTCTTAAAATTTACTGGAGTAAAGATTGATTTATTGTCAGATTTACCAATGATTCAGATGATTGAAAACGGATTGCGTGGAGGAATTAGTATGGCGTCGCATCATTACTGTAAAGCAAAACAACAAATATTTGGACGATTAGATCCAAGTAAAAGTTTTAACTATCTCATGTATTTAGATGCAAACAATCTGTATGGTTGGGCAATGGCGCAATCACTTCCTTACGCAACTTTAAAATGTACACTGGCGGCGGTACGAATAATATTCAAAAGGCATTAAAGGGTTGACCCGTTTAACGCCAGATCAAAAGCGGGGGATACATTCAGAAGTTGACTTAGAATATCCTCATGAACTCCATTTACCCAAAATAATGACTACCCATTAGCAGCAGAAAGTCTAAAGATGAATGCAAGAGAGCGCCTAAACTTGTGCCTAATCTTCGAGGCAAAAAAATTGTCTGCATAAAGACTTCTACAATTTTATTTTAAGACAGGTTAGAGTTAGAGCAGTTCATCGTATAATGTTTGATCAAGAACCCTATGAAACCATATCATGAAGAAAATGATCTTAGAACTAAATCCACAGATGCTTCAGAAAAAGACTTTTTCAAGTGATGAACAACAGCTGTTTCGAAAGACTATGGAGATCCGCACAAGCGTAAGAAAGTCAGATTAGTCACCCCAAAAAGACGAGCAATAAGCCTGACTTCAAAACCTAATATCAGGGTTTAGAGATTTCATGATCAGCTTTTTGGGATAATGATGAAAAAAAAGAAAGTCAAATTGGACAAACCTGTATTTATCGGGTTTTACTGTTTTAGAATTATCAAAGCTTTTGATGTTAGAATTTCTTTATGACTACTTAACCCCTTGTATCCCGAGTCCAGAGTACTTTACACAGATACAGATAGTTTTTGTTATAGAAAATCCCTACTGAAGACATCTATAAAGACATGGAATTAGAAGTAGCTAAGGGGCATGGAGGATGGTACGACACATCTGATTATCCTAAAGATTCGCCTTTGCATTCACCCGTTAACAAGAAGGTTTTAGGAAAGATGAAGGACGAATTATCTGGAGGGGTGATCAAGGAGTTTGTTGGTTTAAGGTCGAAAATGTACAGTCTTTCGAGCCAGGAGAAAACCATTAAGAAAGCAAAAGGAATATCTCGCAGTGTTGTGCAGTCAAACATATCGCATGACAACTACAAAGAAGCATTGTTCAATAAACATACTTTTCATCATGACAACGTAAAACTACGATCTAATCTACATGAGATCAACACAACTGTTGTAAAACAAAAAAAGTCATTAGATAGAACAAACCCCAAAACGAGATATTGTTAATCCAGAGTTTTCATATGCAATCGGGCACTGGAGAACGGTATAATTATATTTCTTCTTCACCGAGGGCTTCACCGAGGGTTTATATTTTTCATCAAATTTTATTATAAGCTCAATCATATCTTCATCCAATCCAGCTTGATGTGCTCGAATTTTTTTTATTATTTCAAGATATTCTTTCCCCCAATTTGGGATTTGGGTTGTGGGTGATCTGGATGTTTTAGCATGTATTGATTAATCCTCATAAATATATGTCTAATAACAGAATTTTTTTCAAATGATTCTTTTTAACATTTCCAAAGGGCTCTTCCTTTATCATTCTTGTTTCGTCTTCCATTTTTAAACTCAAATATATTTCTGTAAACTAATTAAGCAACTGGAACTGTGTCTGGTGGGGATTATCTGCAGTTCTTCCTTCACAAAAGATCTTTGAGGAGCTGGTTGTTTTGTTGTGTCAGTTTCTCGTAAATAATACACGGGCGGATTCATTTTTACAATTCTTTTTATTTCATATGGATCAACACTCCAAACTGGATCGGTTGCCCTGATGCGAGTGTCCCCTTCTGCTTCCCCCGGTAAATAAAGGTACCTTACTTTTAAACCAAACGGTAATAGTTTGCCGGATGAAGACTCTCCTTCAGCAACTTCTATTGTTTGTTTTTTGATTGCTTGTACTGGTTTTAGCCCTTTAAATTCTTCATTATTCATTGCGCGTAGAACTGAGGGCAGTCTTCTAACCCATTCTGTGTTGCGAGAATTGTCAATCAGCTCTCTGTGATACTGGTAGGAGAAAAGTCTTTCAGATAACTGTTTGTTAAAGTTTTCAACCAAAGCCTGTGATCTGTGAACTCCTGGAATGCCTCTTCTAATGGTAACTCTATGTTTTAACAATAATTGATTCACTCGCCCTTTAAATTCTTTTCCATCATCGACTTGAATCAAGCGAGGATAAGTTAGCGGGCCTCGTTGGTATATCAGTTGTATGGCAACAGCAACAGCAGAAGCACTCTTTTGTGTTAATGGTTCCGCATCTTTGTATCTTGAAGCTATGTCAATGACTGTGAGTGCGTACTTAAATCTTTTTCGTCTAATCGTATCATGGGGTAAATATAGAAGATCCATTTGATGGGTGTCGTTCGGTATTGTATTCACAAAGTGTGGTCTCGTATTCGCCTAGGCGCAGGTAAATAAATTTGCCAAATCGCTTGTTTAGATAACCATTCCTTCGCTGTTTGTTCACTGACTCCCGCTGCTTGGCTTAGCTTTTTTATTGCCGTGATTCCCTTCCAATATCCTTTTGGCGAATAATAGATTTGTTCATTTTTATTCAGCCAATATTATGCGCAACAAAATACACGACGGTCATACCAAAGACAATAAACCCGATTTCTTGCATCTTTTTGTTTTTCTGATGGCTGATAAAAGTCACTGAATTTTGGCGGGGGCAATGTCTCGATTGTTTGCCTGTTACAAGATAATATTCTTTTATTGCTTGATCAACATCTTTAAATGTGTAAGCTGCATGTCCCTGTTTTTTCAGTTTGTCGTTAATAAAATCTAACTGCTCAATCTCTGCTTTTCATAGGTGTCTTGTGCAGCTGCAAGTTGCTCCATAGCTTTGTTATGTCTTTTCTCTCCCCTCATCCCGCAGTTTACTAAACACGTAATTACTTCCGCTAAAAGCAAGCGCATTAACCACAGCGCCACCAATCATCATTACGAGTGAAGCCATTTTTATAAAGTTATTTTTTTAATTTTAACATATTGATACGTCTGGAATTATTCCTGTTTAACTAAAAAATCCTTACGTAGCAAACGAAGCTGCAATGATAGCAATTACTTGCTGAATCCTCAAAGTCTAGCTTGCCAAGATCCGCTGGTTTAATTCTTAACAAGCATTCACCAGCATTGTGATCCTATACTTAAACCGCCAAAAACAGCAGAAGGACACAAGGTTGGCGACAGTTTTTCGGTGCTCATTTTAAAAAACAAATAATTATAATTAATAAAAAAACATGAACAGCGATATCTACTACAGCTACAGGGCGACCTAATCCTCTGACTTACAATGAAGAGGTTGATGACCAAGCTGTAATGCCCCAAAAGGAGAGGTTGTATTCTTGGCAGCATGCGAAAAACAAACAGTTCCTCGGCAATGAATTCAGCATAGAACAGATTCAACAGATGGCGCCACAAGATATTATAAAGTATCAACAGGTATGAAGCGCAACTAGGATCAAGAATGGAAAAAAGTGTAGGCCAAACGTTCTTAGTTTGTACACTAAACTAGTCAGTAGATTTGCTCCCATCGATTCTGAACAAGACTTTATGTATGATTTAACGCAGGATCCAGTTTTAACAAAGTCATTAGAGTCTCTAGGAGTGATCTGTATTACAGATTTGGAACTTTATTATCGCCGCTAAATCATGGATTAATTACTTTTAATCATATAGATTTTATTTCCCTTCAAAATGACCGAGCCAGAAAATCAGCAGAATCAGAAAACATTGAATCAGGTGAAAGTGGTCAGTAAAATCCTGGACGTGTTGCAGCAGGAAAAAAATTAGCAGAGTGGAACAAGCGAACAAAATTAATGTTACAGAATGAAAAAGTGCCAGTTGTTTTCAATGCCGGCTATAAAAACGTCAGAACAAGTTGATTCGGGGCCTACACTGCCAAAGTCTTCATGAATATTGAACTTAAAACTGTTGCCATTTTTGGCGCCCTTGCTGCTGTTGGGGTGGTTATTATGGTTATAAATATATAAACAAAGACAGCAAAACCCAGAGCAGTCCGAACAATCTCTGCCGCTAAATATAGAAGATGAACACAACAACATGCCAGAACCGCCAACAACAAAAGATCATTTTGATCCATTTCAGATGCAATAATACTTTAAGAACTTAATAAATAATTATAAGTTGACTTGAATAAGAACTTGGTTGTACTTAGAGGATGACTTAGTTATAAGAACTTGAGGTGACTTAATTAAGAACTTATTAAGAACTTGATGTGACTTAAGTAGAAACTTAAAGGAACTTAATTAAAAACTTAATTAAAAACTTAATTAAAAACTTGGGGCAACTTAATTAAAAACTTAATTAAAAACTTGGGGTGACTTAATTAAGAACTTAATTAAGGACTTAGGGTGACTTGGGGTGAAGGTGTTAAGTGTCTTAAAGCGGAACTGTGGGGACGCCTTGCTTTGGCGTGTGTGTGGTGGGTGGGTGAGGGTGGGTGGGGGGCCGGTGTGTGTGTGTGTGTGTGTGTGTGTGTGTGTGTGAGTGTGTGTGTGTGTGTGTGTGTGTGTCCCGCGCCCCCTCAATCAACTAGGCCAAACGACCCTACTGTGATCACTTGGCCTGCAAAGCGCACCTGCAAAGCTCAGCGGCAAACTAGGTCAAACGACCCTACTGTGATCACTTGACCTACAAAGCTCAGCGACAAACTAGGTCAAACGACCCTACTGTGATCACTTGACCTACAAAGCTCAGCGCCAAACTAGGTCAAACGACCCTACTGTGATCACTTGACCTACAAAGCTCAGCGCCAAACTAGGTCAAACGACCCTACTGTGATCACTTGACCTACAAAGCTCAGCGGCAAACTAGGCCAAACGACCCTACTGTGATCACTTGACCTACAAAGCTCAGCGGCAAACTAGGCCAAACGACCCTACTGTGATCACTTGACCTACAAAGCTCAGCGACAAACTAGGTCAAACGACCCTACTGTGATCACTTGACCTAGTTTGCCGCTGAGCTTTGTAGGTCAAACGATCCTACTGTGATCACTTGACCTACAAAGCTCAGCGGCAAACTAGGTCAAACGACCCTACTGTGATCACTTGACCTAGTTGATTGAGGTGCGCGCGGGATAGCACACCCACCCTAACCGCCCTCACCCCCACCCCCACCCCACGCATGCACACACTCAAGTCACTTCTAAGTTCTTAACTCAAGTTACCCCAAGTCACCCCAAGTCCTTAATTAAGGCACCCCAAGTTCTTACAAAGGATTGAAGCAAAAACTGAAATCTGAAAAGTTTAGTAAATTAGTATTGAAAACGGATAATCCTACACAATATGTTTGTTTGTAGGACCGTTATTTTTTGGTTATTAAAGTCTTACTTGTCAGAGAACTATAAAAAGCTCATTCTGGCTCACCCGGTCGAAACTCGTTGAGACCGGGTGAGCCAGAATGAGCTTTTTATAGTTCTCTTGCTGTGATCAATACAGCCTGGGCACATCTGGACTTCAACCTGACAGCCAGGTTTCCTGCCACGGCTGCTGAGAGAACAGCATTTTACCAATCCTGACTCACTTGCTTCACCACCGAGTTTTTGGGCGAAAGTGGCCTAAAAGCGCCTTTTCCTGTGGCGGAAGAGAGAGAGAGAGAATCACCGGCAGACAGACAGAGAAGAGAGAGAGACAGACAGACAGACAGAGAGGCGGGCAGACGCACGCACGCTTATGCACGCACGCACACTCACTCACTCCACGCACAACACACACACACACACACACACACACACACACTATTTAAAAAAAATGTGCCCCTAGTTTACAGTAGCATACCCCCCGCCTACGGTGGCGTGCTCCCTGTTTACATTGCAGGTGTGTATCCAGCCAAAAAATCAATACTGCTGCACTCCCTCCCCCCCCCCACTCCTTCCTCCCCAGCTTGCTCGATCGCACCATATTACATCAGCAAACACTGCCGCCTGGGGCGCTGTTCCCCAGCCCGGCCAATCAGCGAGTTAAGCGTAGCCTTTCCGACGCTCACATGACTAGGTAACCACACATTCTTTCGCTGACAGTCGGACGAGCAGGAGGGTTTTAAACTTGTGCGGTGGGTGTGTTATTTTAATAACCGGTTTAAACTGAAAACAGAATTGTGTATCTTAAAGGTTTGTTGCTTGTTGAAGACAATATTGTTGACAAAGATACAGCTAGTTTTAATACGTGTTTGGCTATCGATGAGATTGTTCGAAGTCGGCCGAAGCAAAACAAACCATCACGCGTTGATTGTTGGGAGCTGGCTTGAGACAGCTAAAGCCATGTTTAAAAAACATGGCGTTCATCTCTTAAGGCGGAGGTAAACACGACTGATTCGTATTTGAAACATTTTTGCTGTTACTACCCAAGTAAAAATGTTCTCAGTTTGTATCAGACTTGATTGATTGTTAACTACAGATTCAGTGTTCATGGGGCAAGCTGATCTGTGTATTAAGATGTTTATACTTTTCTACTTTTCTAATTCTAACCAGTTCATCTGCCTTTAAGTGTGCCCTTATGCAACTGAATGGCGATTTTCGAATGTTCTGGCAAAACTAGATAGGGCTAGGCAGACCTTAGTACATCTACTAGTATGGAGAGGAGTAGTGCGTAGCCAGCACTATCTTCATTAAAAAATGCTTCAAAAATACAATGGCGGGTGTACTAACTACTGGCGATTCCCAAGCCTGGATGAGAAAAGTGGTAAAAACTTTTTTTGTGCAAGAAGGAAAGTATAATGAAACTCTTTGTTGTGGGAGCAACCTGCGGTGAAGTTAGCCTTGCTGACTGCTACTATAAATAGCCGTTCATGCTGTGAACGCCTTATTTTCGTGGCAAGAGGACTGCAGTAAAGTTAGCCTTGCTGACTGCTACTATAAATAGCCGTTCATGCGGTAAAAGCCTATTTATAGTAGCAAGAGGGCTACAGTAAAATCCGCCTTGCTATAAATACCCGTCATGCTGTGAACGCCTTATTTTAGCAGCAAGAGGGCTGGGGTTAAAATCCGTTTTGCTATAAATAACCGTTCATGCGGTGAACGCCTATTTATAGTAGCAAGAGGGCTACGGTAAAATCCGCCTTGCTATAAATAGCCGTTCATGCTGTGAACGCCTTATTTAGCAGCAAGAGGGCTGCGGTAAAACCCGCCTTGCTATAATAACCGTTCATGGCGGTGAACGCCTATTTATAGTAGCAAGAGGGCTACGGTACTGCCTGTACTTGCTATGTGCGGACACTAAGGGAGGTAACTCCTGCACACACCCCACCCCACGCACGCACGTCTCCCCACCCCCACCCACCCCACTCACGTCTCCCCACCCCCACCCACGCACGCACACTTAAGTCATCCTCAAGTCATTCACAAGTCATCCTCAAGTCATTCACAAGTCATCCTCAAGTCATTTACAAGTTATCCTCAAGTCATTCACAAGTCACCCTTTAAGTCATTTACAAGTTTCTTACTTAAGTCATCCTCAATTTCATTCACAAGTCATACTCAAGTCATTCACAAGTCATCCTCAAGTCATTTACAAGTTATCCTCAAGTCATTCACAAGTCATCCTTAAGTCATTCACAAGTTCTTACTTAAGTCATTCACAAGTCATCCTCAAGTTATTCACAAGTCATCCTCAAGTCATTTACAAGTTCTTACTTAAGTCATCTTTAAGTCACCCAAGTCATCCTCAAGTTCTTACCCAAGTTAACCTAAGATCATAGTAAGTCATCCTCTAAGTACAACCAAGTTCTTTATTTAAGTATCTTATAATTATCAAAAATACAAGCATGTTTTTATCTTAAATAGTAGATGTCTAATATAGTACACACACGCCTCAAAAAACGTGTCATCGTTGAGGATGTCTTGCTCAGCGTTCTGCATAGATCTTAAGGAAGGTCTTACATCCGAAGCAACCGCATTGATTACAATTCTGGTATATGGAAATGTCTTTTATAGACTCCATGTCTTTATTTATTGACTTTATCATTTTATAATACGCCATGATCTATTTTTATTAAAAAAATTTAAAATTAAGTTCTTAAAATATTATTACATTTCAAATGGATCAAAATGACGCTTGTTTATTGGCGGTTTTTGGCGTGCTGGTGTCTTTTTCTGCATTTAGTGGCTCAGATTTTTTGATAGCTTTCGTTTCTGTTGCCATTGTGTATATATTTTATAGCCATAATAACTGCCCCCAACAGCAGCAATGGCGCCAAAAATGGCAACAGTTTTAAGTTCAATATTCCATGAAACTTTGGTGCCCTTGAAATCACATGGAGTTTTTATAGCGGGCATTGAATCAACTTGTTCTGGCGTTGGCGGTGTTATGTTTTCATGATGAGTCATAATCTGTAACATTAATTTTTTTTGTCTGTTTCCCCTCTGCTAATTTTTTTCCTGCTTCAACACGCCCAGGATTTTTAATGGCCTTCACCTGATTCAGCGTTTTCTGCTGATTTTCTGGCTTGGTTACTTTCTCCACCTGATTCAATGTTTCCTGGTTCTGATGATTTTTCCCGCTCGTTCATTTGAAAAGGGGAAAAAAAATCTATATGATTAAAAGTTATTAATCCCATGATTAATGGCGATAACAATGTTCCAAATCTATAGTATAAATCACAATCCTAGAGACTCTAATGACTTTGTTAAAACTGGATCTTGCGTTAAATCATACGTAAGATCTTGTTCAGAATCAATGGGGGCAAATCTACTGACTAGTTTAGTGTACAAACTAAGAACCGTTTGCCCCACACTTTTCACCATTCTAGACCTAGCTGCGCTTCATACCCGTTATGATACTTTAAAATGTCTTGCGGCGACATCTGTTGAATCTGTTCAATGCTGAATTCAGTTCCGAGGGAAATGTTTTGTTTTCCCACATGCTGCCAAAAAATACAGCCTTTCTTTTTGGGCATAATAGCTTGGTCATCAGCTTGGTCATTCATAAGTTCAGGAAGGTTTAGGCCACCTTGTAGCTGTATAGATCATTATGTTCATGGTTTTTTAATAATTATAATTATTTTATTTCTAAAAATGAGCACCGAAAAAACTGTTGCTAACCTTGTATACCATTCTGCTGTTATTGGTGGTCTAAGTGTAGGATACTCAATGCTTGGTAAAAGCTTGTTTAAGAATTAAACAGCAGATCTTGGCAAACTAGACTTTGAGGATTCAGCAAAGCTAATTGCTATCATTGCAGCTTCGGTTGCCACGAAAGATTTTCTAGTCAAGCAAGGAATAATTCCAGACAAATAAATATGTAAGAAAAAAATACATTTATAAAAAATGGCTTCACTCGCAATAATGATAGGCGGCGCTGTGGTGAATGCGCTTGCTTTTAGTGGAAGTAATTTCGCATTTAGTAAACTGCGGGATGACGGCGAGAGAAAAAGACATAACAAAGCTATGGAGCAACTAGCAGCTGCACAAGACGCCTATGAAAAGCAGAGACTTGAGCAGTTAGATTTTATTAATGACACACTGAAAGAACAGGGGCATGCAGCTTACACATTTAAAAATGTTGACCAAGCAATAAAAGAATATTATCTAGTAACAGGCAAACCGGTTCAGACATTGCCCCCACCAAAATTCAGTGACTTTTATCAACCCTCAGAAAAACAAAAGATGCAAGAAATCGCGTTTATTGTCTTTGGTATGACCCCTGTGTATTTTGTTGCGCATAATATTGGCTGAATAAAAAATGAACAAAATCTATTATTCGCCCAAAGGATATTGGAAGGGTATCACAGCAATACAAAAGCTAAGCCAAGCAGCGGGGGTCAGTGAACAAACAGCAAAGGAATGGTTATCTAAACAAGCGATTTGGCAAATTTATTTACCTGCGCCCAAACGAATACAGAGACCACACTTTGTCAATACAACTCCAACGACACCCATCAAATGGATCTTCTATATTTACCCTCTGATAGGATTAGACGAAAAAAGATTTAAGTACGACTCACAGTCATTGACATGGCTTCAAGATACAAAGATGCGGAGCCATTAACACAAAAGAGTGCTTCTGCTGTTGCTGTCGTATACAACTGATATACCAACGAGGCCCTTAACTTTCCCTGCATGATTCAAGTCGATGATGGAAAAGAATTTAAAGGCCAAGTGAATCAATTATTGTTGAAACATAGAGTACCATTAAAGAGGCATTCCAGGAGTTCACAGATCACAGGCTTTAGTTGAAAACTTAACAAAACAGTTATCTGAAAGACTTTTCTCCTACCAGTATTTACAGAGAGTGATTGACAATTCTCGAACACAGAATGGGTTAGAAGATGCCCTCAGTTTTGCGCGCAATGAAATAATGAAGAATTTAAAGGCCTAAAACCAGTACAAGCAATCAAAAGAAAAACAATAAATGTTGCTGAAGGAGAGTCTTCATCCGGCAAACTATTTCCATTTGGATTGAAAGTAAGGGACTTTATTTACCGGGGGGAAGCAGAAGGGGACACTGCATCAGGGCAACTGATCCGGTTTGGAGTGTTGACCCGTATGAAATAAAAGAATTGTAAAGATGAATCCGCCCGTGTTTATTTACGAGAAACTGACACAACAAAACATCCGGCTCCTCAAAGATCTTTTGTGAAGGGAAGAACTGCAGATAATCCACCAGACACAGTTCCGCTTAATTAATTTACGTAAATATATTTGAGTTTAAATGGAAGCTCAGAAGGAAGCGCAGAACGAAACAAGAATGGCGAAGGAAGAGACTTGAAAATGATGCGGGGGAATCATTTCATGCGTGTAATGCTATTAAGGAAACATTTTCGAGGATTAATCAATGCATGCTAAATCATTCCAGATCACCTACAACTCAAACCTCCAAATTGGGAAAAGAATATCTTGAAATAATAAAAAAAATTCGAACGCATCAAGCAAACATGAGAAAGATTTAAATGAATTGGATGAAGCTTTGATTGATCTTATAATAAAAGTTGATGAAAAAATTTAAAACCCCCTGTTTATGCGGTCCTCCAGTGCCCCAAATTTCATATGAAAACTCTGATTAACAAACACCCGTTTGTGTTTGTTCTATCTAATGACTTCTTTGTTACAACCGTTGTGTTGATCTCATGTAGATTAGAATCGCAGTTTTACGTTGTCATGATGAAAAGTCTTATTGCCAAACAATGCTTCTTTGTAGTTGTCATGTGATATGTTTGACTGCACAACACTGCGAGATATTCCTTTTGCTTTCTTAATGATTTTCTCTGGCTCGAAATACTGTACATTTTCGACCTTAACCAATAACTCCTTAATCACCCTCCAGATTAATTCATCCTTCATCTTTCCTAAAACCTTCTTGTTAGTAATTGAATGCAAAGGCGAATCTTTAGGTAATCAGATGTATCATACCATCCCGCATGTCCTTTAGCTACTTCCATTTCCATGTCTTTATAGATGTCTTCAGTAGGGATATCTATAACAAAACTATCTGTATCTGTGTAAAGTACTCTGGACTCAGGATACGAGGGCTTAAAGTAGTCATAAAGAAACTCTAACATCAAAAGCTTTGATAATTCTAAAACAGTAAACCCAATAAATACAGGTTTGTCTAATTTGACTTTCTTTTTTTTCATCATTATGCCAAAAAGGTGATCATGAAATCTTCTGAAGTCCTGATAATTTGGTTTTGAAGTCAGCTTAATTGCTTCATTCTCTTTGGTGACTAATCTGACATCTTTGCGCTTGTGCGGATTCTCCATAGTCTTTCCAAAACAGCTGTTGTTCATCAGCTTAAAAAAGTCTTTTTCTGAAGCATCTGCGGATTTAGTTCTGAGATCAGTGTTCTTCATTATGTATGGTTTCATGAACTGTTCTTGATCAAAAGCAATTATGCGATGAACTGCTGTCAACTTCAAACCATGTCTAAATAAAATTGTAGAAGTCTGTAATGACAGACATAATTTTTTTGTCCCCGAAGATTAGGCAAAAGTTTAGGTGGTTCTCTTGGATCCATCTTTAGACTTTCTGCGCTAATGGATAGTCATTATGCAGGTCATGGATTTTCATGAGGATATTCTAAATCAACTTCTAGAATGAAACCACGCTGCTAAACAGGCGTTAAACTGCCCAACCATTTTAATGCCTTTTGAATTTTAAATTCGGATCGCCCCTGTGTACTTTTTAAGTTGCGTAATGGAAGCGATGCGCCATAGCCCATCCAAAGAGTTTGATCTAAATACATGGAATAGTTAGACTTTTACTCGGATCATAGTCATCTAGGTATTTGTTGTTTGCTTTACAGTAATGATGCGACGCCATACTAATTCCTCCACGCAAATCCGTTTTAAAATCATCTGAATCATTGGTAAATCTGACAATAAATCAATCTGTACCCAGAAAATTTTAAAAAAGCACCCCAGCTCACCCCGGGGCGCAGAAATGTAATGCGCAGATCCAGGCTATAATGTTTCACGCAGGTCTTTCTGTAATTTTCAAAGACGTCCGCCAACAAACATACATCAGCCATCAAGTATGAGTCATGATAGTCTCCATCGTTTACACTCTAACTTCTGCCACGCATCTTGAGCATGCTGGTAATCGAATCGCTGATGTCCTTTCCTCTAAGACTAGAAAAGAACGCGCCTTTAGGTGAAGTGTATCTTCATCAAACCTTTCCCAACTGTTCATGTACTCATAAGGGTAAACGCCCTTTCTAACAAGTGTTGGTTAAAATATTCTTCCGTTATTGGGCAGGACTTTAAGGACATAGCTAGTGCTCTAATGATCCCATCATGTGTTGCATAGAGTCATAAAAAGACATGTTATTTAGATTAAAGCACATGTACTTTTCTGATGACTGTGCAATGCATGCTACCCTGAAGGCGTTGGTTACTGCTTGCAATATAAGATGAGAGTCGTAACCTCGCAAGTTGTGAAAGAATACAGGCAGCTTCCATGTCTTAGGATCAAACTTTAGTTGAAGATTGCATTTGTTATGCGCCGCTCCTCTGAACTTTCCGCTAATGTGATCATGGTCTCTTACTGTTGGATTCGCTGCGTCTGATGAAGGCCTAAACCACAAATCCAACAGTGAGTGGCTGAGTCATACTGCTGTTTATCTTCAGGAGTCATTATGATTTCAGATAAATTCAGATTATTAGAACAGTCATTACGCACTTGCTGCATGCGCTGTAAAAATCTTCTAGCCGCATCTGGTCCCCTGTATAATTCTGGCGTTGAATGAGCGCCATCCGACCTGACAACAATGAAGGCAAATGAACAAATCTGATGATTACTCATTAAGACTGTTTTTCGAAGTTTTTGTGGCGCTGGCCCTTCATAAGGAACAATGAGTGATTCGAAGTCTGCGTAAACTACGTATGGAGAATTTTGCATCCGTTTCCAGTTCTTAAAACTAACTTTACTGCCTTCTGGGGGCGTAATTAGTTCTGTATTACAGTCAACTGGGCCGATACAATGTTTCTTATGTTCGCTTGCGGCTTGAACAGATGGCATTCTTGTTAAACATTTTCTGCAGAATTCTTGTTTGTGCCCATCTTTTGAAGTATGCTGCATTAGTTTACTCATTGTTCGTATCAATGTGTAATGCGGTAGCCCCGCTGGTGAAAGCATCAGTAGTAAGTCAACATGATTTTTGTCTGGCTCGCCAATCGTTGGACTGTTCTTGGACACTTTAATTGGCACCAAATCTGTTTCCTCATCCCATGTGTATACATTAACAGTTATTGTTTGTTTGTTCTTCAAACTGATCAATTTGATCTACACTAACAGGAAAGGATATTCCACTAAAGTTAAGATCATTGATGTAAGGGCGATAGTTAGACACTCTCTCTGCGTTTTTGCGGGCATAATGCAGCCTTGCAAGAACACACCACATAAAACATTTTTGTCTGTATTCTTTATGTTTAGAACTGCTTTTTTTTGCGACTAATGCTGGAGGTAGTGGAATGTGAGACTTGCCTACAATCGGTGCATACTTAGACTGTTTTAATCTGATCTCTAAGACTGCGCCCTCTGACCAACCAGAGCCTCTCATTTTGGCTTCTTCAGCGGCAGCGTCAAACTGTGCAAGCAGTTCGTCTGCCCAACCGGGTGTTAAGTCGTTATGAGAAAGAATAGTCTGTTGTTTAGTCGAGACCCAGACTTCTAGGTTTTCTTCATTTATTGTTACATAGTCGATTAAAACAGCTAACATTACTTTAACTGGTGGGTCTATTGTTAGTTTACCCGGAACTTGAGAAATAGCATGACCAACGCTTGCCCGTACGCTTGCTGGATCAATGACTTCTAAATCAATATCATTCAGTGCTCTTGATAAATTTTCTTGCATTCCTTCAAAAAATTCGTCTTGCCCTTCATATATCTTAGCCATGTTGAGCTTCTTTTCTAACTCAAAATATTTATTTAAATTAAAAAAAAATAATTAATCAGAATCAATATCAACGGTCTTTTTGCGCTTGGACTCATAAACTAAAGTATAAACACCCTTCGTGTTGTTACTGTGAGCTGTTTAGAACAGAGTTTAATGTCTCGTTTACTTTTTTTAAGCATTCTTTTTTATCTGCTCGGGGTCTGGCTGTTGAGAAAAACTTGTCCTCGCCTTTCTTTGAAGATCAAACTTTGTCTTTTATAGTCATCAAATCGGCCTGTAAACGACTAAATTCTTCATCCGTGATGTTTGAGTCAACTAGCGCTTTATTTATTGTCAGTTTAAACGAGCTAAGTTTAGCTGTTATTAGTTGAACCATAGCTGTGTGCTTTTGGAGTTTAGTTTTTATTTTTTGCTAGCAGCACCTACAGCTAATGAACACAGGCCGAGAGCTAAAGACAAACCTCCTAGAGGTAAAGCTGCGGGTGCGCCTATGCCCGTTGCTAAGAGACCAACACTCGTTCCTGCTGATAGAGCGCTTATAGTCGATGCTCCAGTATTAACATATGTAACAGCATTAAAGGCAGCAGAATACCTTCGTTTGGTTTTGCTGTATTTTGAAAGGTCTTGCTCTAGTACTTGCTGCATTTGTGTAATGTTTGTTAATCTAAAGGTTTTTATGTCAGGGGCTATCTCTTCTCTTGGCAACTCTGGCGCTGTAGGCACATTTGGATAAACTGAACAGACATGCTTTTTATAAAATAAAAAATAATTTAGTATTGTATATCTTTTAGTCTGTTATCTTCAATATTCAGCCGCGCATCATATATTAAAAACAAATGTACATTAAGTGGTTTATCGGCTTCTTCTTCTTTTCAATTTGAATGTTTATTACGTCTCTCACAGTTCTCCCGCTTCCATGTAACTGATATCCTCCGTTGACCTTAGGTCAATCCATAAACCGTATTTTGTTGTTAATAATCATCAAGTCTTACGCTGTGAAGGTGTAGATCTTTAGCCACAAGTCAACTGTTGGATTTCTACACCTCCCACCTCCAAACAGTTTCTTATTTCATCAAAATGCGATAAGGTTTAAGCCCGCTAGCATAGATTTGGTTAGGACTACCCTCAATCGAACATTGCACTTTCGTTATTTTAGGATTAAAAAACTTTTCACTTGCTCTTTCGAACGGTTCTTCATCTTCACACAGCAATAAAATACCTTTAGCGATCTTGCTGCGACGCTAAAACTAATTCCATATAGTGTCTGCCCTGCTTCTGGGATATGTTGTATGATGACGCACGTTTTCGTAATATATTGCTAATTTGGTCTTATATTGACCCCCAATCAGCCTTGCTAAATCAGAGTTGCTAACAACATCAAACTCTAACGAGATGTCAGAAATGCTGTACTTTGCTTCGGTGTCTGTTGATTGATAACACGTTTGTATTCATTAAAAGTTAGTTCATATGACAATCTGTCTTTTAATGCTCCTTGAAAGTATGGGGCATGCGCTTTAACAACTCAAAATCTAGGGGAATGGAAAAGCGTTACCATACGCATAACTTACAGCTAAAGCCTTTTTGCTGCTTTTAGCACCTGAGGCGAGTTCGGCCGCTATTCTAAGTTTTAGTGCTTCTTCATTGCCGATTCCTTGAAACGCAAGATCTTCCCTTTCATTCGCGGTTAGCCATAGATCAGAATAGGTTAAAAATATGTCTGCATTGTTTTAAAGAAAATACTTCTTGCCCCTCAAGTTTTACAGAAATTTTCTTAACGATTGCCCGTCCCAAATTCTGGACAACTGTTCTGGTTTGGTCGTTGTTGAAGCGAGTTCTATTTTAAAAGTAAGCCGTGCAGAGCCTGGCACGATCAAATCATCCGCTCCTAGGTCTGGAAATCTAACAGTAAGAATTTGATCTGCATCAATAGTAGATGGATTATTTGGAACAGTAATATTCCGTTTATTTCCCTGCACACCAAGGGTTCTTTCAGCTTTCTATACGGGTCAAGAATCGAGCCATATGCTTGTGACATTTTTATAAACAAAATAAAAAGTTAATTATTTAAAAACATGGCAGGAATTGAAGGCGAAGAAGATTATGATGTTTTTGATCCTGGAGACGACATGAGTGAAATGATCCTTTAACACAGCATCGCTCAGCGCTCTCAATGCGGCGTGAATTAACAGAAAGTACGGTCGGAGCATTTTACAAAAGTTTAGGCCAAGAACCTCCCGAATTTATAGACCAAATGATTTTAAATAGAAGATGGTCATTTGTTTGTAAGGGGCGATCAAGGAGAATCTGTTCGGCTTACAACTAAACCAGACCCATCAAAGTTTTTAGCCAAGAGTACAATTATACAAAGACTTAGTGTAAAAGATCAAAATCGCCTTGGTCTTGTTAGACCAAAATTAGATAGGGATGCAGTTGCTAAACTTCAAAACACACTGCAGGAACTCCCAACAGCTAACCAAATACAAAACATGGAACTTAAAGAATTAAATCAATCGGCAGATGAAATAATAAATGCAATAGAAGCAGAAACCAGTTTTTCAGAAGAAACAGCATTAAAGACTATACACGACTCACCGCTACCCATGCGAGAAATAACGGCCCTTGATCATGCTTTAAGAACCATTAGAGGCGAATTAACAAACAATTAGCAAAACTAGGTGAACTAGATAAGCATATAAAAAGAGAAAAGAAAAACTCGTTGAGGCTGATGACGCCAACTTAGGCCTGATATTAAAGAAAGAATAAGACAAAGACTAAAAGATCTTGAACAAGAAAGATCAGCAAGACTAGAAGTGCTGACTACTAACCGAGACCAATTACGAACTCAAGTGAACAGAATAAGAGAAACTATCGAAAAAATTTTATATGAAGACACAACACTAGCAGAAAGAATACGAACACTGTTTAGAGAGCAAGGAGTCACATTAGCAAGCGTTATAACAGCCTTAGGATTTGCAATAAGCACACTAGTAATGGCTATTACAGGCGGTGGTGGAGGCAAAGTTCAGTGCCCCCGCCGCCATCGCCTCCACCTGATAAATCATGGGTAAAAAAAACTTGATCATCTTGCGAGTTTATTAAAAAATTAGCCAGTAAAGCCGTAGACGCTTTACCCGGTATATTAGGTGGTATCGTTAGCTGGCTTTTGTCTACTGCAAGCAAAGTAGTTGGTTTTATGGCCGAGCACTTATGGGCATAGTTTCTTGTAATAGTTGGGTTAATATTAAGATAAAGACCGAGTAATCCTATGCCAGTTAATCCAAGAACAAGCGCTGTCTTTTCATATTCATGGTCATCGCGAACAGAGTCGCGAGCTTTGCTGAGTCTTCAATGACTTTGGGGGTTTGGACTTCGGGAATTAGATGACTTAATCTTGGGTGTTTGTTTACTGCTTGTAATATTACTGGCTCAGAATTTATGTCGTTTTTCCAACCTTCTGTTCATTGCCTGCTATAAGAATTTCATTATTTATAGTTTATTATTATTCCTACCTGGAGTCTAAGGTCAGAAGGCAACATGTATAAACCAGTGCCAACAGCAAAGTCTACTTTCGATCTTGCGTATGTAAAACATTTTGTACCTTTTAATGCTTGAAGGTAAATCAACTGTGAATTAATGGCGTCCTCTAAATTTGCTAAGTATTGTTTTTGCGCGTCAAAGCCAGTAGAAGGATCAGTTATGCTTGATCTTGCCTGTGCTTGCGACCCTAGCAAACACCAAACGTAAGTACGAATAGAGTCGTTTATTCGTTCTATTCCCGCTCTAGTTAGGCCCTTAGAAGTGTCTAAGATAAATGTTGTCCATGCTGTTTTATGCTCTTGCTCTATGACCCGAGGTGAACAGTTGTGCCTGAAGAGAAAGATGTGTAAGGAGGATTCCAGTCATACTTATACTTTCTGTGCACGCCCCAATAATAAGGGTGCCTAAGCCATGATTAAGATCAGACTTTTGTCTAAAGTCTGTCTTGATGTTAATATTGAATTCGTTACAGATTCTTTCAAAAGCCTTCATGTCTATTCGGTTGCTAAATGGATTAAACGGTTTGTCATTTGGTAATGGCGCCTGCAGTTCAGTCAAAATACGTCTGAAGGTGTAATAGAAATGAAATCTGTACACTGACCTAACCAAAGGATCAGGATGATTTAAGTGATCAGCATACGACACTCCACACCAGTTGTTGCACAAAACACAGCAAAGTTTAACTGGTTCTGATAAAACTGCATCGGATGACTAAACACACTTTGCGATGTATCTTTTTTAATAGGGGGGTTAAGATATCTGCTTAATGGAGTACTCACCTTTTTATGAAAAGAGGCAGTCTGGGTCACAGCAATGTCAAGAGTATCAGTTGCTATATTTTTAAGATTGTAGTGTGGCCCAACAGAATATTTTGCATCAGTTATATTTGAACGCGCTCATTTTTATTTCGTTCAAAAAATGTTTGTAACAATAACAACCCAAGACCGCCCTTCGTTTTTAGAACATGCTATTGATAACAATTGCGGGGCCAAAATGGTTGCACTTCATGAAATATTTTACAAGTCGTATGGTTTAATATAACTGAATCAAGAAAAATAATGCAGTTCTAAAAGTTAATAAAGAAGGAAGGTAGTTAGCCGGTTAACCATACTGATGGTTATTACGGGTTTTGTTCGCTAAAAGAAGCAATGAGTAATTTCGACATTACTCTCAAACTTAACAATGCAAATCTAAAACAATGTTAACATTCAAACCTGAAGAAGAAGTAGCACATTACCTTTTTGATGTAGAGCTAGCTAAAATGTTAGGCTTTGCAGATGACAATCATAGATTTAGAGTTGTGCCAGACAAAACTACTTATGAGGGAGAAAACCCGCTCGATCTTGCATTACATTCATTACTCTATGTTCATTTGGACGAACTAAGCACTGATGAAAACTTATATGATGGAAGGCCCTCAACTGTTTTAAAGAGCTCTTCCGTCAGGGAAAGCTGCATATTGCAATTATGAAATTATACAATTCCCTAATTTACAGTTTAAAAGATTAGTTTGTGGGAGGGTCGGATCATTTATTAAAAAATCAAAGACAAAACAGGGAAAGTTGTAAAATGTGATAACCTGCACATTGTTTTAGAAATAAAATAATGCGTTACTAAAAAATAATGTCGCGTGGGCCAGAAGAACCAGGAGTTACATTAGCGCCTGTAAGGTATAACTTTAGAATTAAAAGACCTTGCAGACGTTGCGGACTTTGAACAGAATGGTGAGATAGGCGCTTTGTATGGTTTTTGAGTACACTAAAGATGGTGATTATAAACGCAAAGAGGTGGCGACAACAAAAAGTTCCTAAACTAGAACAACTGCGCAATCTAGAGGCAAATAATGTTGGCCAGTATGATATAAAATAGTTCGAAAACCTGACCTCAAATGGCACTTAGAACCATATTTAGAATGGGACATAAATTTGAATTCATAAGCCCATTTACATTTTTTGGCCGTCAAAAAAGTTTCAGAAAAGCATTCAACCTGGCCCTTTACATGTAAGTCTTATGCCAGATGACAATAGTCGAAAGAGATTGAAATAACGCCGTATGGGAAAAAACAGTACATCCTCCACAGAAAAGAAACAGTTGTAAAAGATGCTTCTACAAAATTACAGTTCATGCCGCAAATGAGATTAGGGGACACGTTCACAATAATATTTGAAATTTCTGTCTTAAAAGATAAGGAGAGGGATGGGGTTGTGGGCGTTAGTGACGTCCTTTTTAAAGGAATTCTAATTAGCTGGCAAAACTTAGACGTTGACAGTCTTAAAGTTACTGTTGTCATTCTTCACAATGGTGAGGATATTAAGGTCATAACAACAAGCAACA
>CM031612.1:84625441-84713150 GCA_018398815.1 Conus ventricosus
CAAAACAACAACAGTTGGTAAAACCCAAAAAGGATTTTTTCTTTTTTGCAATCGGCACTGGAGACCGCATAAACAGGGGTTATATTTTTCATCAACTTTTATTATAAGATCAATCATAGCTTCATCCAATTCATTTAAATCTTTTCTCATGTTTGCTTGATGCGTTCGAATTTTTTTATTATTTCAAGATATTCTTTTTCCCAATTTGGGGTTTGAGTTTAGGCGATCTGGATGATTTAGCATGCATTGATTAATCCTCGAAAATGTTTCCTTAATAGCATTACACCATGAAATGATTCCCGTATCATTTTCAAGTCTCTTCCTTTACCATTCTTGTTTCGTTCTGCACTTCCTTCTGAGCTTCCATTTTAAACTCAAAATATTTACTAAATTAATTAAAGCGGAACTGTGTCTGGTGGGATTATCTGCAGTTCTTCCTTTCACAAAAGATCTTTGAGGAGCTGGTTGTTTTGTTGTGTCAGTTTCTCGTAAATAATACACGGGTGATTCATTTTACAATTCTTTTTATTTCATAGGGTCAACACTCCAAACTGGATCGGTTGCCCTGATGCGAGTGTCCCCTTCTGCTTCCCCCGTAAATAAAGGTACCTTACTTTTAAACCAAACGGTAATAGTTTGCTGGATGAAGGCTCTTCAGCAACATTTATTTTTTTCTTTTGATTGCTTGTACTGGTTTTACCCTTTAAATTCTCATTATTCATTGCGCGCAAAACTGAGGGCATCTTCTAACCCATTCTGTGTTGCGAGAATTGTCAATCAGCTCTCTGTGATACTGGTAGGAAAAAGTCTTTCGCTAACTGTTTGTTAAAGTTTTCAACTAAAGCCTGTGATCTGTGAACTCCTGGAATGCCTCTTTTAATGGTAACTCTATGTTCAACAATAATTGATTCACTTGCCCTTTAAATTCTTTTCCATCATCGACTTGAATCATGCGAGGATAAGTTAACGGGCCTCGTTGGTATATCAGTTGTATAGCACAGCAACAGCAGAAGGGACTCTTTTGTGTTAATGGTTCCGCATCTTTGTATCTTGAAGCTATGTCAATGACTGTAAGTGCGTAAATTAAATCTTTTTCGTCTAATCGTATCAGAGGGTAAATATAGAAGATCCATTTGATGGGTGTCGTTCGGTATTGTATTCACAAAGTGTGGTCTCTGTATTCGTTTGGGCGCAGGTAAATAAATTTGGGCCCCCTCGCTTGTTAATAACCATTCTTTTTTTTTTTGTTCCCCCTGACTCCAGGGTGCTTGGCTTTGCTTTTTTAAATTTTTTTTTATTCCCCTTTCCCAAAACCTTTGGGGGGAATAATAGAAATTTTTTCATTTTTATTCCCAATATTATGTCAACAAAATACACAACTCCCCCAACCAAAGACAATAAACCCAAATTTTTTTTCACTTTTTTTTTTCTGATGGGGATAAAATCACTGAATTTTTTTGGGGGGGGAATGTCCCCGATTGGTTTTTCCCCTTTTAAGGAAAATTGTTTATTGCTTTATCAACAACTTTAAATTGTAACTGCATGCCCGTTTTTTTAATGTTTATTTAAAAAAATCTAACTGCCAAAATTTTCCCCTTTTTATAGCGAACTTGTTCTTCAGCTTTGTTGCCCACAGCTTTGTTAGTCTTTTTCTCTTTGCCTTTAAAACTCGCAGTTTACCCAAAAAGCTAAATTTACACCGCTAAAACGAGCGCATTAACCACGCGCCGCCTATCAACATTTCATAAACCTTTTTATAAAAATTTTTTTTTATTTACATATTTATACTGTCTGGGAAATTTTTCCCTTTTCTTGACTAAAAAAAAATCTTTTATGGCAAACGAACTGCAAAATAGCAATCACTTTGCGGAAACCTCAAAACTATTTTTCCCAAAATCTGGGTGGTTTAATCTTAACAAGCCTTTTTCCAAGCATTGAGATCCTACCTTAAACCTCCAAAAACACCCGAAAGGGAAAACAAAGGGTTTGGGGGTAGGTTTTTTTTTGGGGGCCCCATTTTTTGAAAAAAAATAAAAAATTAATTAAAAAAAATGAACAGTGATGATCTCTACAAAAAACCCCCACAAGGCCCTAAACCTTCCCGAACTTAAAATGAAACCCAAATTATGGCCAAGCCCCGTTTTTGCCCCCAAAAAAAGGTTTTATTCTTTGGGGGCGGTGGAAAAAACCCAAAAAATTTCCCCGGAAAAGAATTCCCGCATTGAACAGTTCAACCCAAAGCGCCCCAAGACATTATAAATAAACTAACAATTGGGGGCAGTTAGGGTTGAGAATTGGGGGAAAAACGTTGGGCAAACGGTTTTTTAGTTTTTTACACTAAAAATAGTCATAGTTTTTCCCCCCTTTATTCTGAAAAAGTCTTACTATATTTAACGCAAGACCATTTTAAAAAAAGTCATTGGGGTTTTCTAAAGGGGGTGATCTATACACAATTTGGGAAAATTGTTAAACGCCATTAATCAAGGGATTTTAAAACTTTAATCATATAGATTTTATTTCCCTTCAAAAGACCGACCAGAAAAACACAGAAACAAAAACACGAAACAGGGAGAAAAAAACCAAGCCCGAAAATCCCGCAGAAAAAAACTGAACGGGGGAGACCCTGAAAAGCATCCTCATCCTGGGCGTGTTAAAGCAGGGGAAAATTACAGAGGGGAACAAAAAAAAAAATTTAAAGTTACAGAAATAACTATAATGAAAACAAAACACCCCCAACCCCCAAAACAAGTTTTATTCAATGCCAGCCCATAAAAAAACCCCTAAAGATTTAAGGCCCACAGCACCAAAAATCTTTATGGGATATTGAAACCCTTAAAAATGTTTCCCCTTTTTGGCGCCCTTTCTGCGTGGGGGCAGTTTTTTTACGGGTATAAAATATATACCAATGCCAAAAAAAACAAAAATTAAAACAACCTAAAAAACTAAATTTCCGAAAAAGACAACTGCAAGCCCCAAAAACCCCCAACAAAAAAAGATAATTTTTATCCAATTTTTAATGCAATAATATTTTAAAAAAATTTTTTAAAGAAATAGAAACATGGCCCTATTATAAAATGAAAAGTCAATAAATAAAGACATGGTCTATAAAAGACATTTCCATAACCAAATTGTAATCAATCTTCTTAGGGTGTAAAACTTTTATTAAAATCATGCGAACCGATCTTGCGCAGAAAAACCTAGCAAAATATTTTCTCACGATGAGCTTTTTTTTTAGGCTGTGGGACAAAATTAGACATCTACTTTTTTAAAACAAAAAAATAGAATGTATTGTTTCTTGACAAGATAACTTGAATAAGAACTTGGTTGTACTTAGAGGATGACTTAGTTATGATCTTAGGTTAAACTTGAGGATGACTGAGGTTAACTTGATCAAGAACTTATTAAGAACTTGAGGTAACTTAATTAAAACTTAATTAATAACTTGGGGTAACTTGATCAAGAACTTAATTAAGGGCTTGGGTGACTTAATTAAGGACTTGGGGTGACTTAATTAAGGACTTGGGGTGACTTAATTAAGGACTCGGGGTGACTTAATTAAGGACTTGGGGTAGCTTGGGGTGAAGGTGTCATGTGTCTCAAAGTGGAAGGAGCTGCCAAGAAAGTGGAACTGAAGACCACTTGCTTTGTGGCTGAACAGGCTGTGTCCCATGCGCTGAGTAGTGATTCGTTGCCTGGCTAGCCTTCAACGCGTTAGTACACGCCCGCTGTGTGGACAGACATATCATTTGGCGAATAGTTGGCTTGCCTTCGCTGACTGACACAACTCTTTAAAACATTGCTGTTGTGTGCGCGCTGTTGTGTAAATTAAATGCAGCCTACTTGTAATGGCTCAAAGTACTGGACTATCGCAAGAACTGGAGTTTATAAACGTTAGTGACGAGGAGGACATAGAGATTGATGCAGAAGAAGTCACAAACAGTGCTACTGAAAGAAATAATCAATTAATTCAAACCCAGATAGACTACTATTCTGCTTGTGCTCAGTACTGGAAAAATTTTCAACGCATTTATAACACATCTGGTGAGAGAGCAGCAAAAAATTTGAAAAAGAAGAAAAGAAAAAATACCAAAACACCCAGGCCAGTTTCAGCTCATAAAAAAAAGACAAACATATAACAAATCTAAAGTCTACATTATTTGTCTGGTGAAGATTTATTAAACAGCCTAAAATATCACAAAAACAGAAAAACGTTTAAGAAGTGTTGAAAGCGTTATCCCAGTCTTTGATGAACACAAAAACGCTGAAGAAATTGAAAGAATTCTAACTGAAGGCCAAACTGCACTTGGCTTACTAAATAATCGCGGCCTTCAACAGTATCTAGCTATGGAAAATGGCTGCGAAGGTTGTTTACATAAAAAGAGGAAATTTCAAGAAATTTGTTACAAGTCATTTGAAGTACTCCCTTCGTTGGATTAATAAACTGAGAAAGACGTCAGAACTCTTTGAAAAATATCCAGAACTCGCAAATCTGACAATTTCTATCACACATAGCCATCGCGTTGACGCCAAAAATACAAGCTGCTCTGAAAACCCACGCCAGTGTGGCAGTCGACTGGATGTGAAGAAGGTATGGCATTGTTTGGTTGTTGGCATTAACAGCTAATGACTGTGTGCTGTGTTCTGTGTGAACGAAGTCATAAGCCCCCACACCGCAAATTAAGTAATCGGGTGTTGACCTAATGGGCGGTCTCTGCAGTATTCTGATAGTGTAGAGTCCTTAGGTAGGCCGGCAACTAGCAATTAAAGGCTTACCTACCCCACCGTTTGTATATGGGCGCGTTCAGCCACAACTACTTTCCCTATGTTACTCTATGGGGCGTGTTCAGCCACAACTACTTTCCCCTATGTTACTCTATGAAAACTTCCCCTACGTTACTCTATGAAAACTTTAGTAAATTAGTATAAAAACGGATAACCCTACACAGTATGTTTGTTTGTAGATAATCGTTATTTTTTGGTTATTGAAGTCTTACTTGTCAGAGAACAGGGAAACCTTCATTCTGGGTCACTTTCGCCCGAAAACTGGTTGAGGGCGAAAGTGAGCCAGAATGAAGGTTTCCCTGTTCTCTCAAGTCTGCCAGCAGGTCTGTAGACCAACACTCTCCTGTGAAACTAACTAACAAGTTCACTCCATTGGAAGCAGATGTTGAGGAGGAGATGACCTGATCTCTCTCCTTTTCGCCTCTGCACCATGGATAGTACAATATTCCATTGGAATATCCGTGGTCTAAATTCCAACTTCGAGGAGCTGCAGCTTCTGTGTCAATCCATAAAACCTTCCGTCGTGGCTCTTCAGGAAACTCAAATTCAAAGCCAGAAGACCTTTAATCTTTCTGGCTTTAATATTCTTTCAAAACCTGCACAACCATCCACGTTGGGACTGTCGGGCGGTGTTGCCCTTCTCATACATAAAACTTTGTTGTATAGTCCTGTCGCTCTGTCTACCTCCCTTCAAGCTGTAGCTGCGAGAGTCACTCTCCACAAGACTGTGACAATCTGTTCCCTTTATCTTCCACCATCTGTCCCGGTTTGTCGTCAGGACCTTGTCAGTCTGATAGAACTTCCTCGACCTTTTTTGCTGTTGGGTGACTTTAACGGTCACAACCCTCTTTGGGGTAGTGCCGGTACGTCACCCAGAGGTCTGCTGATTGAAGATGTCCTTTCAGACTTGGATTTGTGTTGTCTGAATGACGGATCTGCAACTTACCTCCACTCTTCCACTGGTTCACTTTCGTGTTTAGATTTGTCGGTTTGTGACCCCCCGCTGGTCCTGGACTATGAGTGGTCTGTCCATGACGATCTGCACGGAAGTGACCATTTCCCTGTTCTTTTACAGCCCATATTAACTGAACCTGCCTCTGTCTCTCAACATCTCAATTATAAGAAAGCAAACTGGGATCTATTTGCAACCACTATTTCAAAAGAATTCCAGGACACTGATTTTTTTCAGAGTCCAGACCCAGCAGAATCTCTGACTAACACTGTGATCAAGTGTGCTAAAGCTTGTATTCCAGTGTCTTCCGATAAACTTCAAATGCCAAAAACACCCTGGTTTGATTCAGACTGCCAACAAATATCCAAAGTTAGAAAACGGGCTCAGCGTCAGGTGTACCAACGACCTTCGGGTCCCAACGCTCGAGCCCATCAGAAACTCCGTGCTAAATCGAGATACACTTTTAAAATCAGTAAATGTCGGTCCTGGAGAAGCTTCTGCTCCAGGCTGACATCGAAAACTTCTAAGAAAAAAGTTTGGAACGTCATTAGAAAAATCAAAGGGAAGAACACCAACCCCTCCATTCATCACTTGAAACTTGCCGATGCTCTGATCACTGACAAACAAGCTGTTGCTAATCTGTTGGCCTCCACCATCCAACAGAATTCCTCGTCTTCAAATAAATCTGCAGTCTTTTTAAGAAACAAAGAGATTAGAGAGAAATCTTCATACAATTTCACATCAGACAACTCTGAAACCTATAATCTTCCTTTTTCAATCGTTGAACTCAAATTAGCTTTACAAACCTGCACTGATTCTGCCCCAGGTCTGGATGACATTCATTATCAGGTTGTGAAACATTTTCCAGAAAGCTGTCTCCAGACTCTTCTCCAAGTCTATAACCATATCTGGACCACAGGGTCCTTTCCGCCTTCCTGGCGGAAAGCCCTGATCATTCCTATTCCAAAGCCTGGAAGGGACCTTACCAACCCTTCCAACTATCGCCCAATCGCTCTGACCAGCTGCCTCTGTAAGCTGATGGAAAAGTTGGTCAACTCCCGTCTGATGTGGAAGCTGGAAACCGATGGTCTTTTGGCCAGTGAACAGTGCGGTTTTCCCGGGAAATACCACTCGACGGTTGCCCATAACCGCCGGGAAAAACCAATCCGCAACGCCTTTTTAACAAGCAGCATGGGTTGTATCTTTTTCGACTCGAAAAGGGCGACCATGGAAAGCAGGAATCCTGAGGCCCCTGCACGACTTGGTTTTCGGGTCCCCTGCCTCTGTTCTTTCAGACTTTTAGCGTCGACAGTTCAGGTGGTGTTGGCACCACACTCCTGAATCCATGGGCAGGAGTTGGGGTTCCTCAGGGGGCATCCTTTCTCCCCCCCTTTTCAGATTAAAAATAAAAGCTTTGTAAATCGGAAAGCCGGGCATGGTCCTCTTGTTGTTGAGACTTCGGCTGTATGCAGTTGGAGTTCTTCACCACGACAGCGTGCCCAAAACTTTTGTCAACAGAATAAAACATGGGTGTGGAAAAGGGTTTCCCTTTCCCGTCCCAAAACCATCATTCTTTTCCAAAATTTTTCTGAGCGACCCTGAATTCATCTGGACAAGCCCACCATTCCAGTTGTAAAAAAAGCCAAATTCCGGGGAGTTTTTTTTGGGCCCAAAAAACTCAACTTTCCACCCACTCAAAAACCCAAAATTCTTGCCAGAAAGCTCTGAATTTGCGGGTCGTAGCGCACACTGACTGGGGGCGTGAAAAAAACTTTCTGCCCCTCTACAGAGCCGGGCCCGTTCCAAATGGATACGGTTGTGCTGTCTACGGCTCTGAAAGCCCTCTTACCTAAATATTAGCCTATCACCATAAAGGGGCTTCGTCTGTCTTGGAGCTTTTCCGCACCCCCCTTGTACACCCTGTCCGAGGCGGGTGAACCTTCACTGTCCAACGCGGCTAAAAACTGTCTTTAATTATTATTCCGATGTTCTCAAACCGCGAATGCCTATGCTTTTTTTTTTTTGACCCTCCGTTCCAAGTAATTTTGAAAACAACCCGAAATGTTTTCCCGCCGTTTGTCTTCGTATAGGCCTCACGTGCGGAATGCAGGTCTAGACCTAGGATTGGTCCGTTTTTTCCAATTTTCCGGATCAACCTCCGTGGATTTTTTCAACCAAAAATTCTTTTTGATCTTGGCTTTTGCAAAGGCACCAGCTCTCGGGGTAAAGGCATTGTAGCGCCTTTTGTTAAAATTTCCATCTGTAAAAAAGTTTTCACTGACTTTCCCAAAGTTAAAGATGGAGTGCCTGTGCAGCCTACTGCCCGGGGCTCCTTCTCAGAACTTTTGGACTTCCCATTCAGATGCTTCTGTTATTCGTGAAATTTGTCTGGTACGGCTTTTAAAATAATCTCACATTCTTCAAAAGGGGACTTTTGGTTCTTCGGATTCGCTGTCGCTTTGGAGGCCTAGTGCCGAACCTTCGCCCAAAATTTTCTTTTTTTAAAAATTTTTTTGAAGTGAAGGGGGACGGTTAAAACATTTCTTTGCTTGGGTTCCTGGCTGTTGGATCGGCGGGAACGAAATGGTTTTCGTTTAGAAGAACGGCCCCAAGAGAGAAATGTAAAAAACTTTATCCCCCGCTCAGATGTGAAACCGAAAAAAAACGTTATTGAGAGACCTTGGCAGGAGAATTGGAACCACGCGGTAACAAACTCTTTCAGATCGTCCAAACCTTAAGGACTTCTCCCTCCCCGCGGGAGGTCGTAAGAGGAAACGGTTTGTGCCGGTGCACCCGGCCCTTTGTTTTTACCCTTTTCTTCCTTTTAAGAGTGAAAAAGCTCCGTGGTCATTCCATGTCATGCGCCCTCACAAAGAAAAAATGTTCTTTAGAGTGGGGACTTGCAGTGTGGGCACAAACATTTTACAGCGGAGTCCCATGAAAATCCCGTTCGGGGGTGTCCCGCTGTGTGATCCTTTGGGTTTTTGAGGAGATTAAAATTTTTATCGATTTAAGATTTTTCGGAAGGAAAAAAATTTTTAAAAAAGTTTTTGGTGCGTTTCTGGGTGATGTCATTTAACGAAGTATGAAAGTTTTTGTTTTTGTTTTTTTTTTTTTTTTTTTTTTTTTTTTTGATGGGGATTGATTTTAAGGGTGAGCCCCGATTGGCCCCTTTTGGGCGGCGGGGGTATAACAACATTTCTTTTCTTATCCTACCCTCTTGGTGAGTCATGAATCCCATGATGTGCCTCACTGTATCCCTGATGTGTCATAATTGTGTGCCCCACTCATCCTCTTTGGGGGATTTTGATTAGTGTGCCTCACGCTATTTTTCGTTTTAGTCATGAATTTTCAGTGTGTGCCTACGAAACCTTTGGGGTATCTGAAAACTTTCATGTAGTGGCCTCACTGCTATCCCTTTTGAGTATCATGAATTTTCATGTAGTGGGCCCACGCATCCTTCGATGTAGTCATGAATCTTTCATGTTGTCCTCACTGTATCTTTCTGATGTAGTCATGAAATTTTTATGTAGTGTGCCCATTTTATCCTCTTGATTAGTCATGATTAGTGTGCCTCACTTTCTATCCTCTTGGGTAGTCATAAATTAGGTGCCCATGTATCCTCTTGGTGTATCTGAACTTTATGTAGTGTACCCCACTGCTATCCCTTTTATTTTTCATGTAGGTGCCTCACTGCATTTTCTGAGTAGTCTGAATCTTTTTTGTACATTTGTGTGCCTCACTGCTATCCTCTTGGGAGTCAGATTAGGTGCCTCACTGCTATTTTCGATGTAGTCATGAACTTTCTGTCAGTGTGTGCCTCATGCTATCCTCTTTGGTTTTTCATGATTAGTGTGCCTCACTGCTACCCTTTTGATGTGCGAATCTTTCAGTAGTTGCCTCATGACCTTCTGTGTAGTCATGAATTTTTTAGTAGTGTGCCTCACTCTATCCTTTGATGTAGTATGAAACTTTCATGTAGTGGCCCCGCTGCTATCCTTTTGATGTAGTCATGATTAGTGTGCCCCACTGCATCCTCTTGATGTAGTCATGGTTGGTCCTCCTGCCCTTCTTCTGATGTATCATGAATCTTTCATGTGATTGTTTAAACATTACAGTGAACATTATGTCACTATGGGTAAAATTAAAAAATACGAGTTTATGCAACTTATAAAAAAATTTGTAAGGTTGCATTGTGTCCGCAGCTTACTTTAAAAAACTTGATCCTCTTAAGAGGGGAAATTTCAGTCACATGATAGCAAAAGGGCCAGCGCCAACTCATGAAAATTTATTCTCTTAGTTCCTTTTTTAAACACGTCATTGATATCAGAGAGAATCACAAGAAATTTGACAGAAAAGCTGCACAAACATGTCCTGGGGGCCTTTGTGTAAAACATGTGGACTGCTGTGTTTGGGATGGAATTGTTATCGCTTTTTAAATTTTCTCATGGTTGAGTTTTTTCTTTCTTTTTTGTTGTTTTTCTTCTTCTTTTCATCCAAACTTTTGGTAAAAATCAACCCGAGTTCTGTCAAAGACGAAAGAGTGGGAATTTTTCAAGAAATCACCATTGTCCTATTTATTCTGTACCTGATTTTCTTTTTCCATCCAATGTGGCAACAATCATCTTTACCTGCTGTTCAGAGAATGTGAGAATGTAAGTGATTTTTTTTCCCTGACCAGCTGTGGCAAGAATCATGCTTTCTGTTGCTTCATAGAATGTGAACATTCACATATCACTATGATATCAGACATTATAGCTGCCATTCCAGTCACTGTATATGAGTGACCTAATGTGTACTGCATATAATATAGAACTCTTGATTGTATACACTATGACATAACACATCCATGACTTTTGCTGCAATGATGGGAAAAGTCAAAACCTTACACTGACACTAATTATTTTTGGTTGTTGTGATTTCTTGTCAAGCTGTGACAAGCACAAAAATTGATCTTCAGTATGGCAGACTGTGTGTATTTGAATTAATTTCAATTACTTCAGTTTTTATTTCCATACTAGTGTATATTCCATGTGTATACTCCATATATATATTGACCTAACATTAGTAACAGTGTGAAACAGTAAATGTACAGCGAAGAAATCCTCCCATTTCCCCCTCCCTTCTTCAAATAGTGGCACTGTATAATATCTTTTGACAACTTATTCTTCTGAAGTCTTCAGAATAATACAGTGAATTTTGTTTACCCAATTTACTTATTATCAGTTTCTAAGCCTTCAAATTGCAACAAAGGCCTATGTGATCTGCTTACATTAATTTACAGCCATAGTTTGGAAACAACTTTTTCTTCATCATTTTGATTAATGCATACAACAGCCTAGGAAATGAACTTGATTACTGCCTATGTCTGCAGGCATGCAGGCATGTGTGTGTGTGTGTGTGTGTGTGTGTGACTGTGTGTGTGTGTGTGTGTGTGTGTGTGTGTGTGTGTGTATGGTGTGTGTGTGTGTGTGTGTGTGTACATACATGTGTGTGTGCCTGGGCGTGTTTGCGCACACGTGCGCAGCCATGTTTGTTTGTGTGTGTGGGGTGTGTGTGTGTGTGTGTGGTGTGTGTCTGAGAGAGAGAGAGAGAGAGAGAGAGAGAGAGAGAGAGAGAGAGAGAGAGAGAGAGAGAGAGAGAGAAAGAGAGAGAAACACATCATGCCAGATATAACGAAGCAACCTGATAGAATTTGATTATAACCGTCAGTTGTAACAAAAGCCGGATATATAAGCAATTTTGAATGTCCACAGTGGTTGGTATGATGAAAGTTCAATCCAGTTTGCTTTAAACACTGTATTTAATATTTAGTCAGCTCTGAAGCAGCAAGCAAAAAAATGTATTTAACACTGAACATTTTCCTTCACTTCTGAGCATATGTGTACTGTCACCATCCCTGTGACTGGGTGTTGTGTCTTCAAAACTTAGGGGGAAAAAACATCAAGAAGCTCTGCTAATTAATCATTCCCTGAATTTGTAATCATAAAATGTACTTTTCATCTTCATCCGTATAGTGTCCTCAATCAACAGGCTGATTATTCTGACACTTGCTCCTATTACCAGCAAACCCCAGCAAACCACACAGAGCCTTTTCAGGGCTGTCAAACTCAGGAAAGAATAGGCATATCCGGAGTGGGTCAAATAATGGTATATGACCTGAAGAAGAAACAAACACAAACAACAAAAGCAAATCATGAAAAGGTAGCAAACTTGTTCACACCCTTACGGCAGATAAACGCAGGCTATGCTGACAGGGACTGGGCATTCCCCTTCATTGCTCTATAGTTTTGTTTTCTTTTGTTTTGGTTTGTTTTTTTTTGCCACAAAACATGTAGTAAACAGCCAAGTTTATTATGAGCATATACAGACACAGCAGAATGTACAGCTCAAGTCAACTTGGACCAGTGTCAGTAGTACTGTGTATAAGTTTCACTACTTAGTACTTTGTTGCTGAATTACAACGAAAAAGCCAGCATGTCACATTCTGTGATTAAATACAAAAGTTTTCAGAATAAATAGGACAATGGCTACAAAGGCAGAACAGGAAACAGAAGTTAAGCATATAATTATAAGAGAGACCAGAAAAAAAAAAATTAACAAGCAAACCCAGAATCTAACAGAGAAACAGAAACAAGAATTTGGAAGGGATGGGGAAAACTATTTTGAACCCCACACCCCACATCTCCATTTAGAAAATGTCTGATGAAATAATACATCTTTTAAAAAAATTTTCCTAAGCTTATTCTAATCATTCAGCCACTTTTAACCTGAGTACTAGACAAAAAAATTGTACATGCTCTGCAAAAACAGTTTCTGAGATCCTGATCACTCATTTTGTCTAGACCAATTTCCTCTTTGTCAAAACAAGTATGGCCTATATTTTTTTTCCATGAAGCAGCTGCCACAAAGTCCATGGAACCTCCTTGCTCCAGCTCTTACAGTTACTAATGCTACACAATGTTAACAGAGTTACACTCTCTTCATCTCACCTCAGAACACTTCAGTCATTCACTAAGAGAGTGGGGGGGAGGGCAGGGGGACAAGGGAGGGAGGAGTAGCTAAATTTTGATTGTACCACTCACAGAATAAACTCAATGTACGAGAAAAATGAATATACAGGATAGGCAAGTCTAACGAGTGAACTGAAATCAATTCCAAATCATCCAACTTATGATAGCTATAACTGTACAAGTAAACAAACTAAGCCTCCATAAACATGAGGTTTAAGTTACATGAATACAGAAATTTAGTGAAAACCAGAATTTTTTTTTGTAAACATGAGATCCTAAGCTCGGGTTTTATGGACCCCTAGTCTAGACAAGTGGTGAGTAAAAAAAAAAGACTTATATCAGACTAACAGGACTATGAAAGGCATAAATTGATGTCAAATTTGGTTAAGATGAACGCCATACATAACCTCCTCTGTTCTGGGTTAAAACAAATTTACAGCACAATTAACAAAGCCAAAACGGTCACAGATGAAACACTACAAGAGTTTCAGCTGTTTCCTCATTTACCCCCCCCCCCCCCCCCCAACCTCTCTCCAGCCCTTTCCTTCCCTCCTGTGGTGTAGGACGAGGAGAAAATACGTTGACAGGAAGCAGCTCAGGCAATGCTTCTTTCCATCAAAATTATGGGAGAGTGGATAGAATGAGTTTCAAAGTCCTAGTTATGATGCCCCATTTTCTTGCTGGTCTCATGGATTTGAGCTCTCGCGAAACCACCATTCTGTCCGTCAGACGCCAATCAAATGATGTGGACATTAAGAGGAGCTTCTAAAGTAGGACTTTGCCCCTTTTCATAGCCGCCTGTTCAAAACCCCAACAGGCAACTTAAACTTCTGCCTTTGAAAGAGCACTTCTTTCCAGTGTGCTTAAAAGCCGAATAGAATAAGCTGAAATGTGCCAACGTGGTTGTTCACTTGGTGACTTAGAATACAACTAATTTGGGGCGTTTTCTTTGCCAGTTCACCCACCACTGTGAGTCGTCTCGTGAGTGTGACTTATCATCGACTGAAAAGTAAGAAAACGACGCAAAAGTTCTGGGGCTGTAAACTGTAGTTCTGCCAGCAAATATCAAGTCCGTTTGTAAACAACATTTAACAGATGATGGACATCCGTAAAACTGTTCACTCACTTCCACTTGCTTCGGTTTTCCTCTCTCCACGCCCTGAGTCCTAACTCAAAACACACAGCAGCCTTCCAACCGGAAGTCTACCCATTTTCCGGAATGTAAGTTCAAGGTCTGTACCTGAGGTCACGGACTGAGAGAGGTCGCGCAGAACCCGCAAGGAAGATGGCCAACGAACAGAAACCACTGTTGACTGATGATGGGGCTTGGAAGGACTTGCAAAGCTGTTATGATCAGCATGGAGCTCAGATCAACATGGCTGAGATGTTTATGCAGGACCATGACCGTTTTAAAAAGTTCAGGTTTGTCCGTTGATTGGAAAGTGCAAGAGCGTTGGTGTAGTGATGACCAATTTGAGTCTGCACTGTCACCTCACTTAGTTTCATTTTCAAATGACCTTGTGCTTTCAGAACAAAGTAAACAAAATAAGAAGATAGGTTATATTTGCTTTATTGCAGTTGAAATTAACTTAATATATCCCCTTTCAGATAAATGCATGTTTGTTTTAATGCACGCACTTTCATTCAAATGAATTGTATACAAGCAGCCACTCTGACAGTGACAAGTTATTTGCAATGTCATGATGATTCAGCCAGAGTTGATTTATTTGGACCAAAGCTTGCAACTGTCAAACAAGTTTATTGTGAAGGAGATGCTGAACATTTAGCAGTTGTTATTGATGTATTTTAATCTTCCCTGTTGGTGTGATAAGTGGGGATAGTGACACTGTGTGTGTGTGTGTGTGTGTGTGTGTGTGTGCGCGCATGTGTGTGTATGCGTATGTGTGAGTGTGAGAACATGTGCATATGTGTGCATACGTATGTTTTGTGCATGTGTGTGCGTATGTATGTTCTTATCATTTCTGGAGTAGAAAGAAAAAAGAGACATGAACAACATTTGAGCAATGTGTGGTGTGTCTGACCAATAGCTCACCTTCCCATCCCGCTCCCATCCCAGTCTCAGCATCTGCCCTGCCCAACTCCTCAAAATACCCCTCCCATTACCCTGGCTAGCATACTGACAACGCAAAATGGGCAGCATATATATTTATCCTCACCAGATTTCAGTCAGCTGCATACTCACACACCCCACACCCCTCCACCTCCTTTCCTCCTTTTTCAGTTTGGTTCCAGAGTGATCAGCATATTGATCACATACTGAGTACTCTCATCAGAAGAAAGAGAAGTATGTGCAGTGTGCTAGTGCATGTGTAACTATGCCGGGTAAGGATGTTACACATTATTAGTTTGTGTGCTTGCTCTAAGTTATGTAGGTGAGAAAAACTTTTAGCTGCTGAAATTCATTTGAGTAACTGTGAACATGAGTTTGTTTGACAATAAACAAAAAGTACATTTGTAAGCTGAAGAGGCAGGCACGCCAAAGGAAACAAAAAACTCAGCATTATGTATTTCATAACGCAGAAGCGCAGGCACATTCACACTCATGCATACATTTGCAGCCGACTGTGAATGTGCGCTCCGATACTGTAGATTGTTTTCCATGCTTTTCACTTTCCTATTTCTTCTTTCTTGTTTAACTGAGTGATTGTCGGAATAATTTGTGATACCTGTGTGAACATAAGACAGTTGAAGTCCCCTGAGGAAGGCGATGTGTGCTCGCCGAAAATTTGAGATAACGAAGAGCCAACTTGTTCTTTTTGTGCATTGTTTCTCTCTCTCTCTCTCTCTCTCTCTCTCTCCTCTCTATATATATATATATATATATATATTGAATTATAAACAAAGCTTGCTCTTATGTCTTAGATTGAAGAAATAGGGGGAGATACGCATTCATACCTGCAGTGGCAGATGATTCTGCCTAACTAACAGTATGTGCTTGAGTGGGTGGATGGGGAAAAAATATAAAATAAATGCTTCTCAAAATGAGCCTTCAGCAAGCTTATATTCTCCAAGGGGAGAGACATCCTCCAATAGGGAGGGAAACTCACTAACATATAACTCCTGGTCATATACCGATATTTCGAAACTTGGTGGTTTCTCCTCAGTGACCGCGGAAAGTGGTAATTTGACTCCTCTGCCTTTTCAGTTTTAAGAAGAATGCAATCCCAGAAAAGGCTGGTGTGCAATACCGTAGTATGTTTGTTGAGTTTTCAAAAAACCAACCAAAGGTGCCATCTAAGAAGCAAAAGAAAATCATAAAAGAGCAAAACAAGCTACATTTTCTTGTGAAAAGTAGAAAATATAAAAAGATATCCTCTAAGACACAAGTGCTGAGGGCCAGTTCTTGGAATGAATCCGCAAGCAACACCAAGCTGCTCTGTAAGTTGCTGGAACGGTGCTCGGTACTTATCCTTGGAATTTATTAGTTTGTTATATATATATATATATATATATATATATATATATATACAGCCCTGATATGGCCCTTTGCGGTCGGCTGGGCTATAAGCAACATTATCCCATATATATATATATATATATATACATACACACCACACACACACACACACACACACACACACACACACACACACACACACACGCTCACACACACTGAATGTGTGCAGTTTAATGGAACATTTTGCTTTTAACTGCATGAGTGGGACTGCAAGACACACAGTAACCAGTTGTTCACTCAGTTCACATGGATTGCTGATGCATGGCAACTTGCTCTTTCACATATGTAGTAAGGGGAAACAGACATCCAGCATGTTCCTTCACAAAAACTATCGATGAGCAGACATGCATAGTATAAGGCAACAGGATGTTCATTGACACAAAGTATGAATTAACATATTTACATCTTTGATGTATGGCAACATGTTCCTTTATGTAAAATATGGGTGACTGGACATCGTTGACATATGGCAACAGGGGATCCTTCACATAAAGTATGGGTTACTATACATCTCTAATGTATAGGCTCCCAGACATAAAGTATGGGTGACTGGACATTTGTAATGTTGTATAGGTTCCATGACGTAAAGTGTTGAAGAATGGACATCCATGATGTGTGGCAACATACTCCATTACTTGAACTATGGCTGACTGGACAACTATGATGTGTTGTTACTTGTAACAGGGTGTTCCTTCACATAAAGTAGGGTGACAACTATGATGTGTTGCAACAGGGTGTTCCTTCACATAAAGTAGGGTGACAAGTATAATGTGTTGCAACAACAGGGTGTTCCTTCACATAAATGAGGGTATGATGTGTTGCAACAACAGGGTGTTCCTTCACATAAAGTAGGGTGACAAGTATGATGTGTTGCAACAGGGTGTTCCTTCACATAAAGTAGGGTGACAAGTATGATGTGTTGCAACAGGTGTTCCTTCACATAAAGTAGGGTGACAAGTATGATGTGTTGCAACAGGGTGTTCCTTCACATAAAGTAGGGTGACAACTATGATGTGTTGTAGCAGGGTGTTCCTTCACATAAAGTAGGGTGACAAGTATGATGTGTTGTAGCAGGGTGTTCCTTCACATAAAGTAGGGTGACAGCTAAGATATTTTGCAACAGGGTGTTCCTTTACATAAAGTAGGGTGACAAGTATGATGTGTTGCAACAACAGGTGTTCCTTTACATAAAGTAGGGTGACAAGTATAATGTGTTGCAACAACAGGGTGTTCCTTTACATAAAGTAGGGTGACAAGTATAATGTGTTGCAACAACAGGGTGTTCCTTCACATAAAGTAGGGTGACAAGTATAATGTGTTGCAACAACAGAGTGTTCCTTCACATAAAGTAGGGTGACAAGTATGATGTGTTGCAACAATAGGGTGTTCCTTCACATAAAGTAGGGTGACAACTATGATGTGTTGCAACAACAGGGTGTTCCTTCACATGTATGGGAACATATTCCATCACGTGAAATATGGGTAAATAGACATCCATGATATCCAAGGCAGAGCAGCATACTTGACGACATCTAAAGTTATAAACATGTATTGCTTTTTACTTCCAAAGTATGAACTGGTAAAGTGTTTATGCACAGTGGGTATGAGAACAAAAGTTTCCTTTGCCCTGTCATTTCTGCATATTCCTTCATCATACCCATTATCAACAAAAGGATCATCAAGCAGATAAACAATTTTTTATCTGTGTACAAAAGACACTATTCTTCATGTATTTGAAGTTAAGTCTCTTTTCAATATTCATACATTAGGTATAGGCCACACTTCATTACTCCTCCTTATGCTTTCTTTTGTTTTATTTTCCAGGAGAATGGAGGCGTGTTGCCTCCAAGATCTGGAATGCTGATACTATAGGGAATGTTGCAGGATGTGTGACGGTTTTCTGTTGAGGGGAACACTCATGCATGCTGGTTCTACGACTGAACAATGACTTACCAGCACAGAGCTCTAGATGTAGTGTTGTGGAGCAGGGCAGACACCGCTAAGCTCCATCAGGTGTGTCCTCAGCACAGTAGCGTCTTCTCTGGCAGGTTGCCTTATGATGACCCAATATTGGTACTTCCTCTTAGATCCTTAGCGCTTACACTGCAAAGTGCAATAGAGATATGGCAGAGCAGAGATGTGTTCAGGGGGACTCTGAATGAGTGGTATGTGAGGAATGTCACTGTAAAGATGCAGGAGATCATATTAAGAAGGAAAAAAACTGGAAACAACACAAAAAACAAACAAAATTAGCAAAGACACAAACATAACCTTAGTGAATGCATAGTGGTGAACAAAAAACAAACAAACGAACAAAGAGACCCACATTTTTTGAATGCTTAGTAGCAAACAGTTGTCTTTTTGATCATATTGAATGAAAGCAGTAGGAATATGTCTCTAAGAGTCGGGAAAATAAATGTACATCATCAGGGGCTATGGAATGAGTCAGTTTGTGGTCAGTGCCATCATATTTGGAAGGTGATCATTGTGGTGTACAGGTTGTTGTGGTCAATGCCATCATATTTGGGAGCTGAAGGTGATCATTGTGGTGTACATGTTGTTGTGGTCAACGCCATCATATTTGGGAGCTAGAAGGTGATCATTGTGGGTGTACATGTTGTGGTCAGCGCCATCATATTTGGAGCTGGAAGGTGATCATTGTGGGTGTACATGTTGTCAGCGCCATCATATTTGGAGCTGGAAGGTGATCATTGTGGGTGTACATGTTGTTGTTTGCAGTCACTACGGATACCCTCTGACTCCTTTCCTTTCCCCTCGCCCCCTTTGCCCCCTTCCTCTTCCCACTTCCATACCAACACAGGCTGTCTCTCCACCCCAGGATCATCAGTTTTGGGTGCTGTGAACTGTATTGCAATGTGATATTCTGATTGCTGAAATGCTCACTAACATCCTTCCACCACCCTCCTCGCCCTTCTTCCCGCCCTCCTTGTCCCTTACTTCCTTTCCCCTTCCCTTCCCATTGCTTCCCTCCCCCCCCCCCCCCCCCCCCCTTCCCCTTCTTTCTCTGCATCTGTCTCCAGTTTTTGTTTGTTTGTTTTTGAATAGTGTTGAGGGGTTTTTTTTGTTTGTTGTTGTTGTTGTTTTTTGGGGAAGGGATTATGTGTTTTGTTTTGTTTTTTGGGGGCGGGAGGTAGGACAGGGGGGAAGCAGACTGTGTGTGCAGGAGGGGGGGGGGGGGGGGGGGGGGGAGGCAGGGCACATTAATCATACAATGTGCATATCTGATGACATAGCTGGTTTAACTTTCAGCGCTTGTATGCAGTTGAGCACATGATTTTAACTCAAATTAAGTGACTGAATTTTTGTGTTTGAAGTTCCTGAAATTTGGAGTTGCCCAAATGATGCTGTTGTGACCAGTTAATCCATCTATGCCATCCAAAATTTTGATTTGTTTTCGGGTGAATCGTACTTGACTGCATCTGTTCATAGTGAAAGATAAATAACCTTACGATAGTTCGCTGGAGTGTGTAATAAATATGTTAGTATCTGTAATCAAATCTTACCATAGTCCATAGTCCACTGGAGTGTGTAATAAATATCTTAATGTCTGTAACCAGGCCTTACCATGGTCCACTGGAGTGTGTAATAAAGATGTAATATCTGTAACCAGGCCTTACCATAGTTCACTGGAGTGTGTAATAAATATGTTAGTATCAGTAACCAAGCTTTACCATAGTTCACTGGAGTGTGTAATAAAGATGTTAATATCTCTAACCAAGCCTTACCGTAGTTCACTGGGTGTGTAATAAATATGTTGATATCTGTAACCAAGCCTTACCATAGTTCACTGGGTGTGTAATAAATATGTCAGTATCTGTAACCAAGATGTTGAAATACTGGTGACATTGTCATTTCAGTGTGACTCTGGAGATCCCCAACAATGGTGACCTCCTGCTGGATTACTCCAAGAACCTCATCAACGAGGAAATCAATGGGGAAGCTCTTCAACCTGGTCAGTCATTACTCTATTTTTAATATATATATATAATATATATATATAATAATATAAAATAATACTCGAGGAATCATTTACATACTTTTTACAAATTTGTTTAGATTTCTGCCTCCAGTTGCCTCACTTTGCAGCTAACTATAATATATATATATAAAATCTTGGCTGAGTCATTTACCTATGTTTTAAAATTTGTTTAGATTTCCACCTGCATCCCCTCACTTTGCAGCTAACTAACGAACTATATATACTGAAAACAAGAATGATAACATTTCAGCAAGTCTTGACCTTTGTGACAAAAAGGACATGTTGTTTCCCTTACCGGGTACCACGATGATGTCTGGTTGGGTTATTTGTAATTATGATAACAACATTGATGTTGATATATGAATTGATTTCTCATATAGACCTGAAAGCACTTTAAAAAAACACAGCTTAAAAAGCTCATGCATCCATACAGACTGGGGACGTAGATTTTATGAGACTGTGGTAAAGCGTGAACAAAATGCATCTAAACTGAAAACAAGTTATGATAAATCATCAGTTTCACAGTACGTTTTTCTGTATCTTCTCTAACGCATAAAGCGCATTCCATCCACAGCTTTATTTTTCCGTCCCATTCGAGACACTTAGTTGAAGGGCCGAACAAACAAGGCTTACACATTTCTAATCCAACAGTTTTGTTGTGTAGTTCAAGCAGAGGCATATATCAAACTTGTGTACTAGTTAATTTGGGAAATTAAGTTCCCAGAAAGTGATGACGTCATTTTTTTCACAATTGCGTGTGTGTGCTGTCATTGTTTGAATATTGCCTGACCACTTGTGTACAAGCTTTCATGCCGTATCTACATTATCTACAGGAAAATTAACCTAGTCGAGTTTGGTATTAAAAGAATTGTCGGGATTTTTGCCTATTTCAGTCATCTCAAAGCACAGATATATTACATTTTTCATGAAAACTACTAATATCAAACTAACAGCCCCACTTGTAATGGCCGCTCAGCAATGCCGAACAGATTGTTGCCAGACCGGCTTTACACAGATGACATTCAGTCGCCGAGTACAGCACAGTTAGCTGGCTGGTGGGGAGCAGCCTGCAGAAAACACCCTTTCCTGACCTGCATTCACGCTTGGCCTCTGCAGCTGTGGGCGAGCTATAAACTCCCCTTACTCTCAAAACTAAGTGCTTGCTCTGAACACCGTGCGTTGTCTGTCTGTGGACGTGTCTTCGTGCAGTGAGTTACTCAAGTCCAGAGTTTTCATCTGATCTTCTCAAACATGATGACTCAGTAGCTGGAGATAATGAGAGAATGACTTTTGTGCCAGATAGTCACATTAGTTGTATTTTTAATGGAACAATAGCGCAAAGCAAGGTCTAACTCTAAGGTGAGGAGGGGTGAGGGGAGAGATGAAATGGGAAGATGGTGATGGGGTGTGAGTGGTGGGAAATAATGTGAATATTTGAAGGGTGTAAACAAAAAGGTTGGGGGGGGGAGGCAAAAAGCTAGCTTTTTGAAAACCTCCTCTCTTCCCCATTTCCCACCCTTGTCATCTGGGATGTAAGAAACTTGGAGTTAGGCAGTTTGTTCGCCATCAGAAGGTCCCTCAACTGGCTGGCTCATCTCCCTTTATAGTCATATATCATTTCTGCATGTGCAGTAGATTTCAAAGCAGTTTCTGAAGTTGAGGCCATTGTCACTGCACACGGTGAGTGTTAAAGTATGAGATCTTGTTTGACTGATTCATGTCACAGTACACGGTGAATGTTAAAGTATGAGAGTTCTTGTTTGACTGATTCTTGTCACTGCACACGGTGAGTGTTAAGTATGAGAGTTCTTGTTTGACTGATTCATGTCACTGCTCCCTGCCTCCTTCTCCCCTCTTTCCTCCCTCCCTCCCTCCCTCCATCCATCTCCCTGGCCTCCTCCCCTCTTTCCTCCCTCCCTCTATCTCCCTCCCTCTATCTCCCTGGCCTCCTTCTCCCTCCCTCCATCCATCTCCCGGCCTCCTTCTCCCCTCTTTCCTCCCTCCCTCCCTCCCTCCATATCCCTGGCCTTCCTCCCTCCCTCCATCTCCCTGGCCTCCTCCCTCCCTCCCTCCATCTCCCTGGCCTCCTTCTCCCTCTTTCCTCCCTCCCTCCATCTCCCTGGCCTCCTTCCTCCCTCCCTCCCTCCATCTCCCTGGCCTCCTCCTCCTCCTCCCTCCCTCCCTCCCTGGCCTCCTCCTCCCTCCCTCCCTCCCTCCATCTCCCTGGCCTCCTTCCTCCCTCCCTCCCTCCATCTCCTGGCCTCCTCCTCCCTCCCTCCCTCCCCCATCTCCCTGCCTCCTCTCCGTCCCTCCCTCCCTCCCTCCCTCCTCCTCCGTCTCTCTCCTCCCTCCCTCCATCTCCCTGGCCCTCCTCTCCTCCCTCCCTCCCTCCATCTCCTGGCCTCCTCCTCCGTCCCTCCCTCCCTCCTCTCCTGGCCTCCTCCTCCTCCCTCCCTCCATCTCCCTGGCCTCCTTCTCCCTCTTCCTCCCTCCCTCCCTCCCTCCATCTCCCTGGCCTCCTTCCTCCCTCCTCCCTCCTCTCCATCTCACCTGGCCTCCTTCCTCCTCCCTCCCTCCCTCCCTCCCTCACCCTGGCCTCCTTCTCCCCCTCCTCCCTCCCTCCATTCCCCCTCCATCTCCCTGGCCCTCCTCTCCCCTCTTCCTCCCTCCCTCCCTCCCTCCCTCCCTCCATCTCCCTGCCGTCCTCCTCCCCTCCTTCCTCCCTGCCTCCCTCCCTCCTCTCCCTCCTCCTTCCTCCCCCTTCCTCCCTCCTCCCGCTCCCTCCCTCCCTCCATCTCCCTGGCCCCTCCTCCCTCCCCCCCCCTTCCTCCCTCCTCCCTCCCTCCATCTCCCTGCCTCCTTCTCCCCCTTCCTCCTCCCTCCCTCCCTCCATCTACCTGGCCTCCTCCTCCTCCCTCCCTCCCTCCCTCCCTCCCTCCCTCCCCTCTTGTCCTCTCCTCCCTCCCTCCCTCCATCTCCCTGGCCTCTTCTCCCTCCCTCCCTCCCTCCTCCCTCTCCCTGGCCTCCTTCCTCCCTCTCCCTCCCTCCCTCTCCCCTGGCCTCCTTCCTCCCTCTCTCCCTCCACTCCCTGGCCTCCTCCCCCTCTCTCCTCCCTCCCTCCCATCTCCCTGGCCTCCTTCCTCCCTCCCTCTCCCGGCCTCCTTCCTCCCTCCCTCCCTCCCTCCATCTCCCTGGCCTTCCTCCCTCCCTCCCTCCCTCCTCCCTGGCCTCCTCCCTCCCTCCCTCCCTCCCCTCTCCCTGGCCTCCTTCCTCCCTCTCTCCCTCCCTCCCATCTCCCTGGCCTCCTTCCTCCTCTCCTCCCTCCCTCCCATCTCCCTGCCTCCTTCCTCCCTCCCCCCTCCATCTCCCTGCCTCCTTCTCCCCTCTTCTCCTCCCTCCCTTCCTCCCTCCTCTCCCTGGCCTCCTCCTCCTCCCTCCCTCCATCCCTGGCCTCCTTCTCCCCTCTTTCCTCCCTCCCTCCCTCCCTCCCTCCCCCTGGCCTCCTCCCTCCCTCCATCCATCTCCCTGGCCTCCTTTCCCCTCCCTCCCTCCCTCCCTCCCTCATCTCCCTGCCTCCTCCTCCCTCCCTCCCTCCATCTATCTCCCTGGCTCCTCCTCCCTCCCTCCTCCATCTCCCTGGCCTCCTCCCTCCCTCCTCCCTCCATCTCCCTGCCTCCTTCCTCCCTCCCTCCCTTCCTCTATCTCCCTGGCCTCCTTCCTTCCTCCCCTCCCTCCTCCATCTCCCTGGCCTCCTTCCTCCCTCCCTCCCTCCCTCCTCTCCCTGGCCTCCTTTCCTCCCCTCCCTCCCTCCATCTCCCTGGCCTCCTTCCTCCCTCCCTCCTCCCTCCATCTCCCTGGCCTTCCTCCTCCCTCCCTCCCTCCATCTCCCTGGCCTTCCTCCCTCCCTCCCTCCATCCATCTCCCTGGCCTCCTTCCTCCCTCCCTCTCTCCCTCCATCTCCCTGGCCTCCTTCCTCCCTCCCTCTCTCCCTCCATCTCCCTGGCCTCCTTCTGCCCTCCTCCCCCCCCCCCCTTCCCCCATCCCCCACCCTTCATATCACACAAGTATTTCAACCCTTCAGGCTTCATTCAGGTCAGGACTAGTGGAAGCCTTTTTTTTTTTTTCGGATGGCACAAGGTGTGGGAAGGTCCATTGAAGGTTGATTCCAGGGAAAGAAAGTGTATGGAGGGCTGGATAGCAGAGGGTTTCCAGAGGAAAAACCTCCTCCCACCCCACCCCCACCATCCCCTTATACCCTGCCCTTTCCCTCCTTCCTCCCCCTCCCTCTCCTCCCTGTTTCTTACCATCCCTCCTCACCCACCCCCTCATCATGCAAGTGTTTTGACTCCAAAACTTCATACACTCTTTGGGCTTTGGGCCTCACTCAGGTCAAGACTTGTTGATGCCCTTCAGTTATTACCTCTTCTTTGTCGCTGTCTGGGTTTGAAGCTTCATCTCTAGGAAGTCAGGGTGTGTCCAGGCCATTTCACCTTGTGACTAATCTCCTCACCATGTGACTGATCTCCTCACCATGTGGCTGTCGGACACTGGCAGTTATACCAGAGCAGGAGATGAGGGTTAATGTCTGCTGCATTAATCGCAGCATGAAGTAGGTGGTGTTGTGGTTGAATCACATGACATTTTTTTTTTTCTCACAGGCACGATCTCGTAAGGTGGAGAAGATGCGTGACGCCATGTTTTCAGGTGACACGATCAACTTCACGGAGGACCGAGCCGTGCTGCACATTGCTCTGCGCAACCGCTCCAACAAGCCCATCATGGTCAACGGGGAAGATGTGAGCTGGCTCAGTGTCTGTGATCTGCATGTGGAGGTCACTGGGGGGAGGGGGGGGGGGGGGGCTGGTTAGCCAGCTAGGTGCCACAGCTCCAACACTCCCATCATGGTCAGTGGGGCAGTTGTGAGCTGGCTCAGTGTCTGTGATCTGCATGTGGAGGTCACTGGGGGGGGGGGGGAGGGGGGGCTGGTTAGCCAGCTAGGTGCCACAGCTCCAACACTCCCATCATGGTCAGTGGGGCAGTTGTGAGCTGGCTCAGTGTCTGTGATCTGCATGTGGAGGTCACTGGGGGGAGGGGGGGAGGGGGGGCTGGTTAGCCAGCTAGGTGCCACAGCTCCAACACTCCCATCATGGTCAGTGGGGCAGTTGTGAGCTGGCTCAGTGTCTGTGATCTGCATGTGGTGGTCACTGGTGGAGGGGGGGGGGGGGGGGGGGTTAGCCAGCTAGGTGCCACAGCTGCAACACTCCCATCATGGTCAGTGGGCAGTTGTGAGTTGGCTCAGTGTCTGTGATCTGCATGTGGTGGTCACCGGGTGAGGGGGGCGGGTGGTTAACCAGCTAGGTGCCATAGCTACACCCAGCATTGGAAGTGTGTGAGGAACATGTGTGTTCCTGTGGTCCCAGCACACAGTGTTGGATGTGTTCTCTCTCTGTCTGTCTGTCTGTCTCTCTTTATCTCTCTCTCTCTCTCTCTCTCTCTCTCTCTCTCTCTCTCTCTCTCTCTCTCTCTTTCTCTGTCTGTCTGTCTGTCTGTCTCTTTCTCTCTTTATCTCTCTCTCTTTCTCTCTTTCTCTCTCTCTCTCTCTTTCCCTCTCTCTCTCTCTCTCTCTCTCTCTCTCTCTCTCTCTCTCTCTCTCTCTCTCTCTCTGTGTTAAGGCCAGTGGCCCAAGACTTAGTCAGTTCCTTTGTTAGTTAGAATGCTTTAAAGATTGAAGCATGATGAAATGCAGGCAGTGTGGGAGATGTTAGTTAAAATGCTTTAAAGATTGAAGCATGATGAAATACAGTTAGTGTAGATGAACTGTGTAACTGTTGCTGTGGTGGTATGGGGATGACACAGGTGATGCCGAACGTGAACGGGGTTCTGAAGCACATGCGGGAGTTCACCACGCAGGTCATCTCCGGCCAGTGGAAAGGTTACACTGGTAAACCAATCACCGATGTTGTCAACATTGGCATCGGGGGATCAGACCTGGTACTGCTCTGTGTGTGTGGTTGTGTGTGTGTGTGTGGTTGTGTGTGTGGTTGTGTGTGTGTGTGTGGTTATGTGTTTGTGTGTGTGTGGTTGTGTGTGTGTGTGTGTGTGTGTGTGTGTGTGTGTGTGTGTGTGTGTGTGTGTGAACCATCACTGATGTCCTCAGTATGACTGGCAGGAAATCAGACCTGGCACTGGCTTGCTGTTTGTGTGTGTGTGCGGAGGGAGAAAGAGGATGGGGTAGGGAAGAGGGATATATAATTTTCATGTGTGTGTTCCTATTTTTGTTCGTATGTACTTTAGGCTACACACGTGTGTGTATGTTAACATGTTTTTGTGCACATGTGTGTATATTCATAGTGTATGGTTACAAGAGTATGAGTATGTGAGCATGGTGTTTGAATTTGTATTTTGTGAGTAGATTTTTGTGTGTGTGACAGTGTGTGTACATTATTATGTGTAAGTGTACATCCATATGTGCACACACAGGAATGTTTCTCAGGTCATATCATTTACGGTGTTAGTGCATTTGCTTCTATGTAACCTGTGTTTCTGACTAACAGAAACAGAATCCCAGCCACCCTGTCAGACAGAACCATGCAGTGTGAATCACTGTCATAAACAGATCAAGTGTCAGTGCATAGGTTCAGTTAAGACAGTGTGAGTGTTACGCCGTCTCAGCATTGTTCAGTTAAGACAGTGTGAGTGTTACGCCATCTCAGCATTGTTCAGTTAAGACAGTGTGAGTGTTACGCCGTCTCAGCATTGTTCAGTTAAGACAGTGTGAGTGTTACGCCGTCTCAGTATTGTTCAGTTAAGACAGTGTGAGTGTTACGCCGTCTCAGTATTGTTCAGTTAAGACAGTGTGAGTGTTACGCCGTCTCAGCATTGTTCAGTTAAGACAGTGTGAGTGTTACGCCATCTCAGTATTGTTCAGTTAAGACATTGTGAGTATTATGCCGTCTTAGTATTGTTCATTAAGACAGTGTGAGTGTTATGCCGTCTTAGTATTGTTCAGTTAAGACAGTGTGAGTGTTACGCTGTCTCAGTAGTATTGTTCTCCCCGGCTGTGTTGTACTGGAATAGCATTCCACATGTCTCATGCCCTTCACAGCAGTTTCCACCTCCCTCCTTCCCACTGTGGTCCTGAAGGTCAGCCCTGATGGGGCACCAGGATGTCATAGATCCCATCAGAGACATGTACTGGCAGGATGTCATAGATCCCATCAGAGATGTGTACTGACAGGAAGGCTTCCTATACCCTGTGCTGAGGCAGACTAGATCCCATCAGAGACGTGTACTGACAGGATGGCTTCCTATACCTCTGCTGAGGCAGACTAGATCCCATCAGAGACGTGTACTGGCAGGATGTCATAGATCCCATCAGAGATGTGTACTGACAGGATGGCTGCCTATACCCTGTGCTGAGGCAGACTAGATCCCATCAGAGATGTATACTGACAGGATGGCTGCCTATACCCTGTGCTGAGGCAGACTAGATCCCATCAGAGATGTGTACTGACAGGATGGCTGCCTATACCCTGTGCTGAGGCAGACTAGATCCCATCAGAGATGTATACTGACAGGATGGCTGCCTATACCCTGTGCTGAGGCAGACTAGATCCCATCAGAGATGTGTACTGACAGGATGGCTGCCTATACCCTGTGCTGAGGCAGACTAGATCCCATCAGAGATGTGTACTGACAGGATGGCTTCCTATACCCTGTGTTGAGGCAGAGTGGGGGAAGACCAACTGAGCTTCATAGCATGGACTTCATCTTCCTCGTTGATCAGAGTTTTTATTTTAAAAAAAAAAGGATTGTAAATTCAGAGACCCTTTATGCCTTGCAGTAATGGTGACCTGGGTTCAGATTTCCCCTCACGCCCATGTTTGTGGTCATTTGGCATCAAAGGTGTCCTTGTTGGCAAGTCATGCCAGTGAACGGCATTGGATGAACCTGATGGTGTGTGTATAGGGGTAAAACCACTCAAACTGACCCTGCTGCCAATCATTGTCATCAGTCAGGGGATTGTTGGTGGTGCCCTCAGAACAGGCTCCAATTGATCCTTCTGAAGTGATTCATTGGCAGTGCAGTGTCTCTTCCAACTAGCCCTCAGAACAGGCTCCAATTGATCCTTCTGAAGTGATTCATTGGCAGTGCAGTGTCTCTTCCAACTAGTCGCTGTATTGTGACCAGATCGTGAAAGCTCCTTGATGATTGACTGGACAGAGGCTGCAAGAAACGAGCCTGCAGCCTGGAATGAGTGGTGTAAGGACGATGTCACTTGGAGGGCATGACGGATCAAAACAGCAAGCATGCACATGCACACACACACACACATGCAGGCACGCACGCACGCACACGCACACACACACACACACACACACGTGCGCGTACGCACGCACACACATACACACACGCACGCACGCACACACACACGCATGCACGCACACACACACAACCTGCATCTGATACAACTCCCTGAGATGTGCTGGCAGGGCCCGCTGATGGTGACGGAGGCACTGCGGCCCTACCAGACGGGCCCCAACGTCCACTTCATCTCTAACGTGGATGGCACACACCTGGCCCAGGTCCTCAAGCCACTCAACGCAGAGACCACGCTGTTCATCATCGCCTCCAAGGTCAGGCCGCTAGCCTGGAAAGTCAAGGGCCATGCTCCCTTTTTTTCCTTTTTCTATGTGATAGTGTTTTTTTTTAGACAGGTCAGAGGTTGTTTTTTTTTCAAACAAGATGGCAGAACAAAGGCAATGCAAGATGAAGGAATAAAGACAGACATGTTCAAAGGCAATCAGACTTGTGACAGGTGAAGAATCTAACACTGAACATGTCTGTGTGACCAAGGGAACGTAGCTTTGATGGAATAGCAAAACAGTCTTTTTCTTTCTTCCTAGTTCATATGTTGATTGAATAGCAAAGCAGTCTTATTCTTTTTTCCTAGTTCATATGTTGATGGAATAGCAAAGCAGTCTTATTCTTTTTTCCTAGTTCATATGTTGATGGAATAGCTAAACAGTCTTATTCTTTCTTCCTAGTTCATATGTTGATGGAATAGCAAAACAGTCTTATTCTTTCTTCCTAGTTCATATGTTGATGGAATAGCTAAGCAGTCTTATTCTTTTTTCCTAGTTCATATGTTGATGGAATAGCTAAGCAGTCTTATTCTTTCTTCTTAGTTGATATGTTGATGGAATAGCTAAACAGCCTTATTCTTTCTTCCTAGTTCATACGTTGATTGATAGTTCAAACTTTCAAAGGTAAGCATACATGTCTTTCACAATGTTCCATTAGAATTCAGTGAAATTGCTAAGGTTAGCAAATAGCTTTCATGAAAAATGTTTTTGGACATTGTAAAAATAAACATCATGAACTTGTAAATAATAGGCAGCTTGTATGGTATGATCTGTTTGTGGAAGTCTTGATCATTTGAATATGGCTAAAGTATTATGTTGTGAGTTGAAGGTAAATACGTTCAGAGAATGTTATAGTGGAGTTGAAGAGTTCATCAAAAGTTTTCTTTCAAAGTGTGAGGTGTGAGGAATTAGTCATATTAGTGAAAATTTGTCTTTTTTTTTTCAGTATCATTGTCAATGAATTTGAAACCAAGAAGGGTCTGTTACATACATGTCACATTATGCTTAAGGTGATTTCCGTACTGATGTGTTTCGACTGAAGAAGAACAGGACTGTGTTAAAGAGTAACAGGAGCAGAGGAATAAAGAACAGTGGGATTCTGTTAAGAAATTATAGGACTGCATTAAAAAATGACTGGATGCCATTTTGTGAGGGAGTTATGGGATTACATTTAAGAATAAGAAAAATATATTAAAGAATAACAAAGCTGTGTTCAAAGAAAATAATAGGATTACATTAAAGAATAATGAGTTTAAAAAAGAAATAATAATAGGATTGCGTTAAAGAATAATAGGATTGCATTAAAGGATGATGGTATTGTTTTTCAGATTATGGGAATGTAATAAAGAGATGATGGTGATGTGTTGCGTTTTATTCTCAGAAAAAATGGGAATTGGTAAGAAATAACGGGATTTTGATAAAGAATTACAGTATTTTATCAAAGAAGAACAGAATCGTGTTGAAAACAGTGGGATTGCTTAAAAAAATAATGGTTATTACACTAAGGAAAAATGGGACTGCTTTACAGGATATAGGATACTATTGAAGAATAACAGGATTACTATAGTTTAACAGAAGAACAGATTTTGTGAAAGAATAATGGAATTATGTCAGACCTAAATGATATGGTTTTGAAAACAGTTAAAACAGACTGAGAACCCTCTGAGAAGGCAGGACAGAGTATTGTGTTAATTGTCCGGATTTAAGTGACAGGTGTATACTGTTTTATTGTGTTTCTGTCTTGCTTTATGTGAGAGTTACACTAATATGTGTTTCTGACCTCTGCTGTATTAATTGGGTTTTTTTTCCCTTTGTTCTGTAAACAGGCTTATCAATAAGTTTTTGGGCCTGTGTGGACAGACATCGTATGAACAAACATATCAGTATGCGCTTGTTCCAGACAATTTGTGTTTTTATCCTATGCTATGTGGACACATATTGATGTGTGTTTTTTTCCTGCGTTCCTATACAGACAATGTGCATTTTTGTCCTGTGTTTTTGCCCCATGTTGAATGGACGGGCATGATGGGTTTCATCCTGTGTTATGCAACAGTCTGTTTTTGTCACATGTAATGTGACAGCCACATTAAAGTCTGTTTTTGTCCCATGTTATGTGACAGCCACATTAAAGTCTGTTTTTGTCCTGTGTTATGTGACAGCCACATTAAAGTCTGTTTTTGTCCTGTGTTATGTGACAGCCACATTAAAGTCTGTTTTTGTCCTGTGTTATGTGACAGCCACATTAAAGTCTGTTTTTGTCCTGTGTTATGTGACAGCCACATTAAAGTCTGTTTTTGTCCTGTGTTATGTGACAGCCACATTAAAGTCTGTTTTTGTCCTGTGTTATGTGACAGCCACATTAAAGTCTGTTTTTGTCCTGTGTTATGTGATGCGACAGCCACATTAAAGTCTGTTTTTGTCCTGTGTTATGCGACAGCCACATTAAAGTCTGTTTTTGTCCCATGTTACATGAACATGTGTGTGTTTTTGTCCCATGTTACATGAACAGTGTGTGTTTTTGTCCCATGTTACATGAACAGTGTGTCTGTTTTTGTCCCATGTTACATGAACAGTGTGTGTTTTTGTCCCATGTGACATGAACAGTGTGTGTTTTTGTCCCATGTTACATGAACAGTGTGTGTTTTTGTCCCATGTTACAGAACAGTGTGTGTTTTTGTCCCATGTTACAGAACAGTGTCTGTTTTTGTCCCATGTTACAGAACAGTGTGTGTTTTTGTCCCATGTTACATGAACAGTGTGTGTTTTTGTCCCATGTGACATGAACAGTGTCTGTTTTTGTCCCATGTTACAGAACAGTGTCTGTTTTTGTCCCATGTTACAGAACAGTGTGTGTTTTTGTCCTGCGTTACTGGACAGACATGAATGTGTCTTCTTGTTTTTCTTTATGTTGTATAGACAAACATGTTAATGTGTGTTTCTTGTGCACCGTTACATGGACGGACATGGTGAAGTGTGTTTTTGCATTGTACTGTAGAGTCAGACATATTAATGTGCTTTTCTGTCTGCTGTCGTGTGTACAGGCACAGTACAGTGTGTTTATGCATTGTATTATTGAATCAGACATATTTAGGGGAGAGGTGGCACAAATATTTGACCATTTTCTTTCAAAGATGATGTTTTGGGTTTTATGTGTTTTTGTGCTCAAGAAAGTCTGTTGAAACCATCTGTGGTGTTCATTTTGTCTATTTTCACATTTTTCTTAGTAAAAAATGACTTTATTTGAAGGAGGTGTGTGTGAAATTTGCTCAACTTCTTTATTTTCATACGTTGTTTTCTCAAAATCACTTTTTTCGACAATGGTTGATGTGCAAGGAACACAATATCTCTGGATCCAGACTAGCTAGCATGGTATTTTTTTTTCTTTTGATCAGAAATGATTTCTGCATGCAATTACATTTCATTTATAAGTCAAAACAGCACTCATCATTTTGCCCCCATTTGTGGTCCCCAAATCACACAAGAACTTTGAAATCACCCAAATATGTTTTTCCATGTTTTTTTTAAAACAGAAATGGAAAAAATGAAGTTTTAAAAGAACAATGGTTTAATTTTTTCGTGCCACCCCTTGCCTTGATGTGCTTTTCTGTCTGCTGTCATGGGTACAGACGTTTACCACCCAGGAGACCATCACCAACGCCGTGTCGGCCAAAGAGTGGTTTTTGAAATGTGCCAAGGATGTAAGTCAGTTTTTCTCCTCATGTCTATCTGTGGCTGTCTGTCTCGCTGTCAGTTTTCCTATTTCTTATATGCATGTGCGCACATGCGTGTGTAAGTGGGTGTATATGTGTGTGTGTGTGTGTGTATGCTATTTTACTTTTTTGTTTCTTCCTACAGAGTTAATGTCCATTCATGTAGTTGCAATAGTCTACACACACATGTGGGTGGGGAGTGGTCTGTGTGTGTTTGCTGTCGTTGTATTAACCAGTGAACTCTCTTGGGCCTGGTCGACACTGGGATGCTCAATGTACTTCTTTGGCATATGCTGTCAGACCAGTCTGGAAAGCCTTTGCCATCCTCCTTATCCTCTTTAATAACTCTCATGGTGATCTCAGTTTTCATTTTGCCTCCCCACTTGTGTCTTTGGAGAGGTACGTCAGAATCTAAAGCATTGTTAGGAATGCTCTGAGAGACGCTCGGTCAAATGAAACATGACCTCCAGTCGATAAAATGTTGAAACCAAATTTCTGCATTGATACATACCACGAATTTGCAGGGGTTGGGTGTTTTTGATGTTATCAGTGGTGAAAAGGTGTGTGAGAGAGAGAGCGAGAGAGAGAAGAGAGATAGCGCATGTATCTGGATTTGTGCATGCATGTGCCTGTAAATGTGAACATGCGAATGAATATGGATGTGTGTGTGTGTGTGTGAGAGAGAGAGAGAGAGAGAGAGAGAGAGAGAGAGCGCGCATGTATCTGGAAATGTGTGTGTATGTGCCAGTAGATGTGAACATGCGCATGACTATTGATGTGTGTGTGTGTGTGCTTATGCATGTATCTCTATGATAATTTGTATGGACTGGCTGTTCAGAGGATAGTACAAGTTATGATTGATTTAAAGAAAAACCAGCTACAAAAATACACACAGAGAGCTGGAACGAATTAGACTGACCTGGGAAAACCAAAGCTGATTTAACTCTGGTTCTTTGACAAAGCAACTGTTGTCTTCCTTTGGGTCTCAGCAGGAAGTGCCATTACAAACAATGAAAAGTTCAGAAAAAGACAGTGGCTGGCATGTCGAGAATCAGAATAGGCACTACTAAACACCCCCAAAGTGACCCAGCTGCCGTGCAGTTAACATGACCAAAGTGACTCAGCTGTCATGCAGTTAACATGACCAAAGTTACTCAGCTGTCATGCAGTTAACATGACCAAAGTGACTCAGCTGCCATGCAGTTGAAACCCCCAAAGTGACTCAGCTGCCATGCAGTTAACCCCCCCAAAGTGACCCAGTTGCCATGCAGTTAACACTCCCAAAGTGACTCAGCTGCCATGCAGTTAACACCCCCAAAGTGACCCAGCTGTCATGCAGTTAACACCCCCAAAGTGACTCAGCTGTCGTGCAGTTAACACCCCCAAAGTGACCCAGCTGCCATGCAGTTAACACCCCCAAAGTGACCCAGCTGTCATGCAGTTAACACCCCCAAAGTGACTCAGCTGTCGTGCAGTTAACCCCCCCCCCCCCAAAGTGACCCAGCTGCCATGCAGTTAACACTCCCAAAGTGACTCAGCTGCCATGCAGTTAACACCCCCAAAGTGACCCAGCTGTCATGCAGTTAACACCCCCAAAGTGACTCAGCTGCCATGCAGTTAACACCCCCAAAGTGACTCAGCTGTCGTGCAGTTAACACCCCCAAAGTGACCCAGCTGTCGTGCAGTTAACACCCCCAAAGTGACCCAGCTGTCGTGCAGTTAACATGACCAAAGTGACCCAGCTGTCATGCAGTTAACGTGACCAAAGTGACTCAGCTGCCATGCAGTTAACACCCCCAAAGTGACTCAGCTGTCGTACAGTTAACCCCCCCAAAGTGACTCAGCTGTCGTGCAGTTAACACCCCCAAAGTGATTCAGCTGCCATGCAGTTAACACACCCCCCAAAGTGACTCAGCTGTCGTGCAGTTAACACCCCCAAAGTGACTCAGCTGTCGTACAGTTAACACCCCCAAAGTGACACAGCTGCCATGCAGTTAACACCCCCAAAGTGACCCAGCTGCCATGCAGTTAACACCCCCAAAGTGACTCAGCTGTCGTGCAGTTAACACCCCCAAAGTGACCCAGCTGCCATGCAGTTAACACCCCACAAAGTGACTCAGCTGTCATACAGTTAACACCCCCAAAGTGACTCAGCTGCCATGCAGTTAACACCCCCAAAGTGATTCAGCTGCCATGCAGTTAACACCCCCAAAGCGACTCAGCTGCCATGCAGTTAACACCCCCAAAGCTACTCAGCTGCCATGCAGTTAACACCCCCAAAGCTACTCAGCTGCCATGCAGTTAACACCCCCAAAAGCGACTCAGCTGCCATGCAGTTAACACCCCCAAAGCTACTCAGCTGCCATGCAGTTAACACCCCCAAAGCTACTCAGCTGCCATGCAGTTAACACCCCCGAAGCTACTCAGCTGCCATGCAGTTAACACCCCCAAAGCGACTCAGCTGCCATGCATTCTCCTCCCATGAGCTGCCTCATGATGGCCTGGTGTTGACAGCTCCTTGACCCAGTCCTGGGACTGCAACAGGAGGAGTCTGGGTGTGGTGTGGTCTGATGGCCTGGTGTTGACAGCTCCTTGACCCAGTCCTGGACTGCAACAGGAGGAGTCTGGGTGTGGCATGGTGTGATGGCCTGGTGTTGACAGCTCCTTGACCCAGTCCTAGGACTGCAACAGGAGGAGTCTGGGTGTGGCATGGTGTGATGGCCTGGTGTTGACAGCTCCTTGACCCAGTCCTGGACTGCAACAGGAGGAGTGTGGGTGTGGCATGGTGTGATGGCCCGGTGTTGACAGCTCCTTGTGGACTCCCAGTCCTAGGACTGCAACAGGAGGAGTGTGGGTGTGGCATGGTGTGATGGCCCGGTGTTGACAGCTCCTTGTGGACTCCCAGTCCTAGGACTGCAACAGGAGTGTGGGTGTGGCATGGTGTGATGGCCTGGTGTTGACAGCTCCTTGTGGACTCCCAGTCCTAGGACTGCAACAGGAGTCTGGGTGTGGCATGGTGTGATGGCCTGGTGTTGACAGCTCCTTGTGGACTCCCAGTCCTAGGACTGCAACAGAGTCTGGGTGTGGCATGGTGTGATGGCCTGGTGTTGACAGCTCCTTGTGGACTCCCAGTCCTAGGACTGCAACAGGAGTGTGGGTGTGGCATGGTGTGATGGCCCGGTGTTGACAGCTCTTTGTGGACTCCCAGTCTTAGGACTGCGACAGGAGGAGTCTGGGTGTGGCATGGTCTGATGGCCCGGTGTTGACAGCTCCTTGTCCCAGTCCTGGGACTGCAACAGGAGGAGTGTGGGTGTGGCATGGTCTGGGTAACTGGAAAAAAAATGGGGTGAGCAAGTGCAGATTATCAGACATTGAATTTGAAAAAAAAAAAAGGGAAAGAAGAAGACTATAGAAGAGCCTTCGGATGTGTGCAGGCCTTCGTCATGGTAGAATAGTCCCCATAACTTAATCAGCGCTTACCTGAATCCACTGGACATCTCTTGATTCGTCTCCATTCAAACTGTTTATACCTAACAAAATGTTCCTTGTCATCACTACACTTTGGTGGTCCTTGCAGATTTCTAGAACATGTTTACCATGCAGTTATTCAGTGAAAATGTGCTTTGGCACCCCCCCCCCCCCCCCCCCCCCCATCCTACTCCCTGCACTCCCCCCCCCCCCCCTCCATCTTTCTTTTCTACCATCCCCATCGCTGACTGCCCCCATTTTATGAATTTTCTAATGCTCACTGTTTCTGGTTGTTACCAGATCTGACCCGATTACTGCAAGTCTGTAAATAGCTGTCAGACTTACCTTTGGTCATCGAGATCCTTAAAATACTTCAGCAGAAATTGCAGCAATGTTTTGTTTTTTTTTAAATGTTTCACTTCACAATGTTTAAGAAAGTGGAGGAAAATATGATTTAAAAAAAAAAAAAAAAGAAAAGGAAGAAGAAATTTAGGGATTGGTTCTCTGATTTGGATTGGGACAAAACTTTGAAGGATTGGTCCATGGGCCACATTCTGTCTTTTCACCAGATTCACCAGAGGAAGACCTAAGAGGTCGAAATGTGTTGTGTTTTGTCTCGTGATTTGTTTGTTCACATTGCTTGGTGGAGTCATTATAATTGCTTTTTTAGAAATTGTGTTGATCTCCACCTGCAGTCGCCTCACTTTGCAGCTCACCAGATTCTGTCAACGTTGGGTCGGTAGTGTTTGTGTGACCTAGCTGACAGACAGACAGATGCAACTCACCAGATTCTGTTAACATTGGGTCGGTAGCGTTTGTGTGATGTAGCTGACAGACAGACAGATGCAACTCACCAGATTCTGTCAATATTGGGTCGGTAGCATTTGTGTGACCTAGCTGACAGACAGACAGATGCAACTCACCAGATTCTGTCAATATTGGGTCGGTAGCATTTGTGTGACCTAGCTGACAGACAGACAGATGCAACTCACCAGATTCTGTCAATATTGGGTCGGTAGTGTTTGTGTGACGTAGCTGACAGACAGACAGATGCAACTCACCAGATTCTGTCAACATTGGGTCGGTAGCGTTTGTGTGATGTAGCTGACAGACAGACAGATGCAACTCACCAGATTCTGTCAATATTGGGTCGGTAGCGTTTGTGTGACCTAGCTGACAGACAGACAGATGCAACTCACCAGATTCTGTCAACATTGGTCGGTAGTGTTTGTGTGACCTAGCTGACAGACAGACAGATGCAACTCACCAGATTCTGTCAACATTGGGTCGGTAGCGTTTGTGTGATGTAGCTGACAGACAGACAGATGCAACTCACCAGATTCTGTCAATATTGGGTCGGTAGCGTTTGTGTGACCTAGCTGACAGACAGACAGATGCAACTCACCAGATTCTGTCAACATTGGGTCGGTAGTATTTGTGTGACCTAGCTGACAGACAGACAGATGCAACTCACCAGATTCTGTCAACCTTGGGGCGGTAGTGTTTGTGTGACCTAGCTGACAGACAGACAGATGCAACTCACCAGATTCTGTCAACATTGGGTCGGTAGCATTTGTGTGACCTAGCTGACAGACAGACAGATTCAACTCACCAGATTCTGTCAACATTGGGTCGGTAGTGTTTGTGTGACGTAGCTGACAGACAGACAGATGCAACTCACCAGATTCTATCAACATTGGGTCGGTAGTGTTTGTGTGATGTAGCTGACAGACAGACAGATGCAACTCACCAGATTCTGTCAACATTGGGTCGGTAGCATTTGTGTGACCTAGCTGACAGACAGACAGATGCAACTCACCAGATTCAAGTCAACATTGGGTCGGTTATGTTTGTGTGACGTAGCTGACAGACAGACAGATGCAACTCACCAGATTCTGTCAACGTTGGGTCGGTAGTGTTTGTGTGACCTAGCTGACAGACAGACAGATGCGACTCACCAGATTCTGTCAACGTTGGGTCGGTAGTGTTTGTGTGACCTAGCTGACAGACAGACAGATGCAACTCACCAGATTCTGTCAACATTGGGTCGGTAGTATTTGTGTGACCTAGCTGACAGACAGACAGATGCAACTCACCAGATTCTGTCAACGTTGGGTCGGTAGTATTTGTGTGACGTAGCTGACAGACAGACAGATGCAACTCACCAGATTCTGTCAACGTTGGGTCGGTAGTGTTTGTGTGACGTAGCTGACAGACAGACAGATGCAACTCACAAGATTCTGTCAACATTGGGTCGGTAGTGTTTGTGTGACCTAGCTGACAGACAGACAGATGCAACTCACCAGATTCTGTCAACGTTGGGTCGGTAGTGTTTGTGTGACGTAGCTGACAGACAGACAGATGCAACTCACCAGATTCTGTCAACGTTGGGTCGGTAGTGTTTGTGTGACCTAGCTGACAGACAGACAGATGCAACTCACCAGATTCTGTCAACGTTGGGTCGGTAGTGTTTGTGTGACGTAGCTGACAGACAGACAGATGCGACTCACCAGATTCTGTCAACGTTGGTCGGTAGTGTTTGTGTGACGTAGCTGACAGACAGACAGATGCAACTCACCAGATTCTGTCAACATTGGGTCGGTAGTGTTTGTGTGACCTAGCTGACAGACAGACAGATGCGACTCACCAGATTCTGTCAACGTTGGGTCGGTAGTGTTTGTGTGACGTAGCTGACAGACAGACAGATGCAACTCACCAGATTCTGTCAACATTGGGTCGGTAGTGTTTGTGTGACCTAGCTGACAGACAGATGCGACTCACCAGATTCTGTCAACATTGGGTCTGTAGCATTTGTGTGACCTAGCTGACAGACAGACAGATGCAACTCACCAGATTCTGTCAATATTGGGTCGATAGTGTTTGTGTGACATAGCTGACAGACAGACAGATGCAACTCACCAGATTCTGTCAAAATTGGGTCAGTAGTGTTTGTGTGACCTAGCTGACAGACAGACAGATGCAACTCACCAGATTCTGTCAACATTGGGTCGGTAGCGTTTGTGTGACCTAGCTGACAGACAGACAGATGCAACTCACCAGATTCTGTCAACATTGGGTCGGTGGTGTTTGTGTGACCTAGCTGACAGACAGACAGATGCAACTCACCAGATTCTGTCAATATTGGGTCGATAGTGTTTGTGTGACGTAGCTGACAGACAGACAGATGCAACTCACCAGATTCTGTCAAAATTGGGTCAGTAGTGTTTGTGTGACCTAGCTGACAGACAGACAGATGCAGCTCACCAGATTCTGTCGTTGGGTCCGTAGCATTTGTGTGACCTAGCTGACAGACAGACAGATGCAACTCACCAGATTCTGTCAACATTGGGTCGGTAGTGTTTGTGTGACCTAGCTGACAGACAGACAGATGCGACTCACCAGATTCTGTCAACATTGGGTCGGTAGCGTTTGTGTGACATAGCTGACAGACAGACAGATGCAACTCACCAGATTCTGTCGTTGGGTCGGTAGTGTTTGTGTCACCTAGCTGACAGACAGACAGATGCGACTCACCAGATTCTGTCAATTGGGTCGATAGTGTTTGTGTGACGTAGCTGACAGACAGATGCAACTCACCAGATTCTGTCAAAATTGGGTCAGAAGTGTTTGTGTGACCTAGCTGACAGACAGACAGATGCAACTCACCAGATTCTGTTTTGGCTCGGTAGCATTTGTGTGACCTAGCTGACAGACAGACAGATGCAACTCACCATATTCTGTCAACATTGGGTCGGTAGTGTTTGTGTGACCTAGCTGACAGACAGACAGATGCGACTCACCAGATTCTGTCAACATTGGGTCGGTAGTGTTTGTGTGACGTAGCTGACAGACAGACAGATGCAACTCACCAGATTCTGTCAACATTGGGTCGGTAGTGTTTGTGTGACCTAGCTGACAGACAGACAGATGCGACTCACCAGATTCTGTCAATATTGGGTCGATAGTGTTTGTGTGACGTAGCTGACAGACAGACAGATGCAACTCACCAGATTCTGTCAAAATTGGGTCAGTAGTGTTTGTGTGACCCAGCTGACAGACAGACAGATGCAACTCACCAGATTCTGTCGTTGGGTCGGTAGTGTTTGTGTCACCTGGCTGACAGACAGACAGATGCGACTCACCATATTCTGTCAACATTGGGTCGATAGTGTTTGTGTGACATAGCTGACAGACAGACAGATGCAGCTCACCAGATTCTGTCAATATTGGGTCGGTAGTGTTTTGTGTGACGTAGCTGACAGACAGACAGATGCAACTCACCAGATTCTGTCAATATTGGGTCGGTAGTGTTTGTGTGACCTGGCTGACAGACAGACAGATGCAACTCACCAGATTCTGTCAACATTGGGTCGGAAGTGTTTTTGTGACGTAGCTGACAGACAGACAGATGCTACTCACCAGATTCTGTCAACAGTGGGTCCAAAGTGTTTTTGTGACGTAGTTGACAGACAGACAGATGCAACTCACAAGATTCTGTCAACATTGGGTCGGTAGCGTTTGTGTGACGTAGCTGACAGACAGACAGATGCAACTCACCAGATTCTGTCAACATTGGGTTGGTAGTGTTTGTGTGACGTAGCTGACAGACAGACAGATCAGCCATCAGACAGGGAAAGACATAACCTCCTTTGTGGAGTTACAGACAGATCAACCATCAGACAGGGAAAAGACATAACCTTGGTGGAGTTAGACAGATCAACCATCAGACAGGGGAAAGACATAACCTTGGTGGAGTTACAGACAGATCAACCATCAGACAGGGGAAAGACATAACCTTGGTGGAGTTACAGACAGATCAACCATCAGACAGGGGAAAGACATAACCTCCTTTGTGGAGTTACAGACAGATCAACCATCAGACAGGGAAAAGACATAACCGTGGTGGAGTTACAGACAGATCAGCCATCAAACAGGGGAAAGACATAACGTCCTTGGTGGAAATTTCATGACACAAGGTTTGTGGGTTGGCAGAAAGCTGCTTTGGTCCTGTGCCTTGCTGACAGACAAACGAACCAACATGCACAGGAAAAGACGTAAGCTCCTTGGTGGAGTGTTCATGACCCAAGGGTGTGGATTGGCGGAGGCCTCCCTTGGCACTGTACCTCACTGACAGACAAACGAACCAACATGGACAGGAAAAGACGTAAGCTCCTTGGTGGAGTGTTCATGACACAAGGGTGTGGATTGGCAGAGACCTCCTTTGGCCCTGTACCTCACTGACAGACAAACGAACCAACATGGACAGGACAAGACGTAAGCTCCTTGGTGGAGTGTTCATGACACAAGGGTGTGGATTGGCAGAGGACAGACAAACAAACCAACATGCACAGGACAAGACGTAAGCTCCTTGGTGGAGTGTTCATGACACAAGGGTGTGGATTGGCAGAGGCCTGCTCTTGCCCTGCTGAAGCACAATGTCACCGTCAGTGTGGAGGTGTCCGGGAGGTGGTGCAGAAGTATTTCGCAGAGTTGTCCGAACCTGATTCCATGGTATTTCCTTTCCGCCATCGCTGCTGCTTCTGCATCATGGGTTTCATTTTTTGAGTTTTGTGCAGTTGCTTGGTTGACTGAAAAAGATTGGTTGGTCATGAGACTTGATTTCTTGCCTCTAAATTACATGTTTCTTGTCCATATGTAGACGACCTATTTTTGTCAGTAAGTTGTTTATTAAATTACATGTTTCTTGTCCATGTGTAGACGACCTATTTTTGTCAGTAAGTTGTTTATTAAATTACATGTTTCTTGTCCATATGTAAATGACCTATTTTTGTCAGGAAGTTAGTTTATTTAGTGTCTGAAGATTGTTTCTTTTCAAAGTGAAATGAAAACAAGCAAAAGAATATGATTTAGATCATTTAATGTCTCCAGATTGCGTTTTTCAGATTTAAATGAAAACTAGCAAAAGAACGTAATTTGGTACGGAATTTAGATTTTCATATGATCAGCAATTTTATTAGAGGTCTGAACCATGTTTGATTTCACACATTTTTCTTATCAAATTTGGTACAGAATGCTGATTTTCACATGATTGATAGTCATAGATCTGCAACCAACTCTTGTCGCCATTTGAGTTATACATTTTTCTTGTCAGTAGACAGTGCTTTTCTTGGATATTCATCCAAATTTGACAAACTATGGATTATTTAGTATAGTGAATTAAATGATAGATGTATTGTAAAATGCTGTTCGGTCTCTAGAAACAACTTCTGATTTTGATCATGGATGTCTTAAGGTTATTATATGTGGATGTCCATCTTTTTGCAACACTCTGTGTGTGTGTGTGTGTGTGTGTGTGTGTGTGCTTGCACGCATGGTGGCTAAGAGTGCATGTGTATGTATATGTGCATGTGCACATAATGAATTAGACTACAGTATTGCAATTGTGTCTATCTGTTATGTACAATTTTTTTTTCTCTCTGATGTTTCAACAGTTTGCATTTTGAGTTGAGCATTTGTTTGCTTCGAACATTTTCCAGAAGGTTTCGTTGGAAGTTGTGTTCGAGTCTTCTGCTGTCTCTCTGTGTCTGTCTTTGTCTGTTTGACTGTCTGTCTGTCTGTCTGTCTCTTTCTTTCTCTCTCTCTCTCTCTCTCTCCCTTTTCTTCTTTACATTTTACTTGGTTCATGTGTGTGTGTGTGTGTGTGTGTGTGTGTGTGTGTGATGTATGTTGGGTGGTTTGTTTTTAGGTTTTTTCATGGTGTGGGAAAGGGGTACAAAGCAGAAAGGATTTCCCAGTGGGCATGGTTTGGGGGGTTGTGGTACTGGCAAAAATGGATGTCTCCCTCTTTCTCTCTCTGTCTCTCTCTCTCTTTCTTTCTTTCTTTCTTTCTTTCCTGCCCCCCCCCCCCCCCCCCCCCCCCCCCCCCCACCTTCTCTCTTTTCATCCCTCCCCATTTTTCTTTCTTTTTCTGTATACTCTATATCTCTCCTTTTTTCTGTCCAGCACGTGTGTGTGTGTGTCTTTCCATTGCCTCAGTTTCTCCCAGTCTCTCTCTGCCTCTTGCTCTTGCTGTGTGTGTGTCTGTCTATTAGTTTCTTCTCTCCCCCCCCCCCCTCCCCCCCTGCCCCCCCCCCCCCCCCCCCCCCCACACACACACACACACACACACTCCTCTACCTCCTCTCCCTTCTTCTCCTTCTACCCTCCACTCTCTCTTTGTGTCTTGTTACCACCCTGTTAGTGACATCTCTCAAGAATTTTATGTGTTGACTGAAGTCTGATCCTGTGTTTGTTTGGTTTTGTTTGGTCTTGTTTTTAAACACACTGGAAGTGAAGGTGTATGTATTGAACCTTTTGAGACATTTTCTTCTCTGCTGTTGCTCAACAAGGGTAACCTTTTCGAGGCAGGTGTATGGGTGATACAGCACTTTGAAACTGACATCTTCTTTCAACATCATCTTTTGTACGTGTTTGTGTATGTGTTATGTATGTGGGATGTGTTTGAGTGTACTTATGAATGCGTGCATGTATCTGTGAGTATGTGGTTGTGACCAAAGAACAAGATTGTAGATGAGTGATTGTGTGATGGAATGCCAATTTGTGCATGAAAATGTGTGTGTGTATGTGTGTGTGTGTGTGTAAGTTTATAGGGTATTTTTTAACTCTTGTTGATATTCTGATTCCTAGACCAGATTGGAATGTCATTGCTTCCTTTGTTCTGTTGCCAGGCTTCTGCTGTATCCAAGCACTTTGTGGCGCTCTCCACCAATAAAGTAAGTAATGTGTTGTAATGATGAAAATGTAAGGCTGGGGAGGGGGGAATTTTTGGAAACCAGTCACAGTGGGAGCCTGAACAAAGTGCCATTTTGGTTACCTGCTTTACCTCACCAAAAGGTATCAAATTATCCTGTGTTTATTTCATTTTGGTTACCTGGCTTTACCTCACTCCTTACCAAAAGGTATCAAATTATCCTGTGTTTATTTCATTTTGGTTACCTGGCTTTACCTCACTCCTTACCAAAAGGTATCAAATTATCCTGTGTTTATTTCATTTTGGTTACCTGGCTTTACCTCACTCCTTACCAAAAGGTATCAAATTATCCTGTGTTTATTTCATTTTGGTTACCTGGCTTTACCTCACTCCTTACCAAAAGGTATCAAATTATCCTGTGTTTATTTCATTTTGGTTACCTGGCTTTACCTCACTCCTTACCAAAAGGTATCAAATTATCCTGTGTTTATTTCATTTTGGTTACCTGGCTTTACCTCACTCCTTACCAAAAGGTATCAAATTATCCTGTGTTTATTTCATTTTGGTTACCTGGCTTTACCTCACTCTTTACCAAAAGGTATCAAATTATCCTGTGTTTATTTCATTTTGGTTACCTGGCTTTACCTCACTCCTTACCAAAAGGTATCAAATTATCCTGTGTTTATTTTGCTTGGGTTACCTGGCTTTACCTCACCAAAAGGTAGAAAATTATCCTGTGTTTATTTTGTTTTGGTTACATGGCTTTACCTTACCAAAAGGTATCAAATTATCTGTGTTTATTTCATTTTGGTTACCTGGCTTTACCTCACTGCCTTCCAAAAGGTAGAAAATTATCTGTGTTTATTTCGTTTTGGTTACCTGGCTTTACCTCACTGCTTACCAAAAGGTAGAAAATTATCTGTGTTTATTTCGTTTTGAAACCCTGAGACTCAAACAGAAATAACCAACCAATGAAGTCAGTTTCAAACGGGCAAACACTGTTTTAGGTAAGGACAAGTCAGATGATTAAAGACAGTTCTTGATAAATTGCATCGCTGACACAAATATCAGTGTTCATTGAGTGTTCATTGAATGGTAGGAAAGAGAGATGACACAAACAATTGCATCGCTGACACAAATATCAGTGTTCATTGAATGGTAGGAAAGAGAGATGACACAAACAATTGCATCGCTGACACAAATATCAGTGTTCATTGAATGGTAGGAAAGAGAGATGACACAAACAATTGCATCGCTGACACAAATATCAGTGTTCATTGAATGGTAGGAAAGAGAGATGACACAAACAATTGCATCGCTGACACAAATATCAGTGTTCATTGAATGGTAGGAAAGAGAGATGACACAAACAATTGCATCGCTGACACAAATATCAGTGTTCATTGAATGGTAGGAAAGAGAGATGACACAAACAATTGCATCGCTGACACAAATATCAGTGTTCATTGAATGGTAGGAAAGAGAGATGACACAAACAATTGCATCGCTGACACAAATATCAGTGTTCATTGAATGGTAGGAAAGAGAGATGACACAAACAATTGCATCGCTGACACAAATATCAGTGTTCATTGAATGGTAGGAAAGAGAGATGACACAAACAATTGCATCGCTGACACAAATATCAGTGTTCATTGAATGGTAGGAAAGAGAGATGACACAAACAATTGCATCGCTGACACAAATATCAGTGTTCATTGAATGGTAGGAAAGAGAGATGACACAAACAATTGCATCGCTGACACAAATATCAGTGTTCATTGAATGGTAGGAAAGAGAGATGACACAAACAATTGCATCGCTGACACAAATATCAGTGTTCATTGAATGGTAGGAAAGAGAGATGAAACAAACAATTGCATCGCTGACACAAATATCAGTGTTCATTGAATGGTAGGAAAGAGAGATGACACAAACAATTGCATCGCTGACACAAATATCAGTGTTCATTGAATGGTAGGAAAGAGAGATGACACAAACAATTGCATCGCTGACACAAATATCAGTGTTCATTGAATGGTAGGAAAGAGAGATGACACAAACAATTGCATCGCTGACACAAATATCAGTGTTCATTGAATGGTAGGAAAGAGAGATGACACAAACAATTGCATCGCTGACACAAATATCAGTGTTCATTGAATGGTAGGAAAGAGAGATGACACAAACAATTGCATCGCTGACACAAATATCAGTGTTCATTGAATGGTAGGAAAGAGAGATGACACAAACAATTGCATCGCTGACACAAATATCAGTGTTCATTGAATGGTAGGAAAGAGAGATGACACAAACAATTGCATCGCTGACACAAATATCAGTGTTCATTGAATGGTAGGAAAGAGAGATGACACAAACAATTGCATCGCTGACACAAATATCAGTGTTCATTGAATGGTAGGAAAGAGAGATGACACAAACAATTGCATCGCTGACACAAATATCAGTGTTCATTGAATGGTAGGAAAGAGAGATGACACAAACAATTGCATCGCTGACACAAATATCAGTGTTCATTGAATGGTAGGAAAGAGAGATGACACAAACAATTGCATCGCTGACACAAATATCAGTGTTCATTGAATGGTAGGAAAGAGAGATGACACAAACAATTGCATCGCTGACACAAATATCAGTGTTCATTGAATGGTAGGAAAGAGAGATGACACAAACAATTGCATCGCTGACACAAATATCAGTGTTCATTGAATGGTAGGAAAGAGAGATGACACAAACAATTGCATCGCTGACACAAATATCAGTGTTCATTGAATGGTAGGAAAGAGAGATGACACAAACAATTGCATCGCTGACACAAATATCAGTGTTCATTGAATGGTAGGAAAGAGAGATGACACAAACAATTGCATCGCTGACACAAATATCAGTGTTCATTGAATGGTAGGAAAGAGAGATGACACAAACAATTGCATCGCTGACACAAATATCAGTGTTCATTGAATGGTAGGAAAGAGAGATGACACAAACAATTGCATCGCTGACACAAATATCAGTGTTCATTGAATGGTAGGAAAGAGAGATGACACAAACAATTGCATCGCTGACACAAATATCAGTGTTCATTGAATGGTAGGAAAGAGAGATGACACAAACAATTGCATCGCTGACACAAAATATCAGTGTTCATTGAATGGTAGGAAAGAGAGATGACACAAACAATTGCATCGCTGACACAAATATCAGTGTTCATTGAATGGTAGGAAAGAGAGATGACACAAACAATTGCATCGCTGACACAAATATCAGTGTTCATTGAATGGTAGGAAAGAGAGATGACACAAACAATTGCATCGCTGACACAAATATCAGTGTTCATTGAATGGTAGGAAAGAGAGATGACACAAACAATTGCATCGCTGACACAAATATCAGTGTTCATTGAATGGTAGGAAAGAGAGATGACACAAACAATTGCATCGCTGACACAAATATCAGTGTTCATTGAATGGTAGGAAAGAGAGATGACACAAACAATTGCATCGCTGACACAAATATCAGTGTTCATTGAATGGTAGGAAAGAGAGATGACACAAACAATTGCATCGCTGACACAAATATCAGTGTTCATTGAATGGTAGGAAAGAGAGATGACACAAACAATTGCATCGCTGACACAAATATCAGTGTTCATTGAATGGTAGGAAAGAGAGATGACACAAACAATTGCATCGCTGACACAAATATCAGTGTTCATTGAATGGTAGGAAAGAGAGATGACACAAACAATTGCATCGCTGACACAAATATCAGTGTTCATTGAATGGTAGGAAAGAGAGATGACACAAACAATTGCATCGCTGACACAAATATCAGTGTTCATTGAATGGTAGGAAAGAGAGATGACACAAACAATTGCATCGCTGACACAAATATCAGTGTTCATTGAATGGTAGGAAAGAGAGATGACACAAACAATTGCATCGCTGACACAAATATCAGTGTTCATTGAATGGTAGGAAAGAGAGATGACACAAACAATTGCATCGCTGACACAAATATCAGTGTTCATTGAATGGTAGGAAAGAGAGATGACACAAACAATTGCATCGCTGACACAAATATCAGTGTTCATTGAATGGTAGGAAAGAGAGATGAAACAAACAATTGCATCGCTGACACAAATATCAGTGTTCATTGAATGGTAGGAAAGAGAGATGACACAAACAATTGCATCGCTGACACAAATATCAGTGTTCATTGAATGGTAGGAAAGAGAGATGACACAAACAATTGCATCGCTGACACAAATGTCAGTGTTCATTGAATGGTAGGAAAGAGAGATGACACAAACAATTGCATCGCTGACACAAATGTCAGTGTTCATTGAATGGTAGGAAAGAGAGATGACACAAACAATTGCATCGCTGACACAAATATCAGTGTTCATTGAATGGTAGGAAAGAGAGATGACACAAACAATTGCATCGCTGACACAAATATCAGTGTTCATTGAATGGTAGGAAAGAGAGATGAAACAAACAATTGCATCGCTGACACAAATATCAGTGTTCATTGAATGGTAGGAAAGAGAGATGACACAAACAATTGCATCGCTGACACAAATATCAGTGTTCATTGAATGGTAGGAAAGAGAGATGACACAAACAATTGCATCGCTGACACAAATATCAGTGTTCATTGAATGGTAGGAAAGAGAGATGACACAAACAATTGCATCGCTGACACAAATATCAGTGTTCATTGAATGGTAGGAAAGAGAGATGACACAAACAATTGCATCGCTGACACAAATATCAGTGTTCATTGAATGGTAGGAAAGAGAGATGACACAAACAAACAAACAAAAAAAGAAGTACAAGAACTCAGTGTCTGACTCTGCTTCTGTTTGTTTACAATGACATTAGCCTTTGATGCAGACAAGACCATATTGTGTGAGCACTCTGCTTCTGTTTGTTACAGTGACATTAGCCTTTGATGCAGCAAGACGATATTGTGTGAGCACTCTGCTTCTGTTTGTTTAGACAGCGACATTAGCCTTTGATGCAGACAAGACCGATATTGTGTGAGCACTTGCTTCTGTTTGTTTACAAGACATTAGCCTTTGATGCAGACAAGACCGATATTGTGTGAGCACTCTGCTTCTGTTTGTTTACAATGACCCTTAGCCTTTGATGCAGACAAGACCGATATTGTGTGAGCACTCTGCATCTGTTTGTTACAATGACATTAGCCTTGATGCAGACAAGACCGATATTGTGTGAGCACTCTGCTTCTGTTTGTTTACAATGACATTAGCCTTTGATGCAGACAAGACCGATATTGTGTGACACTCTGCTTCTGTTTGTTTACAATGACATTAGCCTTTGATGCAGACAAGACCGATATTGTGTGAGCACTCTGCTTCTGTTTGTTTACAATGACATTAGCCTTTGATGCAGACAAGACCGATATTGTGTGAGCACTCTGCTTCTGTTTGTTTACAATGACATTAGCCTTTGATGCAGACAAGACCGATATTGTGTGAGCACTCTGCTTCTGTTTGTTTACAATGACATTAGCCTTTGATGCAGACAAGACCGATATTGTGTGAGCACTCTGCTTCTGTTTGTTTAGAATGACATTAGCCTTTGATGCAGACAAGACCGATATTGTGTGAGCACTCTGCTTCTGTTTGTTTACAATGACATTAGCCTTTGATGCAGACAAGACCGATATTGTGTGAGCACTCTGCTTCTGTTTGTTTACAATGACATTAGCCTTTGATGCAGACAAGACCGATATTGTGTGAGCACTCTGCTTCTGTTTGTTTACAATGACATTAGCCTTTGATGCAGACAAGACCGATATTGTGTGAGCACTCTGCTTCTGTTTGTTTACAGTGACATTAGCCTTTGATGCAGACAAGACCGATATTGTGTGAGCACTCTGCTTCTGTTTGTTTACAATGACATTAGCCTTTGATGCAGACAAGACCGATATTGTGTGAGCACTCTGCTTCTGTTTGTTTACAATGACATTAGCCTTTGATGCAGACAAGACCGATATTGTGTGAGCACTCTGCTTCTGTTTGTTTACAATGACATTAGCCTTTGATGCAGACAAGACCGATATTGTGTGAGCACTCTGCTTCTGTTTGTTTACAATGACATTAGCCTTTGATGCAGACAAGACCGATATTGTGTGAGCACTCTGCTTCTGTTTGTTTACAATGACATTAGCCTTTGATGCAGACAAGACCGATATTGTGTGAGCACTCTGCTTCTGTTTGTTTACAGTGACATTAGCCTTTGATGCAGACAAGACCGATATTGTGTGAGCACTCTGCTTCTGTTTGTTTACAGTGACATTAGCCTTTGATGCAGACAAGACCGATATTGTGTGAGCACTCTGCTTCTGTTTGTTTACAGTGACATTAGCCTTTGATGCAGACAAGACCGATATTGTGTGAGCACTCTGCTTCTGTTTGTTTACAATGACATTAGCCTTTGATGCAGACAAGACCGATACTGTGTGAGCACTCTGCTTCTGTTTGTTTACAATGACATTAGCCTTTGATGCAGACAAGACCGATATTGTGTGAGCACTCTGCTTCTGTTTGTTTACAATGACATTAGCCTTTGATGCAGACAAGACCGATATTGTGTGAGCACTCTGCTTCTGTTTGTTTACAATGACATTAGCCTTTGATGCAGACAGACCGATATTGTGTGAGCACTCTGCTTCTGTTTGTTTACAATGACATTAGCCTTTGATGCAGACAAGACCGATATTGTGTGAGCACTCTGCTTCTGTTTGTTTACAATGACATTAGCCTTTGATGCAGACAAGACCGATATTGTGTGAGCACTCTGCTTCTGTTTGTTTACAATGACATTAGCCTTTGATGCAGACAAGACCGATATTGTGTGAGCACTCTGCTTCTGTTTGTTTACAGTGACATTAGCCTTTGATGCAGACAAGACCGATATTGTGTGAGCACTCTGCTTCTGTTTGTTTACAATGACATTAGCCTTTGATGCAGACAAGACCGATATTGTGTGAGCACTCTGCTTCTGTTTGTTTACAATGACATTAGCCTTTGATGCAGACAAGACCGATATTGTGTGAGCACTCTGCTTCTGTTTGTTTACAATGACATTAGCCTTTGATGCAGACAAGACCGATATTGTGTGAGCACTCTGCTTCTGTTTGTTTACAATGACATTAGCCTTTGATGCAGACAAGACCGATATTGTGTGAGCACTCTGCTTCTGTTTGTTTACAATGACATTAGCCTTTGATGCAGACAAGACCGATATTGTGTGAGCACTCTGCTTCTGTTTGTTTACAATGACATTAGCCTTTGATGCAGACAAGACCGATATTGTGTGAGCACTCTGCTTCTGTTTGTTTACAGTGACATTAGCCTTTGATGCAGACAAGACCGATATTGTGTGAGCACTCTGCTTCTGTTTGTTTACAGTGACATTAGCCTTTGATTCAGACAAGACCGATATTGTGTGAGCACTCTGCTTCTGTTTGTTTACAGTGACATTAGCCTTTGATGCAGACAAGACCGATATTGTGTGAGCACTCTGCTTCTGTTTGTTTACAATGACATTAGCCTTTGATGCAGACAAGACCGATATTGTGTGAGCACTCTGCTTCTGTTTGTTTACAATGACATTAGCCTTTGATGCAGACAAGACCGATATTGTGTGAGCACTCTGCTTCTGTTTGTTTACAATGACATTAGCCTTTGATGCAGACAAGACCGATATTGTGTGAGCACTCTGCTTCTGTTTGTTTACAATGACATTAGCCTTTGATGCAGACAAGACCGATATTGTGTGAGCACTCTGCTTCTGTTTGTTTACAGTGACATTAGCCTTTGATGCAGACAAGACCGATATTGTGTGAGCACTCTGCTTCTGTTTGTTTACAGTGACATTAGCCTTTGATTCAGACAAGACCGATATTGTGTGAGCACTCTGCTTCTGTTTGTTTACATGACATTAGCCTTTGATGCAGACAAGACCGATATTGTGTGAGCACTCTGCTTCTGTTTGTTTACAATGACATTAGCCTTTGATGCAGACAAGACCGATATTGTGTGAGCACTCTGCTTCTGTTTGTTTACAATGACATTAGCCTTTGATGCAGACAAGACCGATATTGTGTGAGCACTCTGCTTCTGTTTGTTTACAGCGACATTACCTTTGATGCAGACAAGACCGATATTGTGTGAGCACTCTGCTTCTGTTTGTTTACAGTGACATTAACCTTTGATGCAGACAAGACCGATATTGTGTGAGCACTCTGCTTCTGTTTGTTTACAGCGACATTAACCTTTGATGCAGACAAGACCGATATTGTGTGAGGGCTAGGTCAGAAGGAGTGTTTTCCAATTATGTACCACTCTCTTCTCCTTTTTTTTTCTTTAATATGTCTGTACCTCATTAATAGTACATGCTCCATTTTGTAGCGATTCTTCACAGAATGCTTACATTCCATTATGATTTTAAAATGAGAATGGGGAGTAACTGACCTTGTTTAGGTCAGACCTCATGTGCATGCGACCATGAACTTTCGAAGATTTTGTTGTAAATTTGAAAACAATGTAATTCATTACCTACATATTTGGTTGTTTGATGTCCTTACCTTCATCTGTGCTAAATGTAATGTGCCATGTAAAATTTAAAAAAAACAAAATAATAGCTGAGAAAAAGAGTTAAAAGAATATACTAAAATAGAAGAGTGTATCTTCTTCAGATCTTTTTCGGTTATATAGACTAAAATGAAATAACACATGTGGAATTTATCCGATGAATTACTAATCTTTAAGATTGAGCTTTACTTTTTCTAGCTATTCCATATAACTTTAAGATTGAGCTTTACTTTTTCTAGCTATTCCATATATGATTTTTGTTTTTGTCTTTTGCTTTACGATGTTTTTTGTACGAATGCACACTTGCTTGTTTAGATGTTGATACTAATGGAGTTTGGATTGCTTCCAGTGGTTGACCTCATTTCCTTTACTTTTCATTCGATATATGGAAGGTTTTACTGCATTCGATGGTTGCTTTTGTTTCTCTTTTGATATATGAGAGGTTTTGATATTGACATGTTTAGAAACAAACACAGCCTCATCTGCTAGGCTGTGAACATTAAGAACACAATAATTTTTGAAAAAGTCAGAAAATTCACGGCATTCCTGTGATTTGATGGTTGTAATGTTTGTGTTTCAGACAAAAGTGAAGGAGTTTGGCATTGACGAGAGGAACATGTTTGAGTTCTGGGATGTGAGTTTCTTATTTGATCACTTCTAGAAAAAGTCAATTTTTTTTATATTTTTGTAATGGTTCACTTTTAGAACTTTTGGCCCTTAGTATTCATTTCTGCTTTTTCAGTTCTCAGGTATGTCAGTGGAGACGTTCGACAATGTTCCCTATTGGATAGAGATTTCTATAAAGATTTCTGTTTGTTGAACTTTATTATATTTCATCCACTAATACTTGATGTCCAAAGGTGACAACTTTGACAGTTACAGTTGTCTGTCAGACTCAGTGACTCAGTGAGACCACCCATGTCTGCTGATGGTGTTGTGTCTTTGACAATTACAGTTGTCTGTCAAACTCAGTGACTCAGTGAGACCACCCATGTCTGCTGATGGTGTTGTGTCTTTGACAATTACAGTTGTCTGTCAAACTCAGTGACTCAGTGAGACCGCCCATGTCTGCTGATGGTGTTGTGTCTTTGACAATTACAGCTGTCTGTCAAACTCAGTGAGACCGCCCATGTCTGTTGATGGTGGTGTGTCTTTGACAATTACAGTTGTCTGTCAAACTCAGTGACTCAGTGAGACCACCCATGTCTGCTGATGGTGTTGTGTCTTTGACAATTACAGCTGTCTGTCAGACTCAGTGAGACCGCCCATGTCTGTTGATGGCGTTGTGTCTTTGACAATTACAGCTGTCTGTCAGACTCAGTGAGACCACCCATGTCTGTTGATGGCGTTGTGTCTTTGACAATTACAGCTGTCTGTCAGACTCGGTGAGACCACCCATGTCTGTTGATGGCGTTGTGTCTTTGACAATTACAGCTGTCTGTCAGACTCAGTGAGACCACCCATGTCTGTTGATGGCGTTGTGTCTTTGACAGTTACAGCTGTCTGTCAGACTCAGTGAGACCACCCATGTCTGTTGATGGCGTTGTGTCTTTGACAATTACAGCTGTCTGTCAGACTCAGTGAGACCACCCATGTCTGTTGATGGCGTTGTGTCTTTGACAGTTACAGCTGTCTGTCAGACTCAGTGAGACCGCCCATGTCTGTTGATGGCGTTGTGTCTTTGACAGTTACAGCTGTCTGTCAGACTCAGTGAGACCGCCCATGTCTGTTGATGGCGTTGTGTCTTTGACAACTTCATGAATTTGACATTGGTCTCACAGGTTCATATGTTTGACATTGGTCTCACAAGTTCATATGTTTGACATTGGTCTCACAAGTTCATACATTTGACAGTGGTCTCACAACTTCATGAATTTGACATTGGTCTCACAAGTTCATACGTTTGACATTGGTCTCACAAGTTCATGCATTTGACATTGCTCTCACAAGTTCATACATTTGACATTGCTCTCACATGTTCATACATTTGACAGTGGTCTCACCTGTTCATACATTTGACAGTGCTCTCATATGTTCATACATTTGACAGTGGTCTCACAAGGTCATACATATGACATTGCTCTCACAAGTTCATACATTTGACATCGGTCTCACAAGTTCATACATTTGACATTGCTCTCACATGTTCATACATTTGACAGTTGTCTCACCTGTTCATACATTTGACGGTGGTCTCACCTGTTCATACATTTGACAGTTGTCTCACCTGTTCATACATTTGACGGTGGTCTCACAAGATCATACATTTGACAGTGGTCTCACAAGTTCATACATTTGACAGTACTCTCACAAGTTCATACATTTGACATCGGTCTCACAAGTTCATACATTTGACAGTGGTCTCACAAGTTCATACATTTGATGTTGGTCTCACAAGTTCATACATTTGACATCTGTCTCACAGGTTCATACCTTTGACGTTGGTCTCACAAGTTCATACATTTGACATTGGTCTCACAAGTTCATACATTTGACATTGCTCTCACAGGTTCATACATTTGACAGTGGTCTCACCTGTTCAGACATTTGACATTCCTCTCACAAGTTCATACATTTGACATTGCTCTCACAAGTTCATACATATGACATTGGTCTCACATGTTTATACATATGACAGTGGTCTCACCTGTTCATACATTTGACAGTGCTCTCATATGTTCATACATTTGACATTGCTCTCACCAAGTTCATACATTTGACATCGGTCTCACAAGTTCATACATTTGACATCGGTCTCACAAGTTTATACATTTGACAGGGTCTCACAAGTTCCTACATTTGACAGTGGTCTCACATGTTCATACATTTGACAGTGGTCTCACCTGTTCATACATTTGACATTGGTCTCACAAGTTCATACATTTGACAGTGGTCTCACAAGTTCATACATTTGACATTGCTCTCACAAGTTCATACATTTGACATTGCTCTCACAAGTTCATACATTTGACAGTGGTCTCACAAGTTCATACATTTGACATTGCTCTCACATGTTCATACATTTGACAGTGGTCTCACAGAATCATTCATTTGACAGTGGTCTCACATGTTCATACATTTGACAGTGGTCTCACAGGTTCATATATTTGACAGTGGTCTCACAGGTTCATACATTTGACATTGCTCTCACATGTTCATACATTTGACAGTGGTCTCACATGTTCATACATTTGACATTGCTCTCACAAGTTCATACATTTGACATTGGTCTCACAAGTTCATACATTTGACATTGGTCTCACAAGTTCATGCATTTGACATTGCTCTCACAAGTTGATACATCTAACATTGCTCTCACAAGTTGATACATTTGACATTGGTCTCACAAGTTCATACATTTGACATTGGTCTCACAAGTTCATGCATTTGACATTGGTCTCACATGTTCATACATTTGACAGTGGTCTCACAGGTTCATACATTTGACATTGCTCTCACAAGTTCATACATTTGACATTGGTCTCACAAGTTCATACGTTTGACAGTGGTGTCACATGTTCATACATTTGACATTGGTCTCTCAGGTTCATACATCTGACAGTGGTCTCACAAGTTCATACATTTGACATTGGTCTCACAAGTTCATACATTTGACAGTGGTCTCACATTGTTCATACATTTGACATTGGTCTCACATGTTCATACATTTGACAGTGGTCTCACATGTTCATACATTTGACATTGGTCTCACAAGTTCATACATTTGACAGTGGTCTCACATGTTCATACATTTGACATTGCTCTCACAAGTTGATACATTTGACATTGGTCTCACAAGTTCATACATTTGACATTGGTCTCACAAGTTCATACATTTGACATTGCTCTCACATGTTCATGCATTTGACATTGCTCTCACAAGTTCATACATGTGACATCGGTCTCACAACTTCATGCATTTGACAGTGGTCTCACATGTTCATACATTTGACATTGCTCTCACAAGTTCATACATTTGACAGTGGTCTCACAAGTTCATACATTTGACATTTCTGTCGAATGTTCATACATTTGACATTGGTCTCACATGTTCATACATTTGACATTGCTCTCACATGTTCATACATTTGACATTGGTCTCACAGTTCATACATTTGACAGTGGTCTCACATGTTCATACATTTGACATTGGTCTCACATGTTCATACATTTGACAGTGGTCTCACAGGTTCATACATTTGACATTGGTCTCACATGTTCATACATTTGACAGTGGTCTCACAAGTTCATACATTTGACAGTGGTCTCACATGTTCATACATTTGACATTGGTCTCACATGTTCATACATTTGACATTGGTCTCTCAGGTTCATACATCTGACAGTGGTCTCACAAGTTCATACATTTGACATTGGTCTCACAAGTTCATACATTTGACATTGCTCTCACATGTTCATACATTTGACAGTGGTCTCACAAGTTCATACATTTGACAGTGGTCTCACAAGTTCATACATTTGACAGTGGTCTCACATGTTCATACATTTGACATCGGTCTCACAAGTTCATACATTTGACATTAATCTCACATGTTCAATACATTTGGCATTGGTCTCACATGTTCATACATTTGACAGTGGTCTCACCTGTTCATACATTTGACAGTGGTCTCACATGTTCATACATTTGACATTGCTCTCACAAGTTCATACATTTGACATTGGTCTCACATGCTCATACATTTGACATTGCTCTCACAAATTCATACATTTGACAGTGGTCTCACAAGTTCATACATTTGACAGTGGTCTCACACGTTCATACATTTGACATTGGTCTCACAAGTTCATACATTTGACAGTGGTCTCACAAGTTCATACATTTGACATTGCTCTCACAAGTTCATACATTTGACAGTGGTCTTACAAGTTCATACATTTGACAGTGGTCTCACAAGTTCATTCATTTGACATTGGTCTCACAAGTTCATACATTTGACATTGGTCTCACAAGTTCATACATTTGACAGTGGTCTCACATGTTCATACATTTGACATTGCTCTCACAAGTTGATACATTTGACATTGGTCTCACAAGTTCATACATTTGACATTGATCTCACATGTTCATACATTTGACTGGCCTCACATGTTCATACATTGACATTGGTTTCACATGTTCATACATTTGACATTGCTCTCACAAGATCATACATTTGACAGTGGTCTCACAAGATCATACATTTGACATTTGTCTCACAAGTTCATACATTTGACATTGGTCTCACAAGTTCATACATTTGACATTGGTCTCACATGTTCATACATTTGACATTGGTCTCACAAGTTCATACATTTTACATTGGTCTCACAAGTTCATACATTTGACATCGGTCTCACAAGTTAATACATTTGACATTGGTCTCACAAGTTCATACATTTGACATTGATCTCACAAGTTCATACTTTTGACATCGGTCTCACAAGTTCATACATTTGACATTGCTCTCACAAGTTGATACATTTGACAGTGGTCTCACATGTTCCTACATTTGACATTTGTCTCAGAAGTTCATACATTTGACAGTGGTCTCACAAGTTCATACATTTGACATTGGTCTCACAAGTTCATACATTTGACATTGGTCTCACAAGTTCATACATTTGACATTGGTCTCACAAGTTCATACATTTGACATTGGTCTCACAAGTTCATACATTTGACAGTGGTTTCACAAGTTCATGAATTTGAAATTGGTCTCACAAGTTCATACATTTGACTGGTCTCACAAGTTCATACATTTGACATTAGTCTCACATGTTCATACATTTGACATCGGTCTCACAAGTTCATGAATTTCAAATTGCTCTCGTAAGTTCATACATTTGACATTGGTCTCACCTGTTCATACATTTGACAGTGGTCTCACAAGTTCATACATTTGACAGTGGTCTCACAAATTCATACATTTGACAGTGGTCTCACAAGTTCATATATTTGACAGTGGTCTCACATGTTCATACATTTTACTGGTCTCACAAGTTCATACATTTGACATTGGTCTCACAGGTTCATACATTTGATAGTGGTCTCACAAGTTCATACATTTGACTGGTCTCACAAGTTCATACATTTGACAGTGGTCTCACAAGTTGATACATTTGACAGTGGTCTCACAAGTTCATACATTTGACAGTGGTCTCACAAGTTCATACATTTGACATTGGTCTCACAAGTTCATACATTTGACAGTCACAGATGTCTCCAGACACCATGGTCCTGGCCTGTGATTTGATGTTGTGTGACTTTCAGTGGGTTGGTGGTCGCTACTCCCTGTGGTCAGCCATTGGCATGTCCATCGCTCTTCACATCGGTCAGTTTCTGTCCCTCTCTCTCTCTCTCTCTCTCTCTCTCCCTCTCTCTCTCTCTCTCTCTCTCTCTCTCTCCTCTCTCTCTCTCTCTCTCTCTCTCTGCATATGCTTTTGTTTACCTGTAAAAATTGATTTTTTCCTCTGTCCAGAAAATTACCAGGGTTCTTTAGCTTACAGTAAGAACCTGCTGTGCCTACAGTCTCAGTCTGTTTTCTCCTTTTAAAGAATAGTGCACATCCCACTCCTTTAACCTTTGACTTCTGGGATTGTCTGTCATCAGATGAAAAAGAAGAACTTCCCACACTATTGCATGCCTGTCAATGCATTGTTGAATTTGATGGCGTAGAAATAGCTGCGTATGGTCTTGTGAATGGTCCACTTCACTACCAGTCTGCCCCAGTGGCCCATGAATGTAGACGTCAAGCAGTGTATTACTTTGGTGAACAGCATGTCAGCATTGTGCAGGGGTATATTAAGTAAAGGACTGTTTTCATGAAAAGGTTGTCGACCTTTTGCAGGGAACAAGAGGTCATGAACCTTGAGAAAAAAGCTTGTTGACAGATAATGGTTGTGGAAAATCTGTGTTACATGGTATACAGTGAAGGTAGGCACAGAGTAATCCACAAATGTTGGTAGCAATATACACTTTCCTGTTGTGCTCAACAATGGTTTTCATGCCACTGACTGTTTATTTGTTTTTCACCTGAAGAAAAAGATTTTTAGAGGGCCAACAGGATTATTATTACTACATGAGCCATGCTTTTTAGTTTGAAATTAGCCTCATTGTGATGAAAAGACAGCCAATAAAAGAGAAAGCTTTGAAAGTATTAAGACTCAAAATGGAATAGTGTGACCTTGTTTCTTTGGCCAACAGAGACTGTCATGGGGCATCACACGCAGAGTAGAATGGGCACGCTGTGTCTGCCTGGGACTGTCATGGGGCATCACACGCAGAGTAGAATGGGCACGCTGTGTCTGTCTGGGACTGTCATGGGGCATCACACGCAGAGTAGAATGGGCACGCTGTGTCTGTCTGGGACTGTCATGGGGCATCACACGCAGAGTAGAATGGGCACGCTGTGTCTGTCTGGGACTGTCAGGGGGCAGTGTAGAATGGGCATGCTGTGTCTGTCTGGGACTGTCATGGGGCATTACATGCAGTGTAGAATGGGCACGCTGTGTCTGTCTGGGACTATCAGTGTTGATTCTAGAGCGCACCCTTGCGGGATTCCCGCAATATTTTTCTGAAGGCCGCAAAAAATCGCGAAAGACGCGGCCCAAAAGCCGCAAAAAAAAGAAAACGAACGCGTTTTTGCACAACCAGCGCGGCTTCGCCGCTGCCGTGTGTATAGCCTCCTGAGCAATTCCTTTAGCCGAACGCGCGTTCTACCAAATTTTTTCATTGGCCGAGAAGCAGCAGTTGAGCCAATCAGCGGTACTGGCAGTTCAACAGTCCTCATGTCGGCTTCAACGATGAAGCGCGCGAAGCCAAACACTCTGTTTTCTTTCGCCTTCACGAAGAAAAAACGCACTGATATATCTAAAGATCATCAGCTGGAAGCCGATAATGAGTCTACAGCCACCGTTACGGCTACTCAGTCAAGCGATAGCGTGTCTCAGCCGATCGACGCCGGAGGCGAAACGGTTGAAAGTGCCAGTGAACCCGAAGATCAGCAAGATAATGAAGATGGTGAAAACGAAGCCGATCCCTCCTGTTCGAAAACGGAGGAGCAGAAGAAACTCTGTGAGCGTGGTTTCAGTGCCCAAAATGCCACCAAGACAGCCAGGAGAAACAGGCTGAAAGAAGACAGCCTCAATGTGCTGATGACCATCAAATGTGAAGGTCCTCCCATCAATGACCATGACTTCACAGCTGCTGCAGCAGAGTGGAAGCAACAGAAGGATAGAGGATCTACAAGAAATGAATGGAGTTCTGTGGGCTATACATATGTATAAAGCTTTTCAGTTGTGTATGGTGAAGGTGTACACAGTGACTTTTCACAGTTAAAGGGTTTTCTTAAGGTGATACTGATGGTATATAAATCTTGACAATAGTGATGGTCACTTCATATAAAGAGACTGAATTAATTGTGGGGTAGGCTTAGAGTTGCTGGATTCTATGATGAGGTGACAACAGACTTGCTCACTTGCTGTATGACTGCCAAGAAGGGAGCTCAGCTGAGTACATGCACCACCAGAAAAAGACAAGTCTTCTAAGGTATGTCAGAATGTGTGTGTACTCTGTGTGTGTGTGTGTGTGTGTGTGTGTGTGTGTGTGTGCGTTTCTGTAATAAAATGTAACTCGTTTCTTGTTTCTTTTTGTTGTTTTAGTTTACTTTGGCCATAATGTAATCATTGTGATTAAGCTTTAAAATCTGAATTTTCACGCGTTTTGAGGGCCTCCCATTTTCACCCTATGGGCCCCCTTTTTTTATGTGAGGGGGCCCTTGGGCCCCCTTTTTGAAATCCTAGAATCAACACTGGACTATCATGGGGCATTACATGCAGTGTAGAATGGGCACGCTGTGTCTGTCTGGGACTGTCATGGGGCATTACATGCAGTGTAGAATGGGCACGCTGTGTCTGTCTGGGACTGTCATGGGGCATTACATGCAGTGTAGAATGGGCACGCTGTGTCTGTCTGGGACTGTCATGGGGCATTACATGCAGTGTAGAATGGGCACGTCTGTCTGGACTGTCATGGGGCATTACATGCAGTGTAGAATGGGCATGCTGTGTCTGTCTGGGACTGTCAGGGGGCAGTGTAGAATGGGCACGCTGTGTCTGTCTGAGACTGTCATGGGGCATTACATGCAGTGTAGAATGGGCACACTGTGTCTGTCTGGGACTGTCAGGGGGCATCACACGCAGAGTAGAATGGGCATGCTGTGTCTGTCTGAGACTGTCATGGGGCATCATATGCAGTGTAGAATGGGCATGCTGTGTCTGTCTGAGACTGTCAGGGGGCAGTGTAGAATGGGCACGCTGTGTCTGTCTGGGACTGTCAGGGGGCAGTGTAGAGTGGGCATGCTGTGTCTGTCTGAGACTGTCAGGGGCATCACATGCAGTGTAGAATGGGCACGCTGTGTCTGTTTGGGACTGTCAGGGGGCAGTGTAGAATGGGCACGCTGTGTCTGTCTGGGACTGTCAGGGGCAGTGTAGAATGGGCACACTGTGTCTGTCTTGGACTGTCAGGGGCATCACATGCAGTGTAGAATGGGCACGCTGTGTCTGTCTGGGACTGTCAGGGGGCAGTGTAGAATGGGCATGCTGTGTCTGTCTGGGACTGTCAGGGGCATCACATGCAATGTAGAATGGGCATGCTGTGTCTGTCTGGGACTGTCAGGGGCATCATATGCAGTGTAGAATGGGCATGCTGTGTCTGTCTGAGACTGTCAGGGGCATCACATGCAGTGTAGAATGGGCACGCTGTGTCTGTTTGGGACTGTCAGGGGAAGTGTAGAATGGGCATGCTGTGTCTGTTTGGGACTGTCAGGGGCATCACATGCAGTGTAGAATGCGCATGCTGTGTCTGTCTGGGACTGTCAGGGGCAGTGTAGAATGGGCATGCTGTGTCTGTCTGAGACTGTCAGGGGGCATCACATGCAGTGTAGAATGGGCACGCTGTGTCTGTTTGGGACTGTCAGGGGAAGTGTAGAATGGGCATGCTGTGTCTGTCTGGGACTGTCAGGGGGCATCACATGCAGTGTAGAATGGGCACGCTGTGTCTGTCTGGGACTGTCAGGGGGAGTGTAGAATGGGCACGCTGTGTCTGTCTGGGACTGTCAGGGGGCATTACATGCAGTGTAGAATGGGCATGCTGTGTATATCTGGGACTGTCAGGGGGCAGTGTAGAATGGGCATGCCTTTTCTGTCTGGGACTGTCAGGGGGCAGTGTAGAATGGGCACGCTGTGTCTGTCTGGGACTGTCATGGGGCATTACATGCAGTGTAGAATGGGCATGCTGTGTCTGTTTGGGACTGTCAGGGGCATCACATGCAGTGTAGAATGGGCACGCTGTGTCTGTCTGAGACTGTCAGGGGCAGAGTAGAATGGGCACGCTGTGTCTGTTTGGGACTGTCAGGGGCATCACATGCAGTGTAGAATGCGCATGCTGTGTCTGTCTGGGACTGTCAGGGGGCATCACATGCAGTGTAGAATGGGCATGCTGTGTCTGTCTGGGACTGTCAGGGGCATCACATGCAGTGTAGAATGGGCACACTATGTCTGTCTGAGACTGTCAGGGGGCAGTGTAGAATGGGCACGCTGTGTCTGTCTGGGACTTTCAGGGTGCAGTGTAGAATGGGCACGCTGTGTCTGTCTGGGACTGTCAGGGGCATCACATGCAGTGTAGAATGGGCACGCTGTGTCTGTCTGGGACTGTCAGGGGGCAGTGTAGAATGGGCATGCTGTGTCTGTCTGGGACTGTCAGGGGCATTACATGCAGTGTAGAATGGGCATGCTGTGTCTGTCTGGGACTGTCTGGGGGCATCACACGCAGAGTAGAATGGGCACGCTGTGTCTGTTTGGGACTGTCAGGGGGCAGTGTAGAATGGGCATGCTGTGTCTGTCTGGGACTGTCAGGGGGCATCACATGCAGTGTAGAATGGGCACGCTGTGTCTGTTTGGGACTGTCAGGGGGCAGTGTAGAATGGGCACGCTGTGTCTGTTTGGGACTGTCATGGGGCATTACATGCAGTGTAGAATGGGCATGCTGTGTCTGTTTAGGACTGTCAGGGGGCATCACATGCAGTGTAGAATGGGCACGCTGTGTCTGTTTGGGACTGTCAGGGGGCAGTGTAGAATGGGCACACGTGTCTGTCTGGGACTGTCAGGGGGCATCACATGCAGTGTAGAATTGGCACGCTGTGTCTGTCTGGGACTGTCAGGGGGCAGTGTAGAATGGGCATGCTGTGTCTGTCTGGGACTGTCAGGGGCATCACATGCAGTGTAGAATGGGCACGCTGTGTCTGTTTGGGACTGTCAGGGGGCAGTGTAGAATGGGCACACTGTGTCTCTCTGGACTGTCAGGGGCAGTGTAGAATGGGCATGCTGTGTCTGTCTGGGACTGTCAGGGGCATCACATGCAGTGTAGAATGGGCACGCTGTGTCTGTTTGGGATGTATGGGTAACTGCTGCAGCAGTCATGCAGTTGAGAATCTTGTATGTTATGTAGAGGTCGAAGTTCATTAACTTATCAAAGTTCAGTAATTTACCAAAGGTAGTGATGTGAAAAGGTAGTGATGTGAAAAATGTCTGTCAACATGAAGTAATCAATCCCTTTTTTTCTTTCTCTGTCTGCATGTCTGTCTGTGTGTTTGTCTGTCTTTCTCTCTCTCTCTCTCTCTCTCTCTCTCTCTCTCTCTTCTCTCTCTCTCTCTCTCTCTCTCCTCTCTCTCTCTCCTCTCTCCCTGTCTCTCTCTCTCTCTCTCTCTCCCTCTCTCTCTCTCTCTCTCTCTCCTCTCTCCTCCCCTCTCCCCTCTCTCCTCTCTCTCTCTCTCTCTCTCTCTCTTCTCTCCCCTCTCTCTCTCTCTCTCTCTCTCCTCTCTCTCTCTCTCTCTCTCTCTCTCTCTCCTCTCTCTCTCTCTTTCTCTCCCCCCCCCCCCCCCTCTCCCCCTCCACCTTTCCACGAAAAAGTTTTCAACAAATTGTTCTGTTTGATCTTTTTTGCTTGTCATCTTTTTGTTGTTGTTTTGCTTTGTTCTTTTTTTTTCGTTCATTTGTTGTTTTTCCCCCATGCTTTAAAAAAAATGTGCGTATGAAAAATAACTGGAAAGGTTCAGAAAAAGAAAACTCAGTGAAGTATTCAGTTCCAGACAATGCTTGCTCTCCTGCAGGCATGGACAACTTTGAACAGCTGCTGAGTGGGGCGCACTTTATGGACAACCACTTCATGTCTGCTCCCCTGGAGAAGAACGTAAGGAGGGGTGGTGCCTGTATGTATGGAGGCAAAGAGGGAGAGAGAGAGAATGTATCGAACGTGTGTATCTGTTGGCTCGTGAATGAAGGTGTGAGGCCAACGATAAGCAGTGAGTTGGTACAGTCTTCAGATGAATTCAGAAGTCCTCAAAAACCAGAAAATTCATCTGATTTAATGGATGAAAGATAAGTTTGGTGGAAAATCACCAGGGCCATCGATTTTGATGAGGGACACTATTTTGTACTCAGAGAGAGGGAGGGAGATAGAGGGAGGGAGATAGAGGGAGGGAGATAGAGGGAGGGAACAGCCGGGTTGAGTGCTAAGCGCTGCGATGACAAGTCAGGAAATTGGAGTAGACATCACAACATCTGAACAGGCACCCAATGGTAATGAAGATCTCAGGAAATGCAATTGATGTGAAGAGGGCTTATGCTACATTCAACTGAATCGGCAAGACTGCTGGTATGTCTCGAGTAAGTCCATGACTTGGCAAAGTAAACAAGAACATGTTGCGATCCTTCCACCCAAATCATGCAGCAACTTCACGCTTCAAGTTGCTCACAGTCACTGTACTAAAGCCTGTGTTTTTGTTGTTGCTTGCTGTGATCTGCATGCACTGTGGTACTGGGTAGTCACAGGTACAGTGCTGCAGAAAGCTTTGGGGCCGGTGACCAGTGCAAACTTGCCTTGACGCAAACTTTTTATTGCCGTACGTTTTGTTGCCGCCAGATAAAACTAACAACCAGCATAACCCTCGTAATTGTTGTTAGTTCACTACAGTTGATGCTGTAGTGCTTCTAATGTGCACACAGTGGCCAGATAAAACTTAAAACCAGCATAACCCTGGTGATTGTTATTAGTTCACTACAGTTGGTGCTGTAGTACTTCTAATGTGCACACAGTGGCCAGATAAAACTTAAAACCAGCATAACCCTCGTAATTGTTATTAGTTCACTACAGTTGATGCTGTAGTGCTTCTAATGTGCACACAGTGGCAGTATTGGATCCATTTAAAAGATGTTGGATTTTATAGATTATGTGTCTTGCATGTGTGTAAGTGCACACACACACACACACACACACACACACACACACACACACACACACACACATGCACCCACAAGCACACGTACTTATACTCGCACTCAGTTACATACATATTCTGACTGTCATACATGTGCGCATGCAATCAGGCACACCAGTATGCATGCATGTATGTGCACTCAAAAAAACAGCTGTTGATACCTTGTATTCAAATAATTTGGTGGTGTATATGAGTATGTGTGTGTGTGCGCCTTCATTTTGTCGCATTAACAGGGGTCAGGGGAATAGTAGTATTGATGGTAGCACCAGGTAATATTGAAAATGTCATGGAAACACTAGTTAATATTCATTGCAGCAGTCAAGGTAACACTGTGTGATGTGTATGGCAAGTTGTCATGGTAACCAGAATGTGAAGATGATGTGTACCAGCAGTCCAGGTTATCATGGTAACGGTGTGTGTGGTGTGTGTTGCAGCTGCCTGTCATTCTGGCTCTGCTGGGCATCTGGTATGACAACTTCTACAAGGCAGAGTCCATCGCTCTCCTGCCCTACGATCAGGTGATTGCTTCCCTTTTGGTTGGTTGGGCTGACAGGAAAGGTTTCATTGCCTCCCTTTCTTCTTTCTTTTGTCTGACAAGAAATCTGTGATTGCCTCCCCTGACATAAAATGGCGCTCGTGTCAGTGGGCTGGCTATGAGAATTTGAATGCTGGTGGGTCTCTCCCCCTCCCACCCCACTCCCCAGTCAGAGGACATTACCATAGGCAGTGTATGGGAAAAAAACCATGACTAAAAATAATTCAAAACTATTTGTTTTGAATTCTAGCCCTTGACAACCACTTTTGTTCATATTGAAGATTAAGCAGATTGTAAACAGAAGGAAGCTGATATAGAATGTGGGTTATCAAAAGTTCCTTTTTTTTCTTCTTTTTTTTCCATCTCTGTCTTTTTTACTAAAGCATCTTTGGAGGTTTATAAAAAGTGGTTAGTTTCATGGGAGCACCTTTCAGCCTCCAATAAGATAAAAGTGGTCAGCTTCATGGGAGCACCTTTCAGCCTCCAATAAGATAAAAGTGGTTAGTTTCATGGGAGCACCTTTCAGCCTCCAATAAGATAAAAGTGGTTAGTTTCATGGGAGCACCTTTCAGCCTCCAGTAAGATAAAAGTGGTCAGCTTCATGGGAGCACCTTTCAGCCTCCAATAAGATAAAAGTGGTTAGTTTCATGGGAGCACCTTTCAGCCTCCAATAAGATCAAAGTGGTTAGCTTCATGGGAGCACCTTTCAGCCTCCAATAAGATCAAAGTGGTTAGCTTCATGGGAGTATTACCCTCACACCCTCCATTTGGGGAGCTGCCTCTGGACCCCAGTTGCCCCAGACCTCTGCCCATTTCAGTTGTTAGTGTTTTACATCTCCAGGATTTATCTGTGTATCTGCATTGTTGTGTCAACACTGGAAAGTCACAAATGGGGTTAGTGGGTCACATGCATTGTCATTGTGTAGCCAGGTGCTAAAAGTGCACATATTTCTTGGACAATCTGCAAACAAAATGTTTTGTTCAAGAGTTACCTCCCTTGATTGATGAATCTCAATTATTTTATGTCAACTCTTGAAAGTGAATGCCTTAGAACCTACATAGTTATATACATATGTGACTGAAGTCACAAAAATTAATGTATTAATGTATTTTTTTCATTACAACTGCTCTGGACTGAGAAGCCCATATTTTCTCTAAACTGGTATTTTGCACAGTTAATCTTGGCGCCATTTTTAATCATCCGCTGGCCAAATCTTGAAATATTTCTTGATTTCACAAAAAGTATGAGAAAAACTGAAGAATCTGAAAACTAACATTAAAGGTAAAGTCCATAAGCTCTCATTTAGTATATTGCATGCCTGGGATCTTTTCCTCACAAGCTTGCAACTGTACGAAATGACTGACAGCGCCAACCTCTCTTGAACAGTCGTCTTTGTTCCACTCTTTGACATTGTTGGAGTTTTGATCTAAATCGCCATTCTATTTAATTCAGACTTCCCGATCAAATTCTTGCGAATGACTCCATTTCTGTGATAAATACAACTGAAAATATATAGAAATTATTATCCAGAAGTCCATTTCAAGAGAGTGTTTTTTAATCGAAAATGGTATCAAAAGCATGTGTCGACGGCCTGGCGACAAGGAAAGCCAGTTGTGTTTTCTACCAGTTTTCAAAGACAAAGTTCTTTGCCCAGACACATGCTTGGAAAATCATGTTTATATGTATGAAAAGAGTGAAAAGCCTGCTATTCATTCATTACAAAATTATTTCATGCTGTTTGATATTTCTTATCGCAGTAGAGAAAAATGTGACACAAACTCATTAAAAGTGGGTTCACTCTCCAACTTTAATCACCAGTAATTTTAATGCAGCAACAAAATCATCAAATGTGACATGCCTCATTCTGTTCCTTGGGTTCAGAGGTTTTCGTCTATGGTAAGTAGGTTTGAATGCTTTGAATGGACAGTGAGCTAGACAACATGAAAGAGGAGACAGACAGCACAAATTTCTGTTAGTTCCTGCCTCGTGAGGCCATTTTGTCTCCGACATTGTGTCATTGGCTTTGCAGTCCAGCTCACGCTATATATTTAAAGGGGCTGTGTGAGAGAGAGAGGGCAGTGTTCCCAGATAGCGTTCCTGGTGAGTGTTCCTGGTGCCAGCTCCCTGCTAAGGAAGGAAAATTAAAGGGAAGAAACTCCACTTTGTCTATCACAATGGCAACCAAGGAATGGTGTGTGTGTGATTGTTACAGTACATGCATCGGTTCGCAGCCTACTTCCAGCAAGGGGATATGGAGAGCAACGGCAAGTACATCACACGCAGCGGGGCGCGGGTGAATTACAGCACGGGACCCATTGTGTGGGGAGAGCCGGGAACCAACGGACAGCACGCCTTCTACCAGCTCATCCATCAGGGTACATCTCTTTTCTTTTCTTTTCTTTTTTTTCTGTGGGTAGCTTTGAGTGTTAAGACATGCCACTGAAGGACACTGGTGCTCATGGCAGCCATTTGCAATGTGCTGCAATGGGCCTTGAAAAAAAAATGTTTTCTTTTACCTCACGTCAAGTGTGACTATGAGAAATAATAATGAAAGAAGACTGTTTATTCAGTACAGTTACAGACAAATTTGGAAGAACAGGGTTCGTACGCTCCTTGAAACTCCTTGAATTCTGACAGTGAATCTCAAGATCTTGAAAACCTTTGAAAATCAAACCATTGGGTCCAAAAATCTTTAATGTGGCAAAAATAAATAGCAGTTTGATTTTTCTGCATTCAGGTTAATGGAAAAAAAATTATTTAACCTTTCTGTCCCCGATCCGCCCTTTTCCGCCCGACCCCGCAGGCTCCTGATCCGCCCTATACCGCCCGTTCGTCAGTAGGCTGATTGTCTCGGTGTGCCTCCCGTATTTGGGTTGACTACAGTAATAAGACAAACCGGTCGTTATCCGGGCCTTTCACACCTTTCTGAGCGCCATTTGCAAGAGCGGTTTGTGGCTTTTTTGATTTTTAATCGATTATTTTGGTCATCCCATCGACTTCCGACTACGATCAAAATGTCGCACTCTGACAGTGATAGTGACATGAGCTTGACTGTGGACCAAATGTTCAACATGAATGTGTTTCCGACCGAAAATGACGACTGGAATCAATCGGACATTGATCTTGACTCTGTCGACAGCGACAGTGACTTTGAAGTTGCAGAAGGAGTGAATGCGAGTAGTGACAGTGACTCGGACATAGGCGACGCAGATGACGCAGGTGCTTCTGATGTCGGTGGATGTGCACAGTCATCGCAGTGGTCAAACAACGACTTTCGGACTGAAGTTCGTGTGTTTGATGCATACAGGGGCCCCCCACATCCCCAAGTGAATCTTCGAACACCTTTTGATTATTTTTCACTTGTTTTTCCTTTGGACACATTCCATCTCATGGTCAGGGAAACCAACCGGTATGCAAGACAAACGCGCATGGCTGCTGGTCTTCCAGAAAATTTCATGTCAGTGATCCGTGTGTGACAAAAGTGATCAAAAGCAAAAATATTTCCAGTGACTGTGTTGTTTGTGTGTGATCATATTTGGATTATATAATTCATTACATCTGGAACCATATGGTGAGTACAACAAAAATATTTGAGTGTTGTTTTGTGTTGTGATACCTGCCTTTCTTCCTTCCTACTAACACCTGCATATAGTTAGAAATATTATCAGTCATAGGAATTCTTTTTCTCACAAACACAAACTAACTCATGCAGATCAAAAAGCATGCACTCCAATACATTTTCAGTAAATATGGTATGATTTTGACCTGTTATCTTTTTTATTTTTTTTTTTTCCTGCTATGTAACTGCTATGTGACTTAAAAGCGTCACAAAAATTTCACGTATATTCCTAGCTACATGTGTAAACTACTAACACCTCACAACACCCATCAGTTCTTTTCAGATGGTGAACCTGACCACTTGCCACCAAAAAGGTAGGTGTTATAAAGTTGATGGGTGTTGTATTGCCTGTCTATCATCTATTTCACTGACGTAGGTGTGTTTTCCAGGTAAAATTAGGTGTGTGAGTGTTGAGCCATAAAAATATTTTCACATCCCCCTAAAATAACAAGTGCAAACCAAAGTTCAGCTTTCCATAGATTTTTGCTGAAAATTTGAAGTCTTTTTATCCATTAGTTTATTTTTTACAATTTTTTAAAGTTGGTACCCCAATTCGGGCAGCAAATTCCAATATAAACTTAGTAGTCTAGGCGAATTCTGTCATACGAAATACAGGACAATGAAGGTTAAAAACAAATTTTTACAAACATTTTCTGCTATTTAACAAGGGAGATAATTTGTAACGTTGTCAGTTTTGATGAAGTTACAAATTATCTCCCTTGGTTAAATAGCAGACGACAATCCAGGATCACAAAAATGATTGTAAAAAATTGTTTTTAAATAATTTTTTCATCAACTTGAACGTAGAAAAATCAAACTGCCATTTCTTTTTTCAATTTTTACGCAAGTATTGGAACCTTGAAATAAGATAAACACTCCTTGAAAATTCCTTGAATTTTGTACTTGGGAGTCTGTAGGAACGCTGTGAGAATGATTCTTAGTGAGTCGACCAAAAACAAGGACGAACAAATTACAAGGCAAAACATGACGCGATTCAACCTCATAGGTCTTCTTCAGGCAAGATAAACCACATTCAGGACAATGAAAACGAAGAACGAGCAATCACTTACCTTCTTTTATTCGGCACAGGATGGGCGTTGAATGAAAATGAGGCCTTCGAGAAGGGGTCGAGGCTTTGTCGGCACAGGATGGGCGTTGAATGAAAATGAGGCCTTTGAGAAGGGGTCGAGGCTTTGTCGGCACAGGATGGGCGTTGAATGAAAATGAGGCCTTTGAGAAGGGGTCGAGGCTTTGTCCCCTTCGCAATGGCCTCATTTTCATTCAAGCCTTTAACCCCTTCCCAACGACCTCATTTTCATTCAAAGCTGTGTCCCCTTCCCAACAGCCTCGTTTTCATTTAACACCCAGCGTTTCCCAGGCAGCCAAGGAGTGCATAGCAAGAGGGGCAAGAAAAGACTACACCCCCTACTGGACAAGTGAGCTACAGAAGACACATGATGCTCTCACAGAAGCAAGGATAGAGGCTGAAACCGATCCCAGCCAGGAAAATAACATCAAACTCCAAGAAAGAAAAGCAAATTCTTGCGGACCAAGTTAGAGAGCAAGAGAAGAAGTTGGAGAGAGAAAACGGCAAGCCTAAACATGGAAAAGGACACAACAAAGCTTGGAAATTGACAAAGGCCCTGAATGAAGAAAGCACCAGTGGCCAGAAGATCACCCTAGATGATGAAGGAAACACACTTACAGGAAGGGCCGCAGCCAACAACTTTGCAAGAGCTTACGCTGCAGAGAGTAACATCAACATAAGCCAGCACCAGCAGAAAGAGATACGACAAGAAGAGGGGGAAAGAAGAGCAGGAAAGAAAGAGGTACCAGATGCCATGCATACTAACATCAGCTTGGCGGAAATGAAGAAGGCCATTAAGAAGTTAAAAAAAAAGAAGTCTCCGGGACCCGACACCATAACGAATGAAATGCTTCAACACTTAGGAAACATCGCGCTTCAGAAATTGCTGGATATATTCAATCTCAGGTGAAGCAAGGCCAGGTACCACAGTGCTGGAGAGAAGCCATAATGATACCCATCCTCAAACGTGGCAAGAACAAAAGTAAAGCCCAAAGCTATCGTCCCATCAGTCTAACAAGCTGTGTCTGTAAGACCCTGGAACGCATTATCAACCAACGCCTTCAACTTTACCTGGAGACAGAGAGCATCATTGTCCCTGAGCAAGCTGGTTTCAGACAGTATAAAAGTACCGAAGACCAAACCACACACCTCTCACAGGTCATAGAGGATGCTTTCCAGGCCCAGAAGGCAGCCCTGGCGGTCTTTATTGACCTACAGAAGGCGTTTGGACAAGGTCTGGAAAGACGGTCTCCTGGTGAAGCTTCTGCGTTACGGCATCAGTGGCAACATGTATCAGTGGACCAAGTCGTACCTACACAACCGAAAAGCCAGAGTGTCGGTAGACGGCCGCTGTGGCCAAAAGGTGTTGCTGAGACAGGGAGTTCCCCAGGGAGGCGTCCTCTCCCCCTCTTTGTTCATACTCTTTATCAACGACATTGTAGCAGAACTACCAAGAGGTGTCCACGCGGCGCTATATGCAGACGACCTGGTGCTCTGGTGCTGTGAAGAGCATGCAACAACAGCAACTTATAGGATGCGGATCGCCCTGGAGAATGTTGCAGCATGGGCTGATAGCTGGTGCGTAACTATTAACAGGGAGAAGTCAACTGCCACTCTTTTCACGCTATCCCCAAAAGCCAAGCCTGGAAAACTCACCTTAGGAAACGCCACACTAAGGTATGAAGACCAGCAAACATACCTTGGTGTTACCTTTGACAAGAGAATGACCTGGAAACCTCATATCAACCAGGCAGAGGGGAAAGCCAGAAGGAAGCTGAACATAATGAGGAAACTGGCTGGAACCACATGGGGCGCAACTGACAAGATCCTGAAGTCAGTGTACCAGGGTACAGTAAGACCACACCTTGAGTACGGGTCCACGTCTTGGATGACAGCTGCCAAGACACACCTGCAGACCCTGGACAAAGTCCAAAACCAGGCACTGCGTATCATCACTGGTGCCATGAAGACCACGCCAATTCAGAAGATGGAAGAAATATCAAGCATTCCACCGCTCTCCAGCAGGAGACAGCAAAAGGCAATGACCCAAGCCAACAAGTTCAGGTGCTCACAGAACCATCCAATGAAAGACCGACTCCAAGCACCATCTTCATGCAGGCTTAAAAGATCAAGCTTTGCTGTGGAGTCTAGGGCCCTGACCAAAAAATACCAAGATATCCTCCCAAAACAGGTCATACCCCTCTCCTTCTCCCTTGACGCACCACCCTGGGATGACAGAGAAAACAACATCACTGTCATCACAACCATTCCCCATATCAACAGTACGGGTGACCATGATGACCAAGTGTTGAAGACCCTAACACTGGCAATGCTGGAAGAAAGATACCCCGCAGATTCCTGGATCAGGGTATACACAGACGGCTCTGCCACCAATGCCGTTAAAAATGGAGGAGCTGGGGTCTACATCCAATACCCCAGTGGAGAACGGACAGAAGAGGCACTACCGACAGGCCTTCATTGTACCAACTACAAGGCGGAAGTTGACGCTCTCACACAGGCAGCACACAACCATCGCCAAAAGAGCAGACCACAACATCCAGGTTGTCTTTCTAACAGACGCTCTGTCCTTCAAGCCTTCAACAGTGACAGGCTACCCTCATTGAAGAAGGCACTGAACAACATCAAGAGTCTTCGAACAGTGCTTCAGTGGATCCCCTCACACTGCGGCATTGAGGGAAACGAAAAGCAGATGAGATGGCCAAACAGGCGCCGCAAAAGAGCAGGAGGATAACGCTGTAAGCCTTGAAGAGCTGAATACCATCACCAAAGCTCTGTTCCGAACTCCGGCACAGAATGACAGCCTCCACATGCTTGCAAGACCAGAGCAGGTCACCATCTTCAGACTGCGAACAGGGGACAACAGACGAAATAAACACCTCCATTCGAAACTCAAGGTTGTGCCATCCCCAATGTGTCCTTGTGGAGAGGCTGAACAGGACAAGCCCCACATACTACAGGAATGCGGGAACTTCCGGTGGTTGAGAGAAGAGCTGTGGCCAGAGCCTACCCTCGTCGAGGACAAGCTGTACGGCACGGTGGCGTCCCTACGGAAGACCACGGCATTTCTGGAACGAACCGGTCTCCGCGTGTGAAGGCAACGAGAAGAAGAAGAATGAAAACGAAGAACGAGCAATCACTTACCTTCTTTTATTCGGCACAGGATGGCGTTGAATGAAAATGAGGCCTTTGAGAAGGGGTCGAGGCTTTGTCGGCACAGGATGGGCGTTGAATGAAAATGAGGCCTTTGAGAAGGGGTCGAGGCTTTGTCGGCACAGGATGGGCGTTGAATGAAAATGAGGCCTTTGAGAAGGGGTCGAGGCTTTGTCCCCTTCGCAATGGCCTCATTTTCATTCAAGCCTTTAACCCCTTCCCAACGACCTCATTTTCATTCAAAGCTGTGTCCCCTTCCCAACAGCCTCGTTTTCATTTAACACCCATCTTGCGTCGATTATGAGAAGATAACTAATTGCTTGTCTTTCGTTTTCATTGTCCTGAATGTTGTTTATCTTGTCTGAAGAAGACTTAAGAGGTCGAATCATGTCGTGTTTTGTCTTGTAATTTGTTTGTCCTTGTTTTCAGTAGACTCACTAAGAATTATTCTTGTTTTCAGTAGACTCGCTAAGAATTATTCTTGTTTTCAGTAGACTCACTAAGAATTATTCTTGTTTTCAGTAGACTCACTAAGAATTATTCTTGTTTTCAGTAGACTCGCTAAGAATTATTCTTGTTTTCAGTAGACTCACTAAGAATTATTCTTGTTTTCAGTAGACTCACTAAGAATTATTCTTGTTTTCAGTAGACTCACTAAGAATTATTCTTGTTTTCAGTAGACTCACTAAGAATTATTCTTGTTTTCAGTAGACTCACTAAGAATTATTCTTGTTTTCAGTAGACTCGCTAAGAATTATTCTTGTTTTCAGTAGACTCACTAAGAATTATTCTTGTTTCAGTAGACTCACTAAGAATTATTCTTGTTTTCAGTAGACTCACTAAGAATTATTCTTGTTTTCAGTAGACTCACTAAGAATTATTCTTGTTTTCAGTAGACTCACTAAGAATTATTCTTGTTTTCAGTAGACTCACTAAGAATTATTCTTGTTTTCAGTAGACTCACTAAGAATTATTCTTGTTTTCAGTAGACTCGCTAAGAATTATTCTTGTTTTCAGTAGACTCACTAAGAATTATTCTTGTTTTCAGTAGACTCGCTAAGAATTATTCTTGTTTTCAGTAGACTCGCTAAAATTATTCTTGTTTTCAGTAGACTCGCTAAGAATTATTCTTGTTTTCAGTAGACTCACTAAGAATTATTCTTGTTTTCAGTAGACTCACTAAGAATTATTCTTGTTTTCAGTAGACTCACTAAGAATTATTCTTGTTTTCAGTAGACTCACTAAGAATTATTCTTTTTTTCAGTAGACTAAACAAGAATTATTCTTGTTTTCAGTAGACTCACTAAGAATTATTCTTGTTTTCAGTAGACTCACAATTTTATTCTTGTTTTCAGTAACTCACAAGAATTATTCTTGGAGGTGAGCTCTAGTCACGATCGAGGAAGTCACGCTTTCCGGAGCTGCAACATTAATTAACTCTTTTGTGTTATTAACACTCGATCAAGCTTCAGAATGCAGCAAAGTTGACCGAGCACCTGTTGCCTACCTCCCACGAGTTTTGGATGATTTTTTTCATGCAACGACGGCCCCGTAAAAAGGGAAAATGAGGACTTATACTGTAAAAAGTTATGGGTGGGGGTAATGGCGGCCGCGGAACTCGTAAAAGAAAACAACGTAAAACAACAGGATCCAACACTATTTCCCCAGCTCGTCTGACACTTCAGTGACAAAGAATACTGAAGATACTAAAGTAAAGTGTACCCCAAAGAAGCAGAAGACCCTAGCCCCACCAGCACTCCAGCACCATTAAAGGAGAAACTGTCCTGTTTTTGTTTACCAACGAGAGACACGATGGCGGACAAAGGGGACGAACGCCCCAACAGCAGCTTCAGCAGACTACCACGCTGTTTTCTCCCCCCTGACTTGTCTTCATCAGTACAGCAAACTGGGATACCAATGAACAGTTGATGATGAATTGTGTGCCAATGGAGCAGAAATCTCGAAACTGACCCAAATGGTGGACGAGTTTGAAGGCAACCCTATTACGGTGCAGGCGGACACGACAGACTGAAGAAAGAGTGGCTGACGCAGGAAGAGAGAGGACCAGATGAAAACACAAATCGCCGAAGCCAAGCAATCAAGCTAAACTTGCCGACAGTCGAGTTGAAGACCTGTCCGCGTATGTGCGCAGAAACAACTTGCGTATATACGGCATCAAGGAAGAGCAGACGCCCGGGAGCCAGAGAAACACCCGACCAGTGCGAGGAGAAAGTGCTTGCACTTTTCAATGACAAACTCAAAATTCCAGTGACAAAGGGCGCTATGAGGCTGTACATCGGTGGGCAAAAAGCAGGTTTCGTCGGTCTGAGGGTTCAAAGCGTCTCCAGGGATAGGCCTACTGGACGGGGCATCATCGCCCAGGTTCGTGTCGCGGCGCATTCGGACAGCGTGCGTACGGCTCGACGTACCCTAAAAGGCACGAGGATTACATTAGTTGAGGACTTAACCCCCAAAAGCCTACACATTGTGTGTCAGTGAAGAACAAAAACACTCTCTGTCAACGGGCCCTGGTCAAAGAACGGGAACGTATTTGTAAAGACGGTTAGCGGGAAGATAGGGAGTGTGAAGTCTCTAGCCGACCTGAGACAATTGTGTTGATGGATATGATGATGTGTTGCCTGTTACAGAAGGTCAGTAAGTTTGTTTGTTTTTTTTCCTTCGTGTGTGTGCTTAAAAGTTTCGTTATAATAACCTTCCTCTGTAGAGGGATTTTGAGATTTCCCCTTTTTTCCAAAATTTTACAATGTTTACCCTTTTCAGCTTTTTTCATTGGGTCAATGTTTTGGGTCAAGGCAATTCAACAGCCGTGTGATAAGCGGGATGAGGAACCAGTGGATCTTTCGTTTTTTGAATTTGTTATCCTTGCTACAAAAATGGCGATCGTTATTTCTTTGACAATCAAATAACTACCCGGCTGGAGGATCTGCTTGTCTTTTTGGTCTTACTGTCGAAGCACTGGGTTTTTGTTTTTGTCACGTGATAGATGTTCATGATGGCCGCTAACGGATTAGGCCTACTGTGGAAAGGGCCTGTATACTTTTTCTTTATTATTCTTTTGCACTGTGTATAGCAGAATATGCTTGTTAAAGCCGTTGATGTGGAGTGGGGCAATGGCCTACAGATGAAACCTTTTTTTAGTTGTAAATTCTGCATTTTGGGTGTGCCTGTCTTGTTTGGTGTCGTTTGTGTGTGCGATACAGCAAACTTACATTGTGTGCATGTGGATGAGAGTGGGGAACATTGAAATTAGGTCAGGTTGGATTTTTCAAATTGTCCTTATGATACTAGTTTTCCAGAAGACAGGTTTTCTTTAATTCGGTGGATTTCTGGATTGAGTGAGGTACTGTTGTTCTTTTTTATAGTATGTGGAGACAAAAAACAGAAAATGTCTTAATTCATTTGATTTTTACTATATGTTGTGGGAATAAGATAGTTTTGTACTCTGTTTATACCACTCCTTCTTCTCTTTCAAACTTACCAAATGGGCGGGTGATAACTCCTTTAAAATATCTCATTAACTGTAATGGCTTAAAACAACTCCAATAAGAGGAAGGATGTATTTGATTTCCTTAGGAAAAGAGAAGCCAACTTTATATTGTCTTCAAGAGACACATTTAAAACAGAATCAGAAAACTTCATAAGAGCAAGTTGGGTTTAATGTCTGGCTCTGTGGTTCTGAGACAAAAAAAAACGGGGTTGCCATTCTTTTTACAATAATTTTGAATATAATTGTTAGATGTCATTAGAGATCCTCATGGGTTGTTATTTTTTGTAATGAAGCGGGAAATTCTAAATAAAAAACTTACCTTAGTCAACCTATATGGGCCAAGTAATAACTTTACACCTAATTTTTTTATGGTGTGTGCGAACAAATTGAGCGCATTCCCAAATTTGAAACAGTGATCATCAACTGGTGACTGGAATTGTTGCCCTGGACATGAAAAGATGTCAGAAATTATGCAAGTGTGAATAATCGTCCTAGGACCAGAAAAAAATTATTGACATGATGGTAAAATTCAATCTTTTTGATGTTTTTAGGGAAATGAAATCCTAAAAAAAAGATCATATACTTGGCGTAAATTTAATTCTTTTAAAAAAGGAAGATTTGATTATTTTCTAATTACTGAGAACTATTGGTCGAAACCAAATAACATTTTTACTAACCCGGGATACGATCAATCATTCTTTAGTCACATACTTTTAAAAAAAAAGAACAGTTTTAAACGTGAAGGCCTTTCTGGAAATTTAATAATAGTTTGCTTAAAGAAAAAAATATATTTCAATATAAAAAGAATCATCAATGAGGTGAAAAAACAGTATGCACTATTACCTACAATTAGAAAACCCATTGAAATATTCCTAATGAAAATATCTCCTTTGAGATCAATGATCAATTTTTTTTTTGAAACCCTGTTTTTAGAAATTAGGGGAAAACAATATCTTATAGCACTTACAAAAAGAGAAAGGAAACCCAGCAAGAACTCAGCCTTGAAAAAAGAATAAGTAATCTTGAACGTGATTTGCATGAGGAAGAAATTCCAGTTTTTAGAAAACTTAAAAACACAGTTACGGGAAAATTTAGAGATCCAGGATTCAAGGTATGGCAATGCGTTCGAGGGTTCGCTGGATCCATCAGGGTAAAAAGGGTTAGTAAAATTTCTGTAATCTTGAAAAACCGTAACTACCTAACAAGTCTTTTACCCTTTTCTCGAAAAGGAAAATGGAACCAATAATTTCAGATCAAAAAAATGTTCTTAATGAAACAAAATGCTTCTATGAGAATTTATATTGCTTTAGAGAGGTAAACGATGTTAACATTACTGATGAACTCCTGATGCACCAGTTCTATCTAATGAGGAGAGTGAATCTATCGAAGGCTTAATAACATTTCAGGAAGCTGCTTGTGCTTTGAAAAATATGAAAAATTTTTAAAGTCCAGCCTGATGGCTTTACTGTTGAATTTTTTTAAGTTTTTTCTTTATTGATATTGGCTCTTTCCTTGTCATTTTTATCAACGAGAGTTTGACAAAGGTCAAAGTCAACGACCCAGCGGCAAGGAACTTTTAATATATCCCTAAAGAAGGGAAACCTAAACGATTTAATTAAAAATTGGGGCCCTATTTCCCTTTTGAAAACTACATACAAAATCGCTTCAGCTTGTATTGCTAACCGTCTCAAGAGAGTTTTACCAAGTGTTATTCATGAAAGCCAAAAAGGGTTTTTTTTTAAAGGGCCGTTTCATTGGCGAAAATATCAGGTTACTCTATGATACATTGTTGTACACTGAAAATAAAAAATATTCCAGGCATGTTATTATTGTAAAATTTTGAAAAGCTTTGACGTGTGTCTTGGTCCTTTCTACTAAAATGCTTACATTTTTTTTAAAATTTTGGGCCCCGACATTATTAAATGGATACTGACTTTTTATAAAACCAAATTTCTACCCGTATCTCGGTCAATGGCCAATACACTCCTTGGTTTTCAATAGAAAGAGGATCAGCAGGGGGATCCTGCCTCACCTTATTTGTATTTAATCTGTGCGGAAATAATTTTCTCTCATGATCCGCCGTAATGTGACACATTTTAAAGAATTAAAATTTAAAAAAAAGTAAACTTACTATCCCAATTTGCTGATGACACAACATTGTGCCTTGATGGATTCAGAAAAGTCATTTTTTTGAAGCAGTACATACCCTTACAAGATTTGCACATATTTTTGGTCTAAAAATAATTTTGACAAAACCCAAGTTGTTTGGATAGGTAGCAGAAAAAAATTTTTGGCATGCAATATATGCGTGGGGGAAGAATTTTGTTTGGGACCCAGGCACCTTTAAGATTTTAGGCATTACATTTTCCACCAACACTGACACTATTGTACAACTAAACTACGAGGACAAACTTTTTTCAATCAGACGCGTTTTAGCGTCTTGGAAAAAAAGACAGATTACTCCGTATGGAAAAATAACTGTTTTTTAAAACCTTAGTGTTTTCAAAAATTACTATTTATTAATTAATTTGCCTGACCCACCAGACTATTTCTTGAAATCTTTAGAAAAAGAACTGTACATGTTTTGTGGAATGGCCCAAACAAGGCAAAATCAAAAGGTCTGTTGAAAAAAACAGTACTTTGAAGGTGGATTGAAGATGCGAATGTTGGAAACTTTTTGTCTTCTATGAAGATATCTTGGTTAAGGAGACTGAACCTGATTCGAGTGGAAGGATTTACCCTTAAAGTTCCCTAGGTTAGGACATTTAAAACATTTTGGAGCCGAATATGCTAATATTATTATTGAAAATGTTGGAAACCCATTCTGGAAGGAAAGTTGTAAAACATACAAAAAACTATGTACAAATGTTTTTGTATCTTCTGTGCATGAATTCATGTCGAAAGTATTCATTACAAACAATTAATATTATACGGGGACGAAGGGTAGTTTGGGTGCGAGAATGGTGTGACTATGACATTTTCTATGTAAAAAATATAATTAATGATAAAGGTCAGTTTATGACAATACCGTAAAGTTCGGTCTATTGAGCGCACCTGTATATAAGGCCGCAAACCCACTAAATTTTAAAAAATCTGAACTTTTTTCACAAAAAAAGCCGCACCGGTTTATAAGCCGCAGATATATACAACACAGTCCGATGTGCCGCAGGCGGCACTGGCCGAGCGTTGAGTTTACATAGTGTCGAAAATCACCACATACAATGTGTTCACTGCATTCATTGGCGTTAAATAGGTCAGAATACAAGCGCATGTTTCCAGCTTTTCTTCAGTCTTTTTTTTTTTTTTTTTAGTACGATGTGTTTTTAAAACAATTAGAATCGAAGTTTTTATGAGGCTTCTTACAAGTGTTGTCTTTCAACATCATTGCTTTAAAAAAAAAAAAAACCGAAAAAAACAACGCATTAACGATGCGCTAGAAAGGCAGTTATCTCCTGCAATTTATTGGGGTATCAAGCTAAGCGATTGGTTGAGTACTCGAAAGCGCAACCAATCAAAGCGAAGGTATCAAATGCAAACCTTCACTCCCTGTCCACGATTTCAACAATGGCGGATCGAAGCCAAGGTCTGACAATGAGTTTAATGCGCTAATCGTTTTTGAATTGCAAGACGCACTTGGGAAGATAACGCATATAATAACAAACCAGAACATTAATGAAAAGATTCGATTGTTTTATTTCGCTTAATACCGTGCCGATGCTGAGTTATTTTGTTCGTAATTCAGCTAGTGTTAGTCAAGATTAAACAGGTCGGAAACGGCCAACACATTGCGCCGTTCGAAGCGATCGTTTTTTTTGTAGAAGATAAAACTGATGAAAAAAGATACCCGTAATGGGCTTTACTTATGTCGATTCCCGTATTTCTGAACGGGTTAAATGATTCCATTACACGATTACACAGAAAATCGTAGTTAAAAGCATAATAAAAATCATGAAAAAGTAGGATATGGTGAGTTACAGAGAAGCTAAGAATAGACGGGTGTGATCTTCTGAAATCGGAAAAATCCGCAAATAAGCCGCATCGTTGTTAAGCCGCAGGTTTAAAAACTGGGAAAAAGTCGCGGCTTATAGTCCGAACTTTACGGGAACCAATTTCTGCTTAAATACCCAGGGATTAGAACCAATTTTATATTGTACGAAGGGATTGTCGACGCAGTCCGAACATATTGTCAAAAGTTAAATGTAGTTCTAACCAACAGATACAAAACTTAGACCCGATGACATGGTCCTTTATTTATAAGGGCAAAAACATGTGCAGACCATTTTAAATGGAAAGATGCAAATTCCAACAGCAGTCAAAAAATGGAACAACTTGTTTGAAACTCTGAGCTGGAAGCATATTTTTTCACATTATTATAAAACTACCAAAGATGTACAGCTCAGATGGTTTCAAACCAGACTTTACATAGACTACTCCCCACTCAGAGATATTTGTTCAGGATTAAAATTTCCGATTCCCTATTTGCAACTTTTGTAATATTTGGAAAGAGCAATGCATTTCACACATGTTGTATGATTGTGCTATTTTTCAACGATTTGGACCGGTTTTGAACATTTGCTTTAAAGGGAAAAAAGTCCACAATTGTGATTTCCTTCAAATGAAAAGAATTAGTTTTGTTCGGAGTAAAACAAAATATTACAACAGATTTAAACCTCTAGATTTATTCTGCTTTTGGCTAAATTTTATATATACAAGACAAAAAATTGGGAAAATATACACCCAAATGTCCAGTTGTTTATAACATTTTTTTAGAAACAGATTGGAATCAGAAAAATATGTATCTTTTTGAACAACAAAATATAGAGAATTGAAAAAAGTTGGCTGCCTTATTCCACACTTTTTTCTTGATCTTTGAAATACGGGTTTTTTTTTTATTAACAAAACTGGATAGAGCCCTATGGCTGCTGTCAAAGAATTTTATTTTATTACTCTTTTTCAAAATTTTTTGTATTTCTCTGTTATGGTTATTATCAATCATGCATCTGTTTTCAATATTTATACTATGTTACAGTACTTTGTCGATTCCTATCAATATTATATAAGCTGTGTGTGGCATGCCGTGGGAAAAAAGAAAGAAAAAAAAAGAGGAAGTTGTAGATACCTACCTCGAGCATTCCGAAAGGGCTCATCATACTCTAACTTGTTTTACTCCACGTAACTTACTACACAAAACTATACTATGTATAGATCAACTTTTAACTGATACTAGCGATAAGAGTATCATGTATTTATATATATGCTGTATCATCTATGATAATCAATAAAACTCTCTCCTGTATCCTTTACCTGTGTGTATGTGTGTGTGTGTTTTGTGTGCGCGTGTGTGTCCTTTCGCCTCTGTGTTGTAGTCGTGCATTTGTAAATGTATTGGTAGTGTATTTGCATTATTGTATATGTGTTATATGTGTGTATGTGTATGCAGGTGTGTGTATGTATTGTCATATATACCTGTGTATGTATATGTGTACATACGTATGTGTATGTGTGTGTGTGTGTGTGTGTGGTGTGTGTGTGTTGTGTGTTGTACATTGTGTGGGTGCATGTTATTTTCTCAAATTGATACTTACTTTGTATACTGTTTTGTCACTATAATGTTCTGTGTTTTGTCAGTCTGTTTTTTAACTGAAAAAAAAACAAACCTCCTTGTAACTACTGCTTTTTTTTTTCTTCCCCCCCCCCCCCCCCCCCCCCCCCCCCCCCCCCCCCCACTCATTAAATGAGGGAAAAACAAAGAAAAATTTTCCCGATTGTAAAAAAATTGTATATTAAAAAAATTTTAAAAATTTATTTATTGTTTATAACTACACATTTACGTAGGGGAAACTTAAATTTTAAATTGTTGTTAAATTTCGAAGGATTGGGGGTGAGGAAGGGAAAGGGAAAATGGGAACTGAGGGGAGGGATGAGAGAGGAGGAATAAAAAAAAATTTAAAAAAAAAAAAAAAGATTATTTTTTTTTTTCATTTGAACCCCTAAGAAATTTTTTTGTTTTCAGTAGACTCCAAATAAGAATTATTTTTGTTTTATAGAATCAAAAGAATTATTCTTGTTTTCGTAGATCACAAAAAATTATTTTGTTTTCAGTAGACTCACTAAGAATTTTTCTTGTTTTCAGTAGACTCAAATAAGAAATTTTTTTGTTTTCCCCTGGGGTCACAAGAAAAATTTTTTTGTTTTCCCCGTAGACTCCTAAGAAATTTTTTTGTTTTCCCGTAGATCGCTAAGAATTAACTTGGTTTTTTTTTAGAAATCCTAAGAAATTTTTCATGTTTTCGTGACTCGTAAGAATTATTTTTTGTTTTTTATAGGGCTCCTTTTAAAAATTAATTTTTTTTTTCAGTAGCTGCTTTAAAAAATTTTTCTTTTTTTTCCCGTAGATCGTAAGAATTAAATTTTGTTTTAGTAGATCGTAAGAAAATTTTCTTTTTTTCCTTAAAAATCGCCCAAGGAAATTTTTCTTGTTTTCAGAAAATCATAGAATTATTCTTGTTTTAGTAGACTCACTAAAAATTTTTTTCTTGTTTTTCCGTAGACCCCACTAAAATTATTCTTGTTTTCCCGGTTCACGGGAAATTTTTCTTGTTTTCAGTTTTGAAAACCAAGAATTAATTTTGTTTTCAGTAGATCACTAAGAATTATTCTTGTTTTGTGATCCTAAGAATTTTTTTTTTTCCCTTTGACTCCTAAGGGAAAAATTTTGTTTTTTAGTTTGATCATAAGAATTTTTCCCTTTTTTTCAAGACTCAAATAAAAAATTTTTCTTTTTTTCAGTAGGGCCATAAAAATTTTTGTTTTAAGTAGACCACTAAGAAATTTTTCTTGGTTTCAGTTGATCACTAAAAATTTTTTGTTTTCCCGTAGCTCGCTAAGAATTTTTTTGTTTTTCCCGTAGACCGTAAGAAAATTTTTTGGTTTTTTTAGTTTTGACTGTAAGAATTTTTTTTTTTAAATTTAAAAAATTTTTCTTTTTTTTCGTAATCGTAAGAATTTTTTGTTTTTTAGTAGACTCCCCTAAAAATTTCTTTTTTCAGTAGACTCGCTAAGAATTATTCTTGTTTTCAGTAGACTCCCTAAGAAATTTTTCTTGTTTTCATAGGGGTTTTTTTCCCCAAGAAATTTTTTTTGTTTTTTAGGATACAAAAGAATTATTTTGTTTCAGTAGACTATAAGGTTAAATTTTTGTTTTCCCGAAACCACTAAGAATTTTTTCTTGTTTTTTAGAAACCCCCCTAAGAATTAAATTTTTGTTTTTAGTAGACGCAAAAATTTTTTCTTTTTTTCAGTAGGGTCTCCAAGAATTATTTTGTTTTCAGAAAAACTTTCCAAAAAATTATTCTTTTTTTCAGTAGACCCCCAAAAAAATTATTCTTGGGTTTTTAGTAAAAAAAACTTTCCAAAAAATTTTTTCTTGTTTTCAGTAGGGCTCCCAAATTATTTTTGTTTTTAGGAGACTCACTAAGAATTTTTTTGTTTTTAGTAGGGCCTTTACTAAATTATTTTTTGTTTTCAGTAGACCACTAAGGAAAATTTTTTTTGTTTTTTAGTAGACCCAAAAAAGAAAATTTTTCTTGGGTTTTGTGATCCCAAAAAAAATTTTTCTTTTTTTCAGTAGATCATTTAAGAATTATTCCCTTTTTTTTCAGTAGACTCCTAAAAATTTTCCCGTTTTTATAGAGCTCCGAAATTTTTTTGTTTTCCCGTAGGGCTCACTAAGAATTAAATTTGTTTTCAGTTGCCCCATAAGAATTATTCTTGTTTTCAGTAAAAATCACTAAGAATTATTTTGGGGGGTTTCCCGAAACTCACTAAGAAATTTTTCTTGTTTTCAGTAGGTCATAAGAATTTTTTTGTTTTCAGAAGGGGCCACTAAGAATTATTTTTTCTTTAAATAGACTCCTAAAAATTAATTTTTGTTTTCGTAGACCCAAAAAAAATTTTTCTTGTTTTAGTAGGGCTCCTAAAAATTACTTGTTTTCAGTAGCCCCTAAAAAATTCTTTTTTTTCAGTAGACTCCCAAAAAATTATTCTTGTTTTTTAGTAATCACTAAAAAATTATTCTTGTTTTCGTGACTACTAAAAATTATTTTGTTTTTGAGACTAATAAGAATTATTCTTGTTTTAGAGGGTCATAAGAATTTTCCCTTTTTTTCGAGACTCACTAAGAATTTTTTCTTATTTTTTAGAGGGCCCCCAAAGGGAATTTTTTTTTCAAACATAAGTTTTCAAAAATTTGTTTTTTTCCCCCATTTTTTGAAAATGACAAATTAAAAGACAGTTTAGCCGACAGTGAAAATGCAGCGTCAGTGAGGGCCCCGAAAACCCGGTGCTTTTCCCTGTGTGTTAGCCCCCACAGTGTAGGGAGGGTTTAGTGAGGGCTGAAAAGGGAAAGGGGTGCGTCCTGTTGTTTTTGGGCCGGCCCCAAAATGACGCAGCGTAGTGAGGGCTGAACAAGCCCTGGGTGTGTCCCCTGTGTGTTTAGCCGCCACAGTGCTCCCGCAGCGCGTGAGGGGTGAAAAAAGCCCGGAAAGGGTCCAGTGTGTTTTAGCCCCACAGTGCTACTTTCAGCGTTTAGTGAGGGTGAAAAAGATGGAAGCCCGCCCTGTGGGGGTTTTGGGCCCCACAGTGCTTTCTGCAGCCAGGGAGGGTGAAAAGTCATGGTTTCTTTCCCTTGTGTTTAGGGCCCCCCAGTGTACTGCAGCGTCAGTGAGGGCTGAAAAAAGTCATTGGGGTGCTGTCCTGTTGTTTTTGCCGCCACAGTGCTAAAAGCAGCGTCAGTGAGGGGGGGAACCCAAACCAAAGGATTGTCCATGTGTGGTTTTTGGGGCCCCCCAGTGAAATTTCAAAGGGAGTGAGGGTGAACCCAAATCGGAATGTTCCCTGTGTGTTTAGCCCCCACAGTGCTACTCAGGCAGTTTAGGGCTGAAAAGCCCTGGTGGGTCCGTGTGTTTAGCCCCACAGTGGGTAAGGGAGGTCAAATGAGGGTGACCAAGCCCTGGATGTGTTTGGGTTTAGCCAAAAACAGTGCTAATGCAGGCGGTGAGGGCTGACCAAGCCCTGGATGGGTCCATGTGTGTTTTTGCCCCCAAGGGGTACTGCCACATAATGGGGCTGAAAAGCCTGGTGGGTGTCCTTGTGTGTTTTTGCCGCCACAGTGCTACTGCCGTCCCTTTGGGGGGGAAACAAACCTGGTTTGGGGTCCCTGGGTTTAGGCCAGTGGGTTTCTGGGGACATCAATTTAGGGCGCCCCGCCCTGGATGGTTTTCCCTGGTGTTTGGCCCCTGCTTCCCCGTGCAGTGGCAGTGTTGAGACTGCCGGGAAATGAGGAGTTTGGCTTTGAAAGGGGGGAATTTTTTGAAATTTCAGAATGAAGGGGAAGGGTACAGTCGAAATGTAAAATGTGAAAACACAAACAAACCCCAAAACCCCAGAAAGCTATGTGCCCACCCCAGAAAATTTTTTTATAAAATTTTATGTGATGCCCGACCCTTGGGGTATTTGTTTTGGGGATTTTTTTTTAGAAAAAAAAAAAAAAGGAATTTTATTTTTTAAGTTTTTTGCGCAATGAAAACAAGTTTTAGCCCCGGGGAAATTTGATATAAAAAAAATTGATAGAGGGTTTAAAGTTAAGGATTAATAGTTTGAGGGTTTAAAAAAAGGTTCCCCAAGGGTTCCCAACCCCCCCCCCCCCCCCCCCCCCCCTCCCCCCCCCCCCCCCCCCTTCCCCGGGAAAAGTAAAAGTAAATTTCCTTTTTGGGTTGGGGTTTTGGTTTTTGATTTTTCAGGCACGGGATAAAGAGGGTGTGTGTGGTCTTGTGTGTGTTTATGAAAGTTTTTTTTTTGTTTTTTTATCCATGCAATTTCCACTGTTGTCACTTTCTGTTGCTCATTCCAATTCCACCCGTGCTAGTCCCGGAGTTGGTGGCCCGGGGAAGATGGGTTTGGTGCTTAAGGGCATGGTGGGAAGTTTAAGGCTGCCCCGGGTTTGATTCAGTTTTTGGACAATGGCACAAACTGCATACCTGAC
>CM031612.1:84714437-84732790 GCA_018398815.1 Conus ventricosus
TGTGTGACTCGTGCAGGATTGGTGACAGTGAGGGAACGGTGGACTTCGTTCTGGCTGTTGATGACGATAGCAAAGAGACATGATCGGCGAGCAGCGTCCTCTACCTGCTCATGGATGGTCTGGTCTTCCCGTATCACCATCACATTGGTCAGCAAGTTGATGTTCTTCAGACGCTTCTCCACCGTGTCTGCATAACGCCTGTCAACACAATCAATGCTACATCAGACCCTAAAATGGTTAATGGTTATTTCTCGACTGAAATGAGTGTATTTTCCTAAAAATGTGTGTACACATCTACCAAATTTGTGAATTTTTGTAAAACACCATGTCCACGTAACGCCTGTCAACACAACCAATGCTATGTTCAGACCCTAAAATGGCTATTGGTGTATTCCTAAATTGAAATGAGTGCACTTTCCTAAAAATGTGTGTACACATTTACAAAATTTGTGAATTTCTGTACAAGCAGGAGATCCCTCCTACTGTCCCAACGTCATCCAGACGCGAGTTTGTACGCACAGTGTGCAAGTTGTTATTCTTTGGTTGCAGTGCTCAAACACAATTGTTATACACTGCAAGTGCCATTACCACTCAAGAACTTGGTCTCGAGATATTTTTCAAGGTATTTTTTCCGGTTCGTCATGTTCATCGAATTTTCAACAATCGCGTTTACAAAATACAGCGAAACTGTAAGGGTAAACAGGTCTGTTCTTTCTTCTCACTATATTCACCTGACACATGTTGTCTTTTTTTTCAGGGGTGGGAGTTAGGCTGAGACAAAACTCTAAAAAATCAGCAAGTCTAGAGGTGTGTTCTGCCGTGGAAATTTTCCATATTTTAAAAGACACCATCAAGGCATTTGAGACTGGTTTTAAACTCTATTTCCTCCTTACATTATCAAAAATGTCTTTGACATGATTTTATGAATGTCTACACACAAAACTAGCTATGTTATATACACACATACACAACCCCAACAATGTAGATCTAGACACCACTCATGTACCATCGAATTCCAAGATCAACAGCTCCCTTTAACTTCCAAGTCACTGCTTAGTGCTCTCAAGGACAGAAGCCATTTTCTGCAAGATCCCTGTCCATGATGTGGAGTCAACAGAGGACTGCTAAAACAGGACTTGGCACGCCTACTGACAAGCTCCTTGGACCCTGCAATGGCTAAGACCCCCTGCCATCTCCAGGTAATGGCAGCACAACCAGCATCAGCAAGCACTGGCTGACACTCACTCCCATCTCCAGGTAATGGCAGCACAACTAGCATCAGCAAGCACTGGCTCAGGCTGACACCCACTGCCATCTCCAGGTAATAGCAGCACAACCAGCATCAGCAAGCACTGGCTGACACTCACTGCCATCTCCAGGTAATGGCAGCACAGCCAGCATCAGCAAGCACTGGCTGACACCCACTCCCATCTCCAGGTAATGGCAGCACAACCAGCATCAGCAAGCACTGGCTGACACCCACTGCCATCTCCAGGTAATGGCAGCACCACCAGCATCAGCAAGCACTGGCTGACACCCACTGCCATCTCCAGGTAATGGCAGCACAACCAGCATCAGCAAGCACTGGCTGACACCCACTGCCATCTCCAGGTAATGGCAGCACAACCAGCATCAGCAAGCACTGGCTGACACCCACTGCCATCTCCAGGTAATGAGCACAACCAGCATCAGCAAGCACTGGCTGACACCCACTGCCATCTCCAGGTAACAGCAGCACAGCCAGCATCAGCAAGCACTGGCTGACACTCACTCCCATCTCCAGGTAATGGCAGCACAGCCAGCATCAGCAGGATGGTCTCCACGACTGACAAGTCATTGTAAGCGCCAACAGAACCCTTAGCAAAACTACTCAAGGCTGTTGCTGAAGGAAAATCCTTCTGTGGCCCAAAAACCAGTTCCACATGGTATCAGTAACGTTGGTTACTGGCCCGGAGTGATGCCGACTGTGTTCTTGCAGCACAGTGTGGGGAACCAGTATCTGGTAAACCGGCACACACGTACCCAGAAATTATCATGACTTTAACCCAGACTGATATAACAATGTGTCGTCGTCCCCGTGGACCAATGCCCAGGCAGGGAAGGTGCCGGGCCCTCAGCCTCAAAGGGGCCCGCCTCAGCGACTGGTGGCTCTGTCGCCTTGGGACCCAGGGGAAGGCTGAGTAGACCAACAGGCCTACAAGCCCCCGAACACATTCTTCAGTCCTGTCCCTTTACCAGGGTGCACAGATACAGCGCTGGCCACACGCAGCCACGCTTGCGGCAAAGCTTTGGGGCACAATGGAGATAAGATAAGATAAGATAATGTTGCTTATAGCCCAGCCGACCGCCAGAGGGCCACATCAGGGCTGTCACCATGTTAAAATCAACTCACCAGTCATTTAAAAAAAAACAAAAAACAAAAAAAAAAAAAACTTTCACACATCTCGTTAATGACATCGTCTACAAACGAACCAGAAACTTTGTTAAAAATCTTCTTCCGTAAATCTCAAATCAGATGAAAAATGTTAATTTCTCTCAAAACCCAAGGATCACGTCAGGCGGGACATCCCTGAACAGGATCTTCATGGACTCCGCTGTAAAATGTTTGTGTCTCACATCGTGCAAGTCCCAACACTCTAAAAGAACATGTTTCATTGTGAGTGGTGCATGACATGGAATGCACCACGGAGCTTCTTCACTCTTTAAAAGGTAAGAATGGGTAAATACGAATGGCCGGTGTGCAGCCGGCACAGAACCGTTTCCTCTTTACGACCACCCGACGTAGATGGGAGGAAAGTCTTTAAGGTTTGGACGGATCTGAAAGAGTTTGTTATTCGTCTGTGTGTTCCAATCCTCCTGCCAGAGGTCTCTCACATAATCGTTAATTTTGGGTTTCACATCTGAGCAGGGGATATAAGTGTTGGACAGTTTCTCTCTTGTGGCGTTCTTGGCTAAACGATCAACCATTTCGTTCCCGCCGATGCCAACATGGCCAGGAACCCAAGCAAGTGTAATGTTGTAACCGTCCGCCTTCAACTTGCTAAAAAGTTCAAAAAAAAGTAAAAGTTCTGGATGCTGAAGGTTGCGGCCAGCTATGGCCTCCAAAGCTGACAGCGAATCCGACAGAACCAGAAAGTCCCTCCTCGAAGAATGGGAGATTATCTTCAAAGCCAGTACTAGAGCAGTAAGTTCAGCAGAATAGACAGAAGCATCTGAATGTATATGTTCCAACAATATCTGAGAAGGAGCCCAGGGCAGTAGGCTGCACAGGCCACTCCATCCTCAGACTTGGAACCGTCAGTGAAAACTTTTTGATAGGATGGGAATTTGGAACAGAGCTCGGCATACAAAGCCTTGTACGCCAGAGAGCTGGTAGACTCCTTACGGAAAGCTGCGAGATCAAAACGAATCTCTGGTGTGAAAAAGGTCCATGGAGGTTGATCCGGAAACTTGGAAAAATCGGAAACTACTCCCAGGTCTATACCTGCATTCCGCACGTGAGGCTGCATACGAAGCCCAAACGGCGGAATACAATTCGGGTTTGTTTCAAACTTACTTTGGAACGGAGGGTCAAAAACACAGTCATAGGCAGGATTCTGCGGTTCTGAGAACAGTCGGATGTAATAATTCAAAGACAGTTTCAGCTGCGGTTGGACAGTGAAGGTTCACCTGCCTCTGCGTACAGGCTGTACACAGGGGTGGTGCAGAACGCTCCAAGACAGAGACGAAGCCCTTGATGGTGGATAGGGTCCAAGAGTTTGAGGTAAGATGATCTTGCGGAGCCGTACACAGCACAACCGTAGTCCAGTTTGGAACGGACCAGGGCTCTGTAGAGGTGCAACAAAGTTTTCTTATCAGCGCCCCAGTCGGTGTGTGCTACGACCCGCAGAATATTCAGTGCCTTTTGGCAAGCAGTTTTGAGGTTTTTAATATGGCTGAGAAAGTTAAGTTTTTGGTCAAAAATGACTCCCAGAAATTTGGCCTCTTTAACAGCTGGAATGGGAGATTTCCCTACTTGAAGTTCCGGATCTGGAAAAACTGACGGAAATTATGGAAGTGAATACACTGGGTTTTTGTAGCAGAAAAGGTGAAACCGTTTTCATCCGCCCACCGATGGATTTTATCTACGCAAAGCTGGAGCCTGCGCTGGACACTCGGGTACAGGCTTCCAGTTGCGTAGACAGCAAAATCATCCACAAACAATGAGCAGTCTGAACCCTGCTGAACTGATTGAACAATGTTGTTGATCTTAATACTAAAGAGGGCAGGAGATAGTATGCTCCCTGTGGAACACCCAACTCCTGCTCGTGGACATCAGAGAGAGTGGTGCCAACCCGGACCTGAAAACTGTCGTTCTGCCAAAAAATTTTGAATAAAAAGCGGAAGATGACCTCGAAAACCCAGATCGTGGAGATCATGAAGTATCCCCGACTTCCAGGTGGTATCGTAGGCCTTCTCCAAGTCAAAGAAAATTGCCACTGCATGCTGTCTGTTTAAAAAAGCGTTCCTAAGTGTAGATTCCAGACGAATCAAATGGTCAACTGTACAACGATGTTTGCGGAAACCACACTGTTCTTTCGCCAAAGGCCATCGGTTTCGAGTTTCCACATGAGCCTAGCATTGACCATTTTTTCCATCAATTTACAGACACAGCTGGTCAAAGCTATGGGACGGTAATTAGATGGATTAGAAAGATCTTTTCCAGGTTTGGGGATGGGAATAATGAGGGCTGTCCGCCAAAAGGGTGGAAAGCAACCTGTAGTCCACACGTGGTTGTATACCTGTAACAGGATGTTCAGACCTTCTTGCGGAAGATGTTTCAATAGTTGATAATGTATGTCATCTATACCTGGAGAGGAATCGCTGCAAGAGAGTAAGGCAGATTTCAGCTCGTTTAACGTGAAAGGAAGATTGTAGTCTTCCATGTTGTCGGATGCCAACAGGCGAAGAAGGTCTGGATTTGGGAGATGGTGGAGGTTTTTCTTCATCTCCACCATCTCCACACTGGGTTGTTGAACTCCTTGCCCACACGGGCACTGGACATGGGAGTTCGAGGTGCGGGTGCTGGTTTTTTCATCTGCCCAGCAGCAGATGTTGTAGACTGCTGGGCAGTCTGAGGGGTGGGGTTTTTTTTGCCTCCCCCAGGGGCATTTTTTTTTGGGGGTTGGGAAAGGGTGGGGGATTGCTCCACCGAACGCAGATCTTACTTCAATGTCTTCGAAAAAAAAATTCATCAGTCTGGCAGCAGACTGCCCCGAGTAAAAATTTGGGGAGCTTTTTGACAGCCGAAATGGGAAGAAGCGGTGGCGTCGATGCCCAAAAACCTTTTTCCGGGCTTAAAAAAAATGAGACTTTTTTTCCGTTTTAATGTTGTATAGCAGTTCTTGAAAAAAGGGGGACAGTTTCGTGAAGAGGGGGAGGGGTCGCCCCGCATTAGCACAATGTCCGGGATCATGACAGGCCCTCTGGGTTCCTTGCAGAAATACACTCCCTTTGCCCAGAAAGGGGTCCCTGAAGGGCCAACCTCGGGCACCTGAAGCACCTCATGGGGGGGCACATTAGTGAACATAAAATTTTAGGTAACCAATTTTGATACCGGAGGCCCCCAAAGGGCTGCAAAGGGGGTCAGAAAGAGGTGTTGGGGCCACTCTCTAAACCCTTTCCCTACCGCACCTGCGCACCTCCTACACCTGGGACGCCAGCCCCGTTTTTATTTCTGCCTGAAACCCCCGTTAGATCTCTGATCGAATCCCCCTTTGGGATAAATTTTTAATTGTTTGTGGGGAGCCCCGATCTCCTTCCCAAAGTTTTGTTGTTTTCTGCAGCTGTTCAGATTTTTTTTTTGTGTTTGCTTTGAATGAAAATGACCTTTCCTAAACCTCTTGGGGCCCGAGGGTCCCTGTTTCCTTTGAAAACCCTTTTGAATGGCAAAAGGGCTCAGAGCTGAAAGGGGTCTTTCCTGCTCGCCCCCCATCACGAGCCGGGAAAGCCCAAAAACTGCTTCTGTCGAACTTGGGTAGGGTTTCATATCTGTTTTGAAAATCCCCTAAATAGGGATGCTGTTTTTCCTCTTTTTTTTGGGGGGGAATTTTTTTTTAAAGAAGTCATATTTAGTTTATTGTGATTCACTCCCCCTTTTCCCCACCCACCGGGAGTCCAACTGGGGCCAGGGCCAAAAAAACCCAAATGTTTGCCCCCTTCCCAGGCTTGGGGGAAAAAACATACACACCGGACACCCCCAACCCTACCCCCCCTGACTGCTCCCCCGGGGAAAAGAGCTAGCATGCAGGGGTTTACTTGGCCAGAAAGGGGATGTCTGTCTTGACCCGCCCCAAGAAGGGGAGCCGTTTAGTCACCCGGGCCAAATGTACTCCTGTCTAGGGGGGCCCGAGCCAAAGTGATGTTTTGAGAGCGCGGGCCCTCTAAAATCACCAGGATCTCTTTCCCCCTCCGCAAGGTCGCACCGCAGGCAAAGCGGCGGATTTAAAGGGAGACCACAGAGAGAAAGGAGTGTGGAAAAAGGATTAAAGGGGGGAGACGAGTAGAAAAAGGGCCCAAAAAAGGGAGGCAAAAAAAAAAAAAGGAAAAAAGGGGGTTATTTTATCGGGCCTCACCCTTAGCCTTCTGACATGGGAAGCCCCCCGGGGGCATCAACCCCTTCCCACGTACGCTTGGGCCAACGCATCTGACCTTCAGGCCTAGAAGCAAGTATAAAAAAAACAGCCTATCTCCAGTTTTGGCCCCCCGCCAGCAGAGCCAAAGGGTCCGGGACCCGCAAACCCCCCGACCAGCAAGGTGCAACCCCCGGAGGGGGGGGCACAATGGAGGACCCAAAGGGACAACAGCACCCTTCACCCCAACAAATGGTCGGGAAATATGAGTTATGTTTTGGGAACGCAAAAGAAGGTTTACCGGCATGTTTTGCATTTGCACCATTGTAGGGTGGAAGGGCACATGGCAAAGATGTTTTCGGGCATAGGACGCTGAACCAGTGGGTTTTTTCTTTGTACTGATTTTTTGGGTCATATATTTCCCCATTCGAAAAAGCTTTCCGGCAGTTAGCAGCTCTGCCGGGCCAAATTTTTTGTGGGCAAATCGTAATAAGACAGTCACTGATGCCCCGCTTCCGCCGTGGAAAAAGCCGTGTAAAACCCCTGACCTTCATTCTCTCTGGGCCTGCCGTCCAAGCAAGATAAGTCTTGTGCCTTCTCCCCTTTCCTTTGCCGTTGGTTAAGTAGCCTTGTTTTGCTTTTTTTTGGGTGGTTGTTTCGCTTCCCCCTTTACTTTTGAACCGGTGGGCTTGGGTTTGGTGCGCTTTATTTACCATTTAACCGGCCATCCCGCCTTTGTGCCTTTGTCTGGCATGGATTTCCCCTTTCCGTTTTTGATCTTCGAAGTACGACCCTTGATCTCCCCCACTGGGCGCATTTATGTGTACCAAATTTTCAGGGAAAACGATCCCTCATCTACAACTGGTGCAAATTTATTGTACCTCTTAGAAATTTTTAAAGGAACCAGGGGTATTTACCGTGCCCTTGGGTCACTTTGACGATCGATCCCTTCCGGAAATCGATCCCCCTCTTCGATTGTGCCCGCCGGGTTTTGCCGTCTCCCCATGTTGCCTGACCTCACACACCTTGTTTGGGGGGTACTCGGCTTCCCTGGGCTTTTTTCCTGCCCCTTATTTATCTTATTAAGGTATAGAGATTTTTCTTGCGATTCTTGATCCCCAAAATTGTCACATTAGTAGTCCCATTAGTAACATTAGATTCGATCACTTTTTCCGCGTTTGTGCTTTCTTCTCGGCCTCGCGTTTTCATTTTTTTTTTTTACCGCCCCCCCCGGGCCCCCCTCACGGGGTGGTTCGGCTCTTTTCAACCCTGCCGCCTCTTTGTCTCCTCTTTCCCGATCGTCCCGGTTCCGGTTTGTCTCGCCACCCGTGCCCCAAAATGGGAAGGAATTAACGGTCGAGCCTCCCCTCTGTTCGGGGGTCGCCCCTTCCCCCGGAGGACCCCATGCGATTCCAGGGGCAAACCCCTCGCACCTATGATAGGGGACGGGGGCCCGGTGTGGAGGGGGGTTCCCCCAGGGGGCGCCGACCATCGTTCGATACCTCCTTGCCCGTTCCGGCGGCACCCAATCGTTGCGTTGGAAACGAAACGGCAACGGCCTTTTTCCCCGGTTTTTTTTTTCTCACTGTAAAATCCAAAGGGAAGGCTCCCCTGAAAGGGCCGCCCGTTCAAATCTTCCCGCTCCCTGGCCAAACGCCCCTTCGCCTTCGGGCGCACACAGAGCTTTATCAGGGTGCGTCCCCCGACCCCGGCCCCCCGGGGAACCTTTTCCCAGGGGCGGACCGGAAAGGGGGGCGACCGCGGCCGGGAACACCCCCTGTCACTCGATCAGTGAGATCGGGGTTAGCTTGCCCCCCAACCGCCGCTGTCCCACACGCTTCCCCAACCGTGTCCCATGCGCCCCCACTCGGCACGAGGGGTCATCCTCCGGGGGGAGGGAGTTGTGGGCGTCTTGGTGGGTCCCCCCCATGACCCCAACTCCGGGTCAGGGGAACCCGGCATCGACTAGGTCGGTTTTGCGCCCCACCCCCCACGGTCGAACCACCCCGAATGACTGTCGCACTTTCCCCCAGGGGTACAGGCGTTGGGGGGCTTCTTTCGCTCCCCTTTGGGCAAAGTCCGCAGTCCTTTTTCGGGGGGGGGGTGACCCGCGGGGCAGGGGTAACCTTTGGTCCCTTTGGGGGTTTGTCACTGCGCCTTCCAGTCCCCTTCCCGCGGCCGGGGGCTCGGCTACCCCGCCACCCCCCGGCACCCGCCCTGCAGGGGGCCGGCATGGACCCCACCCCGGGAAACGCAGGAGGGAGTGCTCTCCCCGGGGGGGGGGACGAGAGAGCTCGCCTTTTGCTACCCACCCCATGGTGCCCCCGGTTCCCGGGGGGCCCCGAGGAAACCCGCCCCATGGGGCCCCCACAGCCCTGCGTATCCCGGGGGGCCGGTGGCCCTGCCCCCCAAGGAACCAGTGCTTTGGGGTGACCCCAAACGACCCATCTCGGTCGCTGTGGCATCCCGGGTTTTCAGTTGGTCGCCTGGGGCCCCCTCCCTCTTGGGCGCTGTCCATCGGCGTCCCTATCTGCCTGCCGGTATGGAGCCACCAGGGACCCTCCTCGATTCCCCCCCTACCCAACGGGGCGGGACTTTCCCCCGCACCCTGCCGGCCCCCGGGTGGATTGAACATCCCTTTCAGGAAAAACTGACCACAGCCTGAGGACGGGGTGAGGGCTCCCTCCCCGTTTGGTGGACTTTTCACCCGGAAAACTGGCGCCCAAAACTTGTTGTTTTGGAACCCCTCCTCTGACAAATTTTCTCCTTTTTTCCCTTACGCCGGGTTCCTCCTGCCCAGCTATCACGGGCCCAAAGGGAAATCCCCCCCAGACCCTCATCCCCTTGTGGGGCGATCGGAACTTTGCCGGGGTGCCAGGCCCCCCTCCGCCGGGGGTTGACTTTTTGTCGCCCCCAACGCAGCTTTAAAGGGGTTTTTCCCCAAGGACCGGCACCCCCCTGTGTCTTCAAAAGCGGACACTGAGACAGGGGCCTAGCTTGTTTGGCGACCCCGTGCGCTTTTTATTCACAAGATATCGATCACCTTTGGGGAGGGGGACAGCGCAGCCCGGAGTCACTTTTTAAAGCCTGTTGGCAGTGAGAGAAGCTTTTATATACGGCCATCTCTCGGCCGTGATGTCCGGTCCCACCCCTCCTAGGGGCTCAAGTGGGCCCTTCGGGGGACCCCGGGGGAGGACCCGCGCTGTTGGCAGCATTTGACGCGTACCAGGGAATGACTCCCCTCAAACCTATCCCAGGCAGCACCTCCCACACCGCACGGCCCCCCCAAAAACCCCAATATCCCCCTCCTCCCAGCGACACGGCCCCCCGGGGGGGTAACTGGGGGATCGCCCATGGGGCCCCTCCTTAATCCTATTTTAAGACGCTCCTCGTCTGTCTAAGATCAGGGGTTCCGTAGAATGGAACGCGTACTTGCACTGAAATCTGCCGCAAAAGGGTTCCGACAAACGGCCCGCCTAGAGACGAGCTCGCATTTAAGTATTGTTTTTTCCCAAAGGGCTCGTCCTAGTTTCCCATAGTCCGTTTCGGGGGCCAAGACGCGAAATTGCTTCCGCCCTTTCCCGCGGTGCCAGGCAATCGAAAACGGGGAAAATGTGCATTTCAGGACCTGGGGTCAAGGTAAGCGTATGGTTGTAAGGCCCCAAAACAAAATTACGTTCTATGTTTAGTGTGCAAAAGATCGCCTCATTTGGCATCATGGGGTCGAAAAAAAAAATCATGGGGATATGGCCAACAAGCGCGTGGTCAGTACTTTTTTTTCCCCCGTTGTTTTTCCAGTTTTTCAAAGCTATGGGTAGGGAGAGTGCACTTTCAACCTCTCCCCTACCCCCCCAACCCCGGGCTCCCCTCAGGCCCTGGCCCCAACCCATACCTCCAAACTACTACCCTTTTTTCCCCCTTGGGTTCATCACCCAAACCCCCCCAAAAGCGAGCTCCGCCCCCTCGCGATTCACCCCTGGGCTGAGCTTGCCCACCCCATGGTTGTCTCCCCCACCCGGGGGGGTTCGTGCTATTTAACCCCATTCCCCCCTTTGACTCTCTCCCTTACTTTGGAAGGGCACTTTCGTCCCTTCTGGGGGTATGGGGTCCCTGTTCCTTTCATTCCCCCGGCAGGTTCCCCAAACGGACAGCTTAAGGGAGTTCCGCCCCATTGGTCCCCGACCAACGACAGCTGGAACCAACCTTCCCTAGGGGGGTTGGGTTTGTTTGGGCCCCGGGGAGTGGCTCCCCTCCAACCCCGGCCCCCGGGGTTCCCCTTCCCTCCCTTCCCAGGGCCCCGGAACTTTACACAGACCCTCCAAATCGGGCTGGGGGGCCCCTTGGAGAGCAGTCACGCCCCGGGGGGTTTTTGGGCCTCTGACTGCTGTCTTCACACAACTTTTTGGAAGGAACGGTCAGGGTGCCCTCCTCCCCTTCCCTCCATAGTTCCCACCGATTTGTTTTCCTTTCACGGACAAAAAATTTGGTAGCTTGTTTTTTTTTCAACGGGGGGGGGGGGGGGGGGGAGGACACTCCATCGGCCCCTCCCTCGTACAGGGCCCCCTCCAGGGTCACACGCGGGGGGCACCCTTTTGCCGGGACCATAGCAGGGGCCACAAAATCCTGGCAGACACTCCGCCCTCCAAGCTGTCCTCCACACGGAATGGACCCCCACGGATCCCAACAACCCTGTGGGAAACATTGGTTTTAGACCCAAAATTTGACCTGCCCACCGGTTAACTACGTTGCCAGTGTATGGTTTTCCGTCTCAACCCCCCGGGCTTCCTCCATCGACGCCCATCCCTTTCCCCGGTCCGGCCCCATAGTTACGCCTTCCCCCGTTCCCCCCTCCACAAGGGGATCAGGAAGGGGAGACTCGAGAGACCCCCAGGTCTTCCATAGCCCCCGGGGGGCCCCTCAGTCCTGGTTACCGGGCCTCAAGCCCACTACGCCCCCCTCTTTTGGGCACCAGGGGGAATGTCAGGCAACCCCTTTTGGTCCCTAAACCCCTCCCCAGATGCTTCGCCTCCCCGTCTGGCTTCGTGCCAGCCTTTTGGGGCAGCTAATCCACCCCTTTGAACGGAAGGTCCCAGTGTCCTCAATTTTCCTCTCTATCGCGGGGGCCCCTCAGGAACTCCCGGGCTAGCCCTGTCCTCTCGCAGAGCTGCACAGGTCCCTTTTCATTTTCAGAGGGGAAAAAGGGTCTCTGGGGCGAAGACAATTCTGTCTCTCACAATGCCCCCCAAATCCAGATAGGAAAAATTTCCCGTCCCCCCTTAACCTCCTGCTAGCTCCAAACCCGGGGTACAGGCGGCACTGCACGACCCTCCGCCAAATGGGGGACCTTCCTTGGAAGACTTCCTTCTCAACAGTCTCCAGGGGGCGCTCTTGTGAGGCCCAAACCCCCAGCGTGTTCCCCTTTGGGCCCCCCCTTTACTTACTTTACGCCTAGGAAACCCCCCTTTGAGCCGTTCCTCCATTCCCTTCGACCTTCTGTCTTTTAAAATACCTTCCCCCTCGCCCTCGCTTCTGCCCGAAGGCCCAGGGGAGTTTCCCTGCCCTTTGGGGGACCCCAGAGCATTGCCCTTTCCCCAAAGCGGCTGTCCTCTTAAGTTCCTTCCCGAATTCCCAGCTAAAAAACAGGACCCCGGGTCCTCTCCTTACCCGTCATCCGCCCGTGGGGGATAACTAGGGGAACACTCTTGGCAAGCCTTTTCCCTCTGGGCTAAACACACTGGGAACGCCGCGCCCCAGGCGCGTTTTGCAAAGACGTCTCCTTTTTTCCATCAACCCCGTAACACGGGAAACCCCTCACTGGGACTGCTTTGGTGGCTCCCAAAACGGTCGAAAAACCCCCCCAGGCATCCAAGGGCCTCCCGTCTTTTGCCCCGGGCTCTGAGCTCAGAGCGCTGCCGCTTCGGCAGCATTCCCGACTTGTTCCCTGCGCCCCTCCAGGAGGCAGCCTTTTGGCGTTCGGAAAATCCCTTCATAAAATTTTTTTTTAAAGGGGTCCGCATGACAGGGGGATGGTTTTAATGGGGAATCCCTTTGTGGGCTAATGCAAACCATATTGGGTCCCCAGGAACCACGGGCCTCGCCCCCCTCCTTTTCCTATGAATTCTGCTAGTCTGAAAGGTAAGTTAAAAGACGCCAATGGGGAGTTTGTATTATACTCCCTGTTGGTAGTAACTTACCCTGTCGACCTAATGCCCCCCCTGCCTTCCCCCCCTTCGCCCAAAGGGTTTTGGGGTTTCCTTGCGCGCAGGCCCGATGAAGAGGTACGGGGGGTTGACACGGGTTTTCCCACGGGGGAAAGCGGGTGGGCTCCGGGGCGTCTTATTCTGCATTTGCCCCACAAAAACTTCGGGCCGGCAAGTGACTAACTGCCGTGAATGTATTGTCTGCAGGTAAGTATACTACCAAAACAGGGGTATAATCAAACCCCCATTTTTACCTTACAGTTTATTTTCCCAGTCAGCAAATTTTTATGACTTTTTTTCTGCATCGCAGGCTGATGCTCTGCCAACACTCCCCGTTTGGGCAGGCAAGGATTAACCCGCCTCCCAACAAAGGAGTAGGTTTTTGTGTATGACCCTTTTATTTCCCCCCCCTCTCTGACTTTGAGGAGTTTTCACGACTAATTCCCACCCCCTAGTAACACACTTCAAGTTAATATTCTGCTATGTCTGCGCAACACATGTGAACATATAATGCAACACACGTCACACATCGTTGCTTTGTGTCTATGTATGTATTACTAGTTACCACAATGTAACATCATCATGTGAGGTTTTATGTGCATGTGACACCTGTCAATATGTGAAGTAACACACATCATGTCACGTCTTTTAAAAATGTCTGCATGACACCCGTTCACACATTGTAGCACACTTCACTTCTTCATAACTGTGTATCACTTGTCAGCACAGTGCAAAAGCCTGTGCAAACACCACCTGTAAACACACAGCATGTTACCGGGCTGTGTAATGGCTGTCTACACAAGATGTAAATACACGTCACAACAAGTTGGCTGACAGAATACTGCAAAATGTTGGGTTTTTTTTTTCATGTTACCCAATCATTTTTTCCAAGGTATCTCTTTCTCCAACAGTGCAAAGTGTTGTTTTTTACCCAATCATTTTTGTCACAATATCCCTTCCCCACAGTGCAAAATGGGTTTTTATATGTTACCCAATCATTTTTGCCACAATCTCTCTTCCCCAACAGTGCAAAGTGTTTTTTTGTTACCCAATCATTATTGCCACAATATCTCTTCCCCAACAGTGCAAAGTGGTTTTTTGTTACCCTATCATTTTTGCCACAATATCTCTTCCCCAACAGTGCAAAGTGTTTTTTTGTTACCCTATCATTTGTGCCACAATATGTCTTCCCCAACAGTGCAAAGTGGCTTTTTGTTAACCTATCATTTTTGCCACAATATCTCTTCCCCAACAGTGCAAAGTGTTTTTTTGTTACCCAATCATTTTTGCCACAATATCTCTTCCCCAACAGTGCAAAGTGTTTTTTTGTTACCCTATCATTTTGCCACAATATCTCTTCCCCAACAGTGCAAAGTGTTTTTTTTGTTACCCTATCATTTTTGCCACAATCTCTCTTCCCCAACAGTGCAAAAAGGGTTTTTTTTTTTGTTACCTTATCATTTTTTGCCACAATATCTCTTCCCCAACAGTGCAAAATGGGTTTTTTTATGTTACCCAATCATTTTTGCCACAATATCTCTTCCCCAACAGTGCAAAGTGGGTTTTTTTTTATGTTACCCAATCATTTTTGCCACAATATCTCTTCCCCAACAGTGCAAAATGGGTTTTTTATGTTACCCAATCATTTTTTGCCACAATATCCCTTCCCCAACAGTGCAAAATGAGTTTTTATATGTTACCCAATCATTTTTGCCACAATGTCTCTTCCCCAACAGTGCAAAATGGGTTTTTTTTGTTACCCAATCATTTTTGCCACAATATCTCTTCCCAACAGTGCAAAATGGGTTTTTTATGTTACCCAATCATTTTGCCAAGATCTCTCTTCCCCAGCAGACTCTACACCAGTCAGGTGCAGACGCAACTCCCATGGATAACAGACTCCTTTGATAACGGGCAAAATCACACCAGATCCGGAGTCTGCACTGCATACAAGTCACATCAAACACATACAATTCCTTCTACTACTCATGCCATGGTTTAGGTGCTAGCCTTTCACCTGATAAACAAAACATACAATGCACACACATAGGACATCAAAATACCAAAACTAGCAAAACTCTCATGAAAAAACAGGCACTTTCACAAACATGATTATACAGCGTGCACACACACACAGAAAAGAAAAGATCCAGGACCATGGATTCTGTAACCCAAATATGTAAATCTGATGAAAATGTTGCCCAATACAATTCAGTCTGCTTATTGACATACAGATAAACCCCAGCCCCCTTTCTCCTCCCAACATCATTTTTGTTGTTGTTTTTAAACACAAACAAACAATGTAAAAGGAGTAACCGGTGACCTGCATGCTTACCTTAACTCTGGTGACATGACAATGATTTCACAGTCCACAGCCACAGGTTTTTTGGGGCTGCCACCGGATCATACAGGCTGGGACCGAAAGGATCCCTGTCCCTGTAGGGATCTCTATAAGGATCCATCCTGTATGGATCTCGCCTGCACACGAATCGATCGTGTATTGAATAACAAAGTCCAAACAGACTTCACCTCTCCACTATAAGCAAACACATTCACAGCCAACAGCTAGTCAAGAGTTCCAAGACAGGGTCCTCCCCAACTCACCATCAATGTAAGATACTGTCCAGTTCAGCTTCCCTCCTCACAAAGTCACTCTGGAGGCTCTTTGACTTAACACTTCCATCTTTTAAAATATATTTGAAAAAATCTCTCAGTTAACTTGGGCAAACGAAAATACAAGACAAAACATGATGCGTTTTGACCTCTTAGGTCTTCTCCAGGCAAAATACAAGACAAAACATGATGCATTTTGACCTCTTAGGTCTTCTCCAGGCAAATACAAGACAAAACATGACGCGTTTTGACCTCTTAGGTCTTCTCCAGGCAAAATACAAGACAAAACATGACGCGTTTTGACCTCTTAGGTCTTCTCAGGCTGGGGAACAGCTGATCAAAAAAATCTCTGAAAAATAGGCCGGGGTCCGGGGGCCGCCTAGGCCCCGGTGGGGTCCAGGGGCAACGCCCTGGTGGGGGGTCCAGGGTGGCGAAGCCCCCCGGCCGAAATTGATTTTGAGCACTTTTGAAGACCCTTTCGTGGCTTCTCATGATAGGCAAATTACCCTGTGGCATGCAAAGAAACCAAACAAAACATCTTATTTACATGCAGCATGCAAAGAAATTTTTTTAAAAAACTTACTTTATTTCATTTTCTTGATGTGCTGTAGTGTCTTGCTTCATAAGTTCAATAATTCAGTCTTCACAAATTGAGTCCCAGTAATGTTCAGTGTATGTCTCTGCTAAATGAAGCATCACCCACGGATATATTCAAAGTCAAATACTGACATCAGTCTAGTATATAGTCAACACTCACTCCACTTTCTTAGTGTAATGAAGCGCCTGCTTTAACTGTTCAGTCTTCACACACTGAGGCCCACAAACAGGTAGTTCTTCTACTAATGATGCATCAACCTCAAAGTCAAACTTCTTTAAAGTAAAATTAATGGAAATAGTTTAATGCAAAAAAAAAAATATATATATATATATATATGGTGGATTCATTCATTCAATCATTTATTTTTTTAATTTTTTTTTATAGAAGGAAACTGGAAACCCCTGGCTCTAGTGCAGGGTTTTCTTCAACCTTTTGAAGTTGACTTTTTTTCCCCAGAGTGAAAAAGCATGGAATAAAAATAATGGAATGAAAAAAAAAACACAAACACACTCACAAACGAAGTTGGTTGTCTGCACAGAAACACACATTCCATGTCAACTCACCAGGCAGTCTGCTCTGATTGCCATGAAGTCCTTTCGAAGCTTCAACATGCCTTTTGGAATGCATGTGTTCAAAGAGCGCTGTCAGTCCACGATTGGAATAGTTCAACTCCTTTGCACACAGTAGGCAGCGAGCAACTCCAGCCTTGTTCACTTTGCGAATGCAAGTTGAAACTCGCTGATCGTAACCCGCCACTTTCGTTGATTTTTCAGTCCAGTCCCATCTCCATTTGTTGGCAATCGATCCTTCATCAAACGACTCGCCACGATTTACGATGCTGATACACACGACATTTTGACTCGTGAAAGATGCAGAAAATGGCTGCGAATATTGCGTTCGCAGACTGATGCGCCCGCCTCGGCAATGGCTTCCTAAAGCTCGCGGAAATACCCTAACAACCGCGGGTGGAACTGCCTTATACTAAAACCTGGATTGGAAATACTGGATACGGAACGGTACTGGACTCGGGAGTGATCAAGTCCTTCGCGATTTTTTTTTTTCTCGGGGGATTTTTTTTTCCTCGGATGATTTTTTTCCCCTCAGAAGTCATTTTAAAAAATCTCGGAAATCCTCGGATCCGAGGAGAGTTCCCCAGCCTGTCTTCTCCAGGCAAAATACAAGACAAAACATGACGCGTTTTGACCTCTTAGGTCTTCTCCGGGCAAATAAACACTTAGGACAACAAAAATGAAGAACGAGCTTCCACTTTTCTCAAATTTGGTGCAAGATAGGCGTTGAGAAGATAAGTGATTGCTCATTCTTCATTTTCGTTGTCCTGAGTGTTGTTTATCTTGCCTGAAGAAGACCTAACAGGTTGCAACATGTCTGCTTTATCTTGTAATTCGTTTGTCCATGTTTCAAATACCTTTTAAAATTTGTTTCAATTTCTGCCTGCAGCCACCTCACTGCAACTTTACACTTCCAGTAAATGTTTCCTACCTCACTGTCTGCCTTCACTCACTCCCCATGACTCACAGGGTCACTCACAACAAGAAGCTGCCACACTTACAGTAAATGTTTCCTACCTCACTGTCTGCCTTCACTCACTCCCCATGACTCACAGGGTCACTCACAACAAGAAGCTGCCACACTTCCAGTAAATGTTTCCTACCTCACTGTCTGCCTTCACTCACTCCCCATGACTCACAGGGTCACTCACAACAAGAAGCTGCCACACTTCCAGTAAATGTTTCCTACCTCACTGTCTGCCTTCACTCACTCCCCATGACTCACAGGGTCACTCACAACAAGAAGCTGCCACACTTCCAGTAAATGTTTCCTACCTCACTGTCTGCCTTCACTCACTCCCATGACTCACAGGGTCACTCACAACAAGAAGCTGCCACACTTCCAGTAAATGTTTCCTACCTCACTGTCTGCTTCACTCACTCCCATGACTACAGGGTCACTCACAACAAGAAGCTGCCACACTTCCAGTAAATGTTTCCTACCTCACTGTCTGCCTTCACTCACTCCCCATGACTCACAGGGGCACTCACAACAAGAAGCTGCCACACTTCCAGTAAATGTTTCCTACCTCACTGTCTGCCTTCACTCACTCCCCATGACTCACAGGGTCACTCACAACAAGAAGCTGCCACACTTCCAGTAAATGTTTCCTACCTCACTGTCTGCTTCACTCACTCCCATGACTCGCAGGTCACTCACAACAAGAAGCTGCCACACTTCCAGTAAATGTTTCCTACCTCACTGTCTGCCTTCACTCATCCCATGACTCGCAGGGTCACTCAAACAAGAAGCTGCCACACT
>CM031612.1:84742118-84772257 GCA_018398815.1 Conus ventricosus
ATGGGGGGGGGGGGGGGGGTCACAATTGACCCATGGCCACTTAAGTTACATAGTTAAACCAGGAAGGCAGCAAAAATCAGAGCCATCAGAGAAGAACTCAAGTCTCCTCCAACAGAGAACTACTGTGGTCCTGCAGTGGATCCCTTCCCACTGTGGCATTGGAGGCAATGGGGAGGCAGACCGTCTGTCCAAGATCGGCAGCAGGCAGGAACAGTCACAGCATCGATTGTCCTACAATGACACTAAAACCATCCTTAGGAACTTCACAGGTGCATGATGCCAACGGCTGGACATTGGGACTGAAGAGAACAGCATCCACCAACTCAACAGAGCAGAAGAGAACAGCATCCACCAACTCAACAGAGCAGAAGAGGACAGCATCCACCAACTCAACAGAGCAGAAGAGAACAGCATCCACCAACTCAACAGAGCAGAAGAGAACAGCATCCACCAACTCAACAGAGCAGAAGAGGACAGCATCCACCAACTCAACAGAGCAGAAGAGAACAGCATCCACCAACTCAACAGAGCAGAAGAGGACAGCATCCACCAACTCAACAGAGCAGAAGAGGACAGCATCCACCAACTCAACAGAGCAGCTGAAGTTACCATCTTCAGGTTGTGAACAAAACACTGCCGGCTCCTCTTCCATCTTTCACCTCTCGAATTCTGTCATACTGATCAGTGCCCTTGTGGCACAGGCACCCAAACTCCCACCAGCAGACGTAGCCCCGTCCAGCTGAGGTCCAGGAGAAGCTGTGGGGACTGGTGGGGTCTCTGCAGCAGACTGTGGACTTCGCCTTACTGACCAGATTCAGGGTCTAGCATGGCAGGAATGCGAAAGAACGAAAGAAAGATCATAGTTAAACTCACACAGCATACTCACTGGGAAAAGAAGGTGGCACAGCAAGCAGCCAGCTGTCAGCAGCACTGATGACAGCATTGATAAAGATGGTACTTATCTAGTCAGCGCAAGCAGCCAGCTGTCAGCAGCACTGATGACAGCGTTGATAAAGATGGTACTTATCTAGTCAGTGCAAGCAGCCAGCTGTCAGCAGCACTGATGACAGCGTTGATAAAGATGGTACTTATCTAGTCAGCGCAAGCAGCCAGCTGTCAGCAGCACTGATGACAGCGTTGATAAAGAAGATGGTACTTATCTAGTCAGCGCCTTCTCAGACATGTGACCCACCTCTGCTCATAGTTTCAGAAGGAAAAACCACAGACTCGGAATGTGCGCATGCATGTGGTGTGGTGTGGTGTGGTGTGTGTGTGTGTGTGTGTGTGTGTGTGTGTGTGTGTGTGTGTGAGTGAGTGAGTGTGTGTGTGTGTGTGTGTGTGTGTGTGTGTGTGTGTGTGTGTGTGTGTGTGTGTGTGTGTGTGTGCGCACAAGCATGTGTGCCCATGCACAAACAAGTTTGTTTAACATATATTCATGCCAGTCTCTCCCAAGCATGACTGCTTGTGGCTTGAAATATTCTGTCAAGGCTGTGCAAAGTTTGTCAAAATGCATTTCTCCTTCTTGTGGTGTAATAGCATCACCGGCGTAGGTAAGCATCAAAGCCTTTTTTCCAAAGATGATTATGGATGCTGTATGCAACGAAGAAGTTTTGTTCAAGTCTAGCCATTCCTGCCACCTAATTGCTTTACCTTCTGGTGTGCAATCAGATAAGATAAGATAATGTTGCTTATAGCCCAGCCAACCGCGCGCAAAGGGCCACATCAGGGCTGTCACCACGTTAAAATCAACTCGTCATTAAAAAAAACTTTAAAAAAAAAAAACTTTCACACATCTCTTTAAATGACATCTTCTAGAAACACACCAAAAAATCTTTCTTCCATAAAATCTTAAATCAGATGAAAAATGTTAATCTCTCTCAAAAACTCAAAGATCACATCTGGCGGGACATCTCTGAACAGGATTTTCATGGACTCTGCTGTAAAATGTTTGTGTCTCACATCGTGCAAGTCCCAACACTCTAAAAGAACATGTTTTATTGTGAGTGGCGCATGACATGGAACGCACCACAGAGCTTCTTCACTCTTTAAAAGGTACGAATGGGTAAAATACGAATGACCGGTGTGCAGCCGGCACAAAACTGTTTCTTCTTTATGACCACCAGACGGAGATGAGAGGAACTCCTTAAGGTTTGGACGGATCTGAAAGAGTTTATTATCCGTCTGTGTATTCCAATTCTCCTGCCAGAGGACTCTGACATAATCGTTAATTTTGGGTTTCAGATCTGAGCAGGGGATATATATGTTGGACAATTTCTCCCTTGTGGCATTCTTGGCTAAACGATCAACCATTTCGTTCCCTCCGATGCCAACATGACCAGGGCAATAGGCTGCACAAGCCACTCCATCTTCAGACTTGGAACCGTCAGTGAAAATTTTCTGAGAAGATGGGAATTTTGAACAGAGGTCAGCATACAATGCCTTGTATGCCAGAGAGCTGGTAGACTCTTTACGAAAAGCTGCAAGATCAAAACGAATCTCTGGTGTGAAAAAGGTCCATGGAGGCTGATACGGAAACTTGGAAAAATCGGACACAACTCCTAGGCTGCATATGAAGACCAACGGCAGAATACAGTTAGGGTTGGTTTCGAATTTGCTTTGAAACTGGGGGTCAAAGACACAGTCATAGGCAGGATTCGGCAGTTCTGAGAACAGTCTGTTTATAGTAATTTAGAGACATTTTCAGCCTGTGGTTGGACAGTGAGGGTTCACCTGCCTCTGCGTACAGGCTGTACACAGGGGTGGTGCGGAATGCTCCAAGACAGAAACGAAGCCCTTGATGGTGAATAGGATCCAAGAGTTTCAGATAAGAGGGTCTTGCAGAGCATACACAGCACCATAGTCAGTTTGGAACGCACCAAGGCTCTGTAGAGGTGCAGCAAAGTTTTCTTATCAGCGCCCCAGTCAGTGTGTGCTACGACCCACAGAATATTCAGAGCTTTCTGGCAAGAGGTTTTGAGGTTTTAGATGTGGCTGAGAAAGTTAAGTTTTTGGTCAAAAATAACTCCCAGGAATTTGGCTTCTTTTACAGCTGGAATGGTGGACTTATCCAGACAAATATCAGGATCAGCAAAAAATTGACGAAAATTGTGAAAATGTTGACTGAGTTTTGGTACGTGAGAAGGTAAACCCGTTTTCCTCGGCCCACTGTTGGATTTTATTTGACACAAAGTTGGAGTCGACGTAAGAAGCTCCAACTGCGTAACGCTGGCGTAAGAAGTTCCAACTGCGTACAGCGCAAAATCGTCAACGAACAGAGAGGACTCAGAACCCTGGCTTACTGATTGGACAATATCGTTGATTTTAATGCTGAAAAGGGCTGGAGAAGGATGCTTCCCTGAGGTACACCCAACTCCTGCCCATGGATGTCAGAGTGTGGCGCCAACACGCACCTGGAACTGTCGATCAGCCAGAAAGTTTTGGATAAACAGAGGCAGATGACCACGAAAACACAGTCTGTGCAGGTCCATAAGGATTCCTGATTTCCACATGGTGTCGTACGCTTTTTCTAGGTCGAAAAAGATAGCGACCACATGCTGCTTATTGACAAAGGCGTTGCGGATGGTGGTTTCCAGACGGATTAGATGGTCAACTGTCGAGTGGTACTTCCGGAACCCGCACTATTCACTGGCCAAAAGGCCATCGGTTTCCAGCTTCCACATCAGACGGGAGTTGACCATCTTTTCCATCTGCTTACAGAGGCAGCTAGTCAGAGCTATTGGACGATAGTTTGAAGGGTTGGTATGGCACAATGAAACATGTTCTTTTAGAGTGTTGGGACTTGCACGATGTGAGACACAAACATTTTACAGCGGAGTCCATGAAGATCCTGTTCAGGGATGTCCCGCCTGATGTGATCCTTGAGTTTTTGAGAGAGATTAACATTTTTCATCTGATTTAAGATTTTACGGCAGAAAGATTTTTAACAAAGTTTCTGGTGCGTTCTAGACGATGTCATTTAACGAGATGTATGAAAGTTTTTTTTTTTTGTTTTTTGTTTTTTTTGTTTTTTTGTTGTTGTTGTTGTTTTTTTTTGTTTTTGTTTTTTTATATGACTGGGTGAGTTGATTTTAACGTGGTGACAGCCCTGATATGGCCCTTTGCGGTCGGCTGGGCTATAAGCAACATTATCTTATCTGGTATGGTCCTTTCCAGGCTTAGGTATTGGAATGATCAGGGCTTTCCGCCAGGAGGGCGGAAAGCACCCTGTGGTCAAGATATGGTTATAGACTTTGAGAAGAGTCTGGAGACAGCTTTCTGGAAAATGTTCCAAAACATGATAATGAATATCATCCAGACCAGGGGCAGAATCTGTGCAGGTTTGTAAAGCAGTTTTCAGTTCGTTGATTGAAAAAGGAAGATTGTAGGCTTCAGAGTTGTCTGATGTGAAATTGTATAAAGGTTTCTCTCTGATTCCTTTGTTTCTTAAAAAGGCTGCAGATTTATTTGAAGATGAGGAGTTCTGTTGGATGGTGGCGGCCAACAGATTGGCAACAGCTTGTTTGTCAGTAATCAGAGCATCGGCAAGTTTCAAGTGATGAATGGAGGGGTTGGTGTTCTTCCCTTTGAGTTTGATTTTTCTGATGATGTTCCAGACTTTTTTCTTTGAAGTTTTCGATGTCAGCCCGGAGCAGAAGTTTCTCCAAGACTGACGTTTACTGATTTTGAAAGTGTCTCGATTTGGCGCGGAGTTTCTGATGGGCTCGAGCGTTGGGACCTGAAGGTCGTTGGTATACCCAACGCTGAGCCCGTTTGCGTACGTTTGAGATGTGTTGGCAGTCAGAATTAAACCAGGGTGTTTTGGGCAGTTGGAGTTTGTCGGAAGACATTGGAATACAGGTTTTAGCACAGTTTATCACAGTATTAGTCAGAGATTCTGCAGGGTCTGGACTCTGAAGAAAATCAATTTCCTGGAATTCATTTGAACTATTGGCTGCAAAAAGATTCCAGTTTGCCTTCTTATAATTAAGATGTTGTGAGACAGAGGCGGTTTCAGTTAATACGGGTTGTAAAAGAACAGGGAAATGGTCACTACCGTGCAGGGGTCACAAATCGACAAATCTAAACACGAAAGTGAACCTGTGGAAGAGTGGAGGTAAGTTGGAGATCCATCGTTCAGACAACACAAATCAAAGTCGGAAAGGACATCCTCAAGAAGCAGACCTCTGGATGACGAACTGACACTACCCCAAAGAGGATTGTGTCCATTTAAGTCATCCAACAGCAAAAAAAGGTCGAGGAAGTTCTCCGACGAGACTGACAAGGTCCTGACGACAAACCGGGACAGAAGGTGGCAGATAAAGTGAGCAAATTGTCACAGTCTTGTGAAGAGTGACTCTCGCAGCTACAGCCTGAAGGGAGGTAGTCACAGCGACAGGACTAAACAGCAAAGTTTTATGTAAAAGAAGGGCAACACTGCCCGACAGTCCCAACGTGGATGGTTGTGCAGGTTTGGAAAGAATATTAAAGCCAGAAAGAGTGAAGGTCTTCTGGCTTTGAATTTTAGTTTCCTGAAGAGCCACGACAGAAGGTTTTATAGTTTGACAGAGAAGCTGCAGCTCCTCAAAGTTTGAATTAAGCCCACGGATATTCCAATGGATTAGTTTACTATCCATGGTGCAGAGGACGAATAGGAGAGAAATCAGGTCATCTCCTCGTCATCGTCTGCATTCAATGGAGCAAATTTATTACTTAGTTTCACTGGACTGTTTGGGTCTTCAGACCTGCTGGCAGACTTGCCAACAGGTGAGGAAGGCCTGGATTTTGGAGATGGTGGAGGTTTCTTTCTCATCTCCACCATCTCCACACTTGGTTGAACTCCCTAGCCCGCACGGGCACTGCCCATAGAAGTTCGAGGCGGGAGGGCTGGCTTTTTAATCTGCACAGCAGCAGATGTAGCAGACTGCTGGGCAGTCTGAGGGTGGTGTGCAATCAAAAGCAGGACATGTCTATGATGATGCTACCATGCTAGTTGATCAATTGAATCAACAGAATTTTGTGAGAATACTTGCATTTCTGGCATCAATCCTATCCTCATTGCAAATGTTGTTTTTTGCTTTAGGCCATAAACAACATTTGTTAACAATCTCTATGGTAATGAAAATAGAGTCATGTGAAACGGTAACTTCAATAACTCTAATTTTAGTTGCCACACTATACATTTTCCCCCTTTTTGCAATATGTAAAACTATATGCTATAATACACAACCAACTATGCATTTCACATTTTTGTTTTTAATGATTTAGGACACTGCTTGTGTACTGATGAAGTGTTTTGTCAATGTAACTGATTAAACATATCGCTGTTGAAAAACAATGTACTATTAACTAGGTGAACATTCTTTCTTTGATGACTGGATTCTGGTGAACAACAACAGATTTAGTTCAGAGGTTGTCCATCTTGATCTGGTGGGTAAAAGTGACCATGATGTCTTATCATTTCAATTCAATTTAGATAAGCATAAAGCTACAGATCAAGGAGAATTTATTTATCTATAAATGGAACCAGGGAGAGATAAGATAAGATAATGTTGCTTATAGCCCAGCCGACCGCAAAGGGCCATATCAGGGCTGTCACCACGTTAAAATCAACTCACCAGTCATATAAAAAAAAAAAAAAAAAAAAAAAAACCACTTTCATACATCTCATTAAATGACATCGTCTACAAACGCACCAGAAACTTCGTTAAAAATCTTTCTTCCGTAAAATCTCAAATCAGATGAAAAATGCCAATCTCTCTCAAAAACTCAAGGATCACATCAGGCGGGACATCCCTGAACAGGATCTTCATGGACTCCGCTGTAAAATGTTTGTGTCTCACATCGTGCAAGTCCCAACACTCAAAAAGAACATGTTTCATTGTGAGTGGCGCATGACATGGAATGCACCACGGAGCTTCTTCACTCTTTAAAAGGTAAGAATGGGTAAAATACGAATGGCCGGTGTGCAGCCGGCACAGAACCGTTTCCTTTTTTAAACGACCTCCCGACGTGGATGGGAGGAAGCCCTTTAAAGGGTTGGACGGATCTAAAGAGTTTGTTACTCGTCTGTGTTTTTCCAATCCTCCTGCCAGAGGTCTCTAAACATATCGTTTAATTTTGGGTTTCACATCTGAGCGGGGGATATAAGTGTTGGACAGTTTCTCTCTTGTGGCGTTCTTGGCTAAACGATCAACCATTTCGTTTCCCGCCGATGCCAACATGACCAGGAAAACCCAAGCAAGAGTAATGTTGTAACCGTCCCGCTTTCAATTTGTTTAAAAATTTAAAAAGGGAAATGCAAAAGTTCTGGATGCTGAAGGTTTTGCGGCCAGCTATGGCTTCCAAAGCTGACAGCGAATCCAACAGAACCAGAAAGCCCCTCTTTGAAGAATGTGAGACTATTTTCAAAGCCAGTACCAGAGCAGTAAAGTTCAGCAGAATAGACAGAAAAGCATCGGAATGGTATGTTCCCAACAGTATTGAGAAGGAGCCCCAGGGCAGTGGCTGCACAGGCCACTCCATCCTCAGACTTGGAACCGTCGTGAAAACTTTTTGAATAGGATGGAATTTCGAAACAGAGCTCTGCACCCCAAAGCCTTGTACGCCGGGAGCTGGTTGGACTCCTTCGGAAAAGCTGCGAATCGAAACGAACTCTCTGGTTGAAAAAGGGTCCATGGAGGTTGATCCGGAACTTGGAAAAATCGGTAATATCCCATCTATACCTGCATTCCCGCACGTGAGGCTGCATCGAAGCCCAAACGGCGGAATACATTTCGGGTTATTTTCAAACTTACTTTGGAACGGAGGGTCAAAAACACCGTCATAGGCAGGATTCTGCGGTTCTGAGAACAGTCGGATGCAATAATTCAAAGACAGTTTAAAGCCTGCGGTGGACAGTGAAGGTTCACCTCCTCTGCTTTCGGGCTGTACACAGGGGGGTTTGCGGAACGCTCCAAACAGAGACGAAGCCCTTGATGGTGATAGGGTCCAAGAGTTTGAGGTAAGATGAACTTGCGGAGCGTAACCAGCACAACCGTAGCCCCGTTTTGGAAACCAGGGCTCTGTAGAGGTGCAAAAGTTTTCTTATCAGCGCCCCAGTCGGTGTGTGCTACGACCGCAAAATATTCAGTGCCTTTGGCAAGCAGTTTTGAGGTTTTTAATTGGCTGATAAAGGTTAAGTTTTTGGTCAAAAATGACTCCAAAAATTTGGCCTCTTTAACAGCTGGAATGGGAGATTTCCCTACTTGAATTTCCCGATCTGGAAAAAACTGACGGAAATTATGGAAGTGAATACACTGGGTTTTTGTAGCAGAAAAGGTGAAACCGTTTTCATCCGCCCCCTGATGGATTTTATCTACGCAAAGCTGGAGCCTGCGCTGGACACTCGGGTACAGGCTTCCAGTTGCGTAGACAGCAAAATCATCCACAAACAATGAGCAGTCTGAACCCTGCTGAACTGATTTCACAATGTTGTTGATCTTAATACTAAAGAGGGCAGGAGATAGAAAGCTTTCCCCCGTGGAACACCCAACTCCCGCTCGTGGACATCAGAGAGGTGGGCCAACCCCGGGCCTGAAACTGTCGTTCGCCAAAAAATTTTGAATAAAAAGCGGAAAGATGACCTCGAAAAACCCAGATCGTGGAGATCATGAATATCCCCGACTTCCAGGGGGTATCGTAGGCCTTCTCCAAATCAAAAAAAAATTGCCACTGCAAAGTTGTTTGTTCAGAAAGGCGTTCCGAAGTGTAGATTCCAGACGAATCAAATGGTCAACGGTTTTTGTCCGATGTTTGCGGAAAACCACACTGTTCTTTCGCCAAAAAGGCCATCGGTTTCAAGTTTCCACATGAGCCTAGCATTGACCATTTTTTCCATCAATTTACAAAACACAGCTGGTCAAAGCTATGGGACGGTAATTTGAAGGATTAAAAAAGATCTTTTCCAAGTTTGGGGATGGGAATAATGAGGGCTTTTCGCCCAAGAGGGTGGAAAAAAACCTGTAGTCCACACATGGTTGTAGACCTGTAGCAGTATGTTCAGACCTTCTAGCGGAAGAAAGTTTTAACAGCTGATAATGGATTTCATCTATACCTGGAGAGGAATCGCTGCAAGAAAGCAAGGCAGATTTTAGCTCGTGTAACGTTTAAAGGAAGATTGTATCTTCCATGTTGTCGGACGAAAAAGTTGCAGGGTTTATTTTTCTTTTAGGGCTTTGTTTTTGACAAAAGTGGTGATTTATTAGAAGAGGAGGAATTCTTTCAATGGTTGAAGCAAGCAGATTAGCAACTGCTTTCTTCTCTGTTATTAAAGAATCCGAAAAACTTGAGATGGTTCACAGTTGGGACAGGTGTTCTTCCCTTTGATTTTTCTTTTAAAGATGTTCCACACTTTTTCTTGGAAGTTTTTGATGTCAGCCTGGAGCAAGCTTCTCCAGACGACGTTCTGATTTAAAAGTGTGTCTAGATTTAGCGGAGTTTTGATGGCTCGAGCATTGGGACCAAGGTCGTCGGTACACTACGCTGAGCCCGTTTTCGAACTTTGGAAATTGTTGGGAGTCTGAAAAACCCGGGTTTTTTGGCATTTGAAATTTCGAGACTGAATCAACTTTAGCACACTTGAAAGTGTAGCTGATTCCGGTCGGACTCTGAAGAAAGTCGTTCTGAATTTTTTAGAATAGTGGTTGCAATAGATCCAGTTGCTTTCTTGTAATTAATGTGAAGACAGAGAGTGTTCAGTTATGACGGTTTTAGTAAGACAGGGAATGGTCACTTCCCTGCAGACGTCAGGACGACACTCTATCCAGGACCAGCGAGGGGTCACAAACGACAAATCTAAACACGAAAGTGAACCTGGGGAGAGTGGAGATAAGTTGCAGATCCGTCATTCAGACAAAAACAAACCCAAGTCTAAAAGGGACATCCTCAATTAGCAGACCTCTGGGTGACGAAATCGGCACTACCCCAAAGAGGATTGTGACCGTTAAAGGGTCACCCAACAGCAAAAAAGGTCGAGGGAGTTCTTCTATCAGACTGACAAGGTCCTGACGACAAACCGGGACAGAAGGTGAGAGATAAAGAGAACAGATTGTCATAGTTTTGGGTGGAGAGTGACTCTCGCAGCTACAGCCTGAAGGGAGGTAGACAGAGTGACAGGACTATACAACAAAGTTTTGTGTAGGAGAAGGGCAACACCGCCCGACAGTCCCAACGTGGAGGGTTGTGCAGGTTTCGAAAGAATATTAAAGCCAGAAAGAGTAAAGGTCTTCTGGCTTTGAATTTGAGTTTCTTGAAGAGCCACGACAGAAGGTTTTAGAGACTGACACAGAAGCTGCAGCTCCTCGAAGTTGGAATTTAGACCACGGATATTCCAATGGAATATTGTATTATCCATGGTGCAAGGGCGAAAAGGAGAGAGATCAGGTCATCTTCTCCTCAACATCTGCTGCTAAAGCTGTAAATTTGTTGCTTAATTTCACGGGACTATCTGCAGACCTGCTGGCAGACTTGCCAACAGGTGAAGTAGGTCTGGGTTTGGGGGACGGTGGAGGTTTTTTCCTCAACTCCACCATCTCCACACTAGGTTGAACTCCCTTGCCCGCACGGGCACTGGACAAGGGTTCGAGGGAGGGGTGCTGGTTTTTAATCTGCCCAGCAGCAGATGTTGTAGACTGCTGGGCAGTCTGAGGGGGGGCGGATTTTTTGCCTCCACCGGGGCAGTCACTTGGTGTGGAAGGTGGTGGACCTGCTTCCACCAAAGCTGACTATTTTTCCTTGCAATGTCTTCGAAAACGTAAAGTTTCAGTCTGACAGCAGACTGACCGAGTTGGAACTGTTGGAACTTTCTTTACGGCCGAAGCATACGGAAGAAGCTGTCGGCGACTGACTGCCCACAACCTGCTTGCGGGCTTCAAAAAGGAGATCTTCTTTTCTGTCTTAACCCTTTGTATTGCAGATTCCTGAATCCACAGAGGACAATCCGTGAAGAGGAGGGATGGTCGCCACCGCAGTTTGCACAATGTGCCGGATCTTTACACGGCCCATCATGGGTTGCCTTGCAGCAAATACCACACACCACCTGCCCAGAACAACGGTCTCTGACATGGCCAAACTCTGCATCGGAAGCACCTCAACGGGACGGAACGTACAACTGAACCCGGACAATCAGGTAGCCGACTTTGATGACCGGAGGCAGCACAGGGTTGCAGAATGTCAGAAAGAGGGTTGTGGTGGCCACTCTTTCTGCACCCTTCTTGACAGTCACCCTGCGCACCTCCGTCACACCCTGGGATGCCAGCTCCGTTTTGATTTCTGCCTCTGAGACTCCTGATAAATCCCGGCAGCGAATCACGCCTTTAGATGAATTTAACTGTTTGTGGGGAGTTACCCTGATCTCCCTGTCCACTAGTTTGAACAGGGAGACTACTCAAAATTAAGAAGTATAATGATCAAACAAGACTGGAAGGTTATATCAGATATGGAGACAGAAGAAACCTGCAGTACATAAAGGATACTACATATGAAGGAGATAAGATAAGATAATGTTGCTTATAGCCCAGCCGACCGCAGAGGGCCACATCAGGGCTGTCACCACGTTAAAATCAACTGACCAGTCGTTTTAAAAAAAAATTAAAAAAAAAAAAAAAAAAACATTCACACATCTCGTTAAATGACATCGTCTACAAACGAACCAGAAACTTTGTTAAAAATCCTTCTTCCGTAAAATCTCAAATCAGATGAAAAATGTTAATTTCTCTCAAAAACCCAAGGATCACGTCAGGCGGGACATCCCTGAACAGGATCTTCATGGACTCCGCTGTAAAATGTTTGTGTCTCACATCGTGCAAGTCCCAACACTCTAAAAGAACATGTTTCATTGTGAGTGGTGCATGACATGGAATGCACCACGGAGCTTCTTCACTCTTTAAAAGGTAAGAATGGGTAAAATACAATGGCCGGTGTGCAGCCGGCACAGAACCGTTTCCTCTTTACGACCACCCACGTAGATGGGAGGAAGTCTTTAAGGTTTGGACGGATCTGAAAGAGTTTGTTATTCGTCTGTGTGTTCCAATCCTCCTGCCAGAGGTCTCTCACATAATCGTTAATTTTGGGTTTCACATCTGAGCAGGGGATATAAGTGTTGGACGATTTCTCTCTTGTGGCGTTCTTGGCTAAACGATCAACCATTTCGTTCCCGCCGATGCCAACATGACCAGGAACCCAAGCAAGAGTAATGTTGTAACCGTCCGCCTTCAACTTGCTAAAAAGTTCAAAAAAAGTAAAAGTTCTGGATGCTGAAGGTTGCGGCCAGCTATGGCCTCCAAAGCTGACAGCGAATCCGACAGAACCAGAAAGTCCCCTCGAAGAATGGGAGATTATCTTCAAAGCCAGTACTAGAGCAGTAAGTTCAGCAGAATAGACAGAAGCATCTGAATGTATATGTTCCAACAATATCTGAGAAGGAGCCCCAGGGCAGTAGGCTGCACAGGCCACTCCATCCTCAGACTTGGAACCGTCAGTGAAAACTTTTGATAGGATGGGAATTTCGAACAGAGCTCGGCATACAAAGCCTTGTACGCCAGAGAGCTGGTAGACTCCTTACGGAAAGCTGCGAGATCAAAACGAATCTCTGGTGTGAAAAAGGTCCATGGAGGTTGATCCGGAAACTTGGAAAAATCGGAAACTACTCCCAGGTCTATACCTGCATTCCGCACGTGAGGCTGCATACGAAGCCCAAACGGCGGAATACATTTCGGGTTTGTTTCAAACTTACTTTGGAACGGAGGGTCAAAAACACAGTCATAGGCAGGATTCTGCGGTTCTAGAGAACAGTCGGATGTAATAATTCAAAGACAGTTTCAGCCTGCGGTTGGACAGTGAAGGTTCACCTGCCTCTGCGTACAGGCTGTACACAGGGGGGTGCGGAACGCTCCAAGACAGAGACGAAGCCCTTGATGGTGGATAGGGTCCAAGAGTTTGAGGTAAGATGATCTTGCGGAGCCGTACACAGCACAACCGTAGTCCAGTTTGGAACGGACCAGGGCTCTGTAGAGGTGCAACAAAGTTTTCTTATCAGCGCCCCAGTCGGTGTGTGCTACGACCCGCAGAATATTCAGTGCCTTTTGGCAAGCAGTTTTGAGGTTTTTAATATGGCTGAGAAAGTTAAGTTTTTGGTCAAAAATGACTCCCAGAAATTTGGCCTCTTTAACAGCTGGAATGGGAGATTCCCTACTTGAAGTTCCGGATCTGGAAAAAACTGACGGAAATTATGGAAGTGAATACACTGGGTTTTTGTAGCAGAAAAGGTGAAACCGTTTTCATCCGCCCACTGATGGATTTTATCTACGCAAAGCTGGAGCTGCGCTGGACACTCGGGTACAGGCTTCCAGTTGCGTAGACAGCAAAATCATCCACAAACAATGAGCAGTCTGAACCCTGCTGAACTGATTTCACAATGTTGTTGATCTTAATACTAAAGAGGGCAGGAGATAGTATGCTCCCCTGTGGAACACCCAACTCCTGCTCGTGGACATCAGAGAGAGTGGTGCCAACCCGGACCTGAAACTGTCGTTCTGCCAAAAAATTTTGAATAAAAAGCGGAAGATGACCTCGAAAACCCAGATCGTGGAGATCATGAAGTATCCCCAACTTCCAGGTGGTATCGTAGGCCTTCTCCAAGTCAAAGAAAATTGCCACTGCATGCTGTCTGTTTAAAAAGCGTTCCTAAGTGTAGATTCCAGACGAATCAAATGGTCAACTGTACTACGATGTTGCGGAAACCACACTGTTCTTTCGCCAAAAGGCCATCGGTTTCGAGTTTCCACATGAGCCTAGCATTGACCATTTTTTTCCATCAATTTACAGACACAGCTGGTCAAAGCTATGGGACGGTAGTTAGATGGATTAGAAAGATCTTTTCCAGGTTTGGGGATGGGAATAATGAGGGCTGTCCGCCAAGAGGGTGGAAAGCAACCTGTAGTCCACACGTGGTTGTATACCTGTAACAGGATGTTCAGACCTTCTTGCGGAAGATGTTTCAATAGTTGATAAGAATGTCATCTATACCTGGAGAGGAATCGCTGCAAGAGAGTAAGGCAGATTTCAGCTCGTTTAATGTGAAAGGAAGATTGTAGTCTTCCATGTTGTCGGATGAAAAGTTGCAGGGTGATTTTCTTTTAGGGCTTTGTGTTTGACAAAAGTGACTGATTATTAGAAGAGGAGGAATTCTTTTCAATGGTTGAAGCAAGCAGATTAGCAACTGCTTTCTTTTCTGTTATTAAAGAATCCGAAAACTTGAGATGGTTCACAGTGGACAGGTGTTTCTTCCTTTGATTTTCTTAATGATGTTCCACACTTTTTTCTTAGAAGTTTTTGATGTCAGCCTGGAGCAGAAGCTTCTCCAGACCGACGTTTACTGATTTTAAAAGTGTGTCTTGATTTAGCACGGAGTTTCTGATGGGCTCGAGCGTTGGGACCCGAAGGTCGTTGGTATACCTGACGCTGAGCCCGTTTCTAACTTTGGAAATTTGTTGGCATTCTGAATCGAACCAGGGTGTTTTGGGCATTTGAAGTTTATCGGAAGACACTGGAATACAGGCTTTAGCACATTTGATCATAGTGTTAGTCAGAGATTCTGCTGGGTCTGGACTCTGAAAAAAATCAGTGTCCTGGAATTCTTTTGAAATAGTGGCTGCAAATAGATCCCAGTTTGCTTTTTTTATAATTGAGATGTTGAGAGACAGAGACGTGTTCAGTTAATACAGGTTGTAGAAGGACAGGGAAATGGTCACTTCCGTGCAGATCGTCATGGACAGACCACTCATAGTCCAGGACCAGCGAGGGTCACAAACCGACAAATCTAAACATGAAAGTGAACCTGTGGAAGAGTGAGGTAAGTTGCAGATCCGTCGTTCAGACAACACAAATCCAAGTCTGAAAGGACATCCTCAATCAGCAGACCTCTGGGTGACGTACCGGCACTACCCCAAAGAGGATTGTGACCGTTAAAGTCACCCAACAGCAAAAAAGGTCGAGGAAGTTCTCCTATCAGACTGACAAGGTCCTGACGACAAACCGGGACAGAAGGAGGTAGATAAAGAGAACAGATGGTCACAGTCTTGTGGAGAGTGACTCTCGCAGCTACAGCTTGAAGCATGGTAGAAAGAGCGACAGGACATATACAGCAAAGGTTTTTTTGAGTGAGAGGGCAACACCGCCCGACAGTCCCAACTGGATGTTTGTGCAGGTATTGAAAGAATATTAAGCAGAAAGTAGTAAAGGTCTTACTGGCTTTGAATTTGAGTTTCCTGAAAGCCACGACGGAGGGTTTTATAGACTGACTCAGAAGCTGCAGGCTCCTCAATGTTGGAACATAATCACGGTATTTCTCAAGTAGATAACATAAACTTGTACTATCCATGGTGCAGAGGGCGAAAAGGAGAGAGATCAGGTCACTCACCACGACATCTGCGCCAAAGGAGTGAATTTATTTTGTAATTTCACTAGACTAGTGTGAGCTTTGGACCATGCCTAGGCTTGACTTGCAACAGAGACAAAGGCTGGAGTTTGGAGAAGGTGGAGGCCTGATTTGGGAGTGGTGGGGTTTTTCCTTAACTCCAACCATCTCCACACTGGGTGGAACTACCTTGCCGCACGGGCATGAAGCGAGGAGTATCGAGGAGGAAACTGCAAGTTTTTTAATTGACCAGCAACAGAGTGTACGACGCTGGGCAGTCTGGGGGATGAGGATTTTGCTCACACCAGGGAAATCATTTGGGTTGAGAGGTGTGTGGACCTGCTTCCACAGAGTTGACAGTCGGACTTGCGTGTCTTCGAGAACGTAAAGTCATCAGTTGACAGCAGGACTGATTCAGTAGTGAAATGTGGAACTATCCGTCAGCGAAGGCATAGGAAGAGGCTGTCGGTCTTCGACTGCACAACCTCTTGCGGGCTTCAAAAAAGGAAATTTTCTATTTCAGTCTTTGGTCTTTGGAATGCGGAGATTCCTGAATCAAAGGGAGGACAGTTTCTTGAAGAGGAGGGATGGTCGCCACCCGCATTAGCACAATGTGGCCGGAATCTTGACACGGCCCATCAGGGTTGCTGGTTTTTCAAACACCGCATACTCTTTGCCTGAACAGCGGTCCCTGACAGTGGCCAATATTTCTGGCACCGTGAAGCACCTGTCACAGGGGACGTTCGACTATAGCTGGAACATGAACATTTAGGTTAACAACTTGATGACGGAGGCAGCACAGGGTTTGCAGAAGTCTAGAAGAGGGTGGTCTGTGGCCACCTCTCGCTCAAGAAACCTTCTTTATCAGTCACCCTGCGCACTCCGTCACACCCATGGGACCCAGTCCGTTTTTATGTCGCCGCCTCTACACAACCCGCCAGATCTTGCACGAATCACACCTTGGCAAGAATTTGATATTGCTTATGGGATCACCCTGAACATCCCTATCCACAAGCTATTTGCCTCTGCAACTATTGGGATTGCAATTTGTGATCGACATTAGAACAAGATGACGAGGCACCATTCCTCAATCGTGTTATGGACTGGTTCACTCTATACCTGAAAGCCCTTTTGTATCGTCAAACAGGGCTCAGAGCTGAAAGAGTCTTTCCTGACTTTCCCCTTCCACCACGGCCAGGAACCTCAGAAACGTCTTTGGGATCTTACCTCATGTCAGAATCACTGTCTGTTTCAATTCCTCTGAAATAGGGGGATACTGAAAACAACTTCCTCATCCTTTTGTGGGGCTAGGTTTTTTAATGAAGTCAAATATTAGTTATTGTGATTCATCTCTCCCTTACCCCCACCCTGGAGTCCAACTAAGTGGTCGCCAGGCCAAGAAACCAAGTTTCATGTCCCCTTCCAGGCTTCGGGAGAGACATCGACATAGTATAGGCACCACACCCCTAATCCCCCCAGTCTGACCCCTTCCATCGGGAGAAAAGACAAGCAAAACATCATCGATCTCACCCGGGAACAGAGAGCTGAGCACTGCAGGGGTTTACTTGGCCAGCTGGGGAACTGCCCGTCTTGACCCAACCCCAAGAAGGGGAGCCGATTAGTACACCCGGGCCAAAGTGTACTCCCTGTCTAGGAGAGGTCCGAGCAAAGTGATGTGTTGAGAGCGCTGGCCCTCTCAATCACCAGGATCTCATTCCCCTCCGACACAGGTCGCACCGCACGGCAAACGCGGCGGATCTTAAGGAGACCACGAGAGAAAAGGAGTGTGGAAAAGAAGACTTGAAGGGGAGACGAAGATAGAAAAGGGCCAAATAAGGGAGGCAGAAAACAAGAAATGGAGAAAGGCGGGTTACTCTTAGTCAGGATCCTCACCATTAGCCTATCTGACATGGGAAGCCCTACCAGGGGCATCAACTCCTTACCACGTTACGCTTAGGCAAACAGCATCTGCACCTCTCAGGCCTAGAAGCAGTGTGAAAAAAACAGCCTATCTCCAAGTATTGATGCCCCCGCCAGCAAAGCCTAAGGGATCACTGGACCACGCAAACCCTCCGACCACGACAAGGTCGCAACCCCCCGGAGGGTATACAGGGAGAGTCCGACCTGCAGTTGAGTACGGGACATCAGCATGGGCATCAGCTAGATACAGACCAAGCCCAGCATGTCATAACTGCGCCATAAGATCCACCCCAACCTGATGATGGAGGAGACCACTGGGCTACAGTCATTGGAGGACAGAAGGGACACAAAGATCCTCATCCAGGCAGCAAAATCTGCAACCAGTACCCCCAGGAAGACTGGACCTATGTCTTTACAGATGGCTCTGCACAGAAGCAATGAGGGATGGTGGAGCTGGAATCCTCTTCCAATACAAAGACAGAGATGAAGAAATTGCAATCCCAACAGGAAAATACTCCAACTTCCAAGCTGAGCTAGAAGCTCTCTGTGAGGCAGCCACAACAGTCTCGCAGAACACCAAAAGAACAACAGGGCCGGTGGTGGTGTTCTCAGACGCTCTCTCCATGCTCCATGCCCTCAAGAACTCCCACTGCAAAGAACAGAACCATCTTACTTCAGCCCTTGTTGCCCTAAGTGCCAGAGTGGAGAAAGTGGTGATACAATGGGTACCAGCATATTGTGGCATCAAAGGCAATGAAAAAGCAGACATTCCGGCAAAAGACGGTGCACAGAAGGAGCAGGCCAACAGCCTGGTGTCATACGATGAAATCGAGACAACCATCAAGGCACAGCAAGGAATAAAGTGGTGCCTCCAGCACCCCAAACACAACCCAGAAGACAAATACCATTTGCTGGGACGACGGCAACAGGTCAAGATCTTCCGCCTGAGGACTGGACACAATCACCTGCTCCACCACATGCACACAAAATTTGGCATTGAACAGAATGGAGAGTGCACTTGTGGTGAGGGACCAATGACAACCGACCACATCCTTCAAGACTCTGTACAACGCATGCAGCATCCAGAAGGAAGTACTGGCCAACACCGACAGCAGTGGAAGCCAAGTTGTACAACACCCTGGAGGAGCTGTGGTGGACAGCAGCCTTCAGCGAGGACACCGGGCTGCTTATCTAACGGGAGGCGAACAAAATAAAAAGCTATGAAAAGCGTTAAAAAGAAGTACAATTTATTTAAAAGACATCTAAGTCCTAAATCAGGAGTGAAGTATATGAATTACATCCGTGAAAAAAGAATGTACAAAATTGTTAAAGGTAACTAGATGGGAATATTAAAAAAAAAAATTGCAAAAGATAGTAAAGATAATCCTAAAGTATTTTGGAAGTAATGTTCAAAACAGGTTAAACATCAACATAAATATAGGTGCTCTAAAGAAGCCAGGTGGCTCCTTAGCTGTAAATAATCAAGAAAAAGCAGAAACTCTAAATGATTTCTTTGCTAGTGTTTTTACACATGAAGATGTAACAAATATACCCGTACTGGCTGAATGTGCATACTCAAATGGTGTATCCTTTTCAGATGTAAGAGTTACCCCAAAAGCAGTGAAATTAGTTAATTTAAACCCAAATAAAGCACTGGGACCTGACCGTATTCCTCCAAAAGTATTGAAAGAAGTAGGTGAAGAACTATCAGTCCCGCTATGTTCTCTGTTTAACAAGACATTAGAATCAGGTACTCTACCCCACGACTGGAAGACAGCTGAAGTAACGGCCTTGTTTAAAATGGGGTCAAAGCAGATCCAGGAAACTGCAGACCGGTTAGCCTGACTTGTGTGATATGTAAAGTATTAGAAAGCATTATCAGAGATTCAGTTGTAACTCACTTTACGGATAATGATTTGTACGCAAAGTGCCAACATGGATTCCGTAAAAAGCGATCTTGTGTAACACAATTACTTGAAGTAATAGAAGGTATGATAAAATTACTAGATGATGGTCATAAAACTGATGTTATATATTTAGACTTTAAGAAGGCTTTTGATACTTTGCCCTATGAAAGGTTACAAGTAAACCTGTCTGCTATAAAATGGTATATCTGGCAAACTATTAAATTGGATACATGGTCTTTTGAACCATCGAGTACAGCATGTAAGAGAATCTGGATCTGGATCTGGATTAATACGTTGCTAAAACATCCATTTACTAGATAGCGCGATGGTGGGGTCAGCTCGATGATATTATCAGCTTCTGGCTTTTGCCAGAGCCCGCTTGAAACCATCGACTGACTTTTGGTGGACATGTTATCGTCAAGGTAGTTCCATTCACTTATTGTTTTGGGGAAATAAGAATAAGATAATATAAGATAATGTTGCTTATAGCCCAGCCGACCGCAACGGGCCACATCAGGGCTGTCACCACGTTAAAATCAACTCACAAGTCATTTTTTAAAAAAATTTAAAAAAACTCTTTCACACATCTCTTTAAATGACATCTTCTAGAACGCACCAGAAACTTCGTTAAAAATCTTTCTTCCGTAAAATCTTAAATCAGATGAAAAATGTTAATCTCTCTCAAAAACTCAAAGATCACGTCAGGATCTGAACAGGATTTTCATGGACTCTGATGTAAAATGTTTGTGTCTCACATCGTGCAAGTCCCAACACTCTAAAACAGGGTTCATACAGACTCCCAAGAACAAAATTCAAGGAGCTTTCAAGTTTTCAAGGAGCGTTTATTTTATTTCAAGGCAAGAGGTAGCATAAAAATTAAACCATTGTTTTTTAAAACTTCACTTTTTTCTATTGTTTATGTTTAAAAAAAAATGGAAAAAACATATTTGGGCAATTTCAAAGCTCTTGTGTGATTTGGGGACCACAAATGGGGGCAAAATGATGAAAAATGAAAAAAAAAGTTCATGACAAGAACTGCATTTGTTGAACAATTAGGTAGTGGGGGAAAACAAGTGCAGGTTAACAATTCTTCCATCATTACAGTAATGACTTGGCAAAGATTTGAAATTAAAAATAAAAAATAAAAAGGTGGTGGGGGGGGGAGGTTGAAGATGAAGAAAATGTGAAAATGTATATCATAAAAATGAACTGTATTTGTATCATAGCAGACATGCTAGGCACTTGAAACATGACTTTTCTTGTTTTGCTGAGCTATAGCAATGCAATAACTACAGGATTTTTATATATCTAAACTGCTTTTTTTCAATAATTTTTTTTTCCATATGGTGGCTATCAGGCTTCACGTGTCATTGCTTTTGAATTATTCCAATAGAAATAGCAAACAGTGCTGTTTTGACTTACAAATAAAATATAATTGCATGCAGAAATCATTTCTGATCAAAAGAAAACAATTAACAAGCTAGCTTGTCTGGATCCAGAGATATTGTACTCCTTGCACATCAACCGATGTCTAAAAAAGTGATTTTGAGAAAACGGTGTTTAAAAATAAAGTTAAGCAATTTTCACACACATCACCTTCAAATAAAGTCATTTTTTACTAAGAAAAATGTTAAAATAGACAAAATGAACACCACAGATGGTTTCAACAGACTTTCTTGAGCAGAAAACACATAAAACCCAAAACATGATTTTTGAAAGAAAATGGTCAAATTTTCGTGCCACCTCTCCCCTTAAAGGGCTAAACTACTTGCGTAAAAATTGAAAAAAAAGACATAGCAGTTTGATTTTTCTACGTTCAGGTTGATGAAAAAATTATTTTAAAACAAATGTTTACAAACATCATCACGATTCTGGACACCAAGGGAGATAATTTGTAACTTCAATTTTGATGAACTTACAAATTATCTCCCTCGGTAAAATCTCGGACTACAATCCAAGATCGTGATGGTGTTTGTAAAAATTTGTTTTAAAATACTTTTTCATTAACCTGAATGCTGAAAAATCAAACTGCCATTTGTTTTTTGTCACATTAAAGACTTTTTGAGCCGATGGCTCGATTTTCAAAGGTTTTCAAGCAGGTTTGGTCAACAGAACCACATTTTATTGATTTTCAAAGGTTTTCAAGGTCTTGAAATTCCCTGTCAGAATTCAAGGAGTTTCAAGGAATTTCAAGGAGCGTACGAACCCTGTAAAAGAATATGTTTCATTGTGAGTGGCACATGACATGGAATGCACCACGGAGCTTCTTCACTCTTTAAAAATAGGAATGGGTAAAATACGAATGGCCGGTGTGCAGCCGGCACAGAACTGTTTCTTCTTACGGAAATAAGAACGACGGTACTGATCGGTGTGTGTTTCAGGAACACAGCAGCACCTATCGTTGTTTTGTATATAGTTCTCCACCGGGTTTTGTGTCAGGTACGTACTGTTGTCTCGGGCGAAGCAGATGCGTCGTCCTGGTTTCTGCGGTGTGATGAAGTCATTCGGGGTGATCGCTGGCACCAGACCTTCAAACAGCTTGTAAAAGAATCCTAGACGTAGTTGGAGCTTTGGTTCTTGGAGTAGGTGGGAAACTTTAGATCAAACAAATCAAAGGTTTTAAGTGGTATACCTCAGGGGAGTATCCTGGGCCCAATACTATTCACAGTGACGAGTGTTTATAAAAAGACCTGCCAATATCATTAACTAGCTCCTATAAAATATTTGCAGATGATACAAAATTATGTGATACATCTCGGTTCTCAGATCTACAAATAATATTTATAAACTCCAAGATTGGTCAGATGTATGGAATCCCAATATTTCTAAATGTGGTGTACTACATATTGGCAAAACCAACCAAGAACACACATATTATAAGAGACAAAATGAGGGCTTAAAGCAAATTGAAAGAGGAAAAGGATTTGGAGTAAGTTTTGATAGTATGTTGTCTTTCGATCTACACATTGGTGAAATAGTAAATAAAGCAAATCAAATGTTGGGAGTTATCAGGAAAAGCTTTTCCTACTTAAATAAGGATATTTCTAAAACTTTATAAATCTTTTGTTAGGCCCCATTTCGAATATATATGCAAATGCAATATAGTGTCCATCCTTGAAAAGACAGCAAAACTAGAAAGTGTAAAAAGACATGCTACAAAAGCATTAAAAGAATGCAAAGAAAAGCCTTATGCAGAACGATCGCAATATTTAAATTTACACTCCCTAAAAGGCAGGACAACAGGTGACCTTATTCAAACTTAAAATATTTAATGGAAATTGATATTAGTGCTGAAGCTCTCTTTCCTGTTTCATAAAGTAATATCACAAAAACAAAAGAAAGATATTCATACAGCATGTCGTACTAACAAAAGAAAAATGTCTCACACGAGTAGCCCTTGTAGAATAAACTCCCTATGACGTAAATTTGCACAAGATACTAACAATAAGAATTTTGCTAAATTAAAAAAATTTCAAAGAACGTTTATTGACTTGATATGATGCCTGATTGTCTCTGAACTTCAATTAATGTATATGTGCAAACAAAAACCTAACTTTGAAAAACATTTAAAGAAGCATAAATAGGACCGCAAGGCAGGCTATGAAAGCCGTACCTAATTTAAATTTACTACTCGATAAAGACTACATGTTTCCATCGTAACATCTGAACATTTTGAAACAGAAATAATTTGTCTGCTCTTTTTCCTTTTTAGAGAATTCTACAAAACAGCATACTTAGATTAATATTCCACTGTAAGATTAAAAAAAAATATTCCCAATCAAAATATTGTAACCCTTTTAAATAACTCCTATACTTAAAAGCAAAAAACTCTAATCATCTCAAACACACAACACAATCAAACACACAATCAGCTTACAGTCATACCAACACCTAGGCTCACTGTACACTCAGAACACAACAAGTCAAAACACAACCTATCTGACACTACCATAGGTGATACCACACTTTTTTTTTCACAGTTCAAAACTTTGCGTGCATGGCTGGCAAAAGCAGTCTAGTTGAACAGCTGGGGTCAAATTTGTTTAGCAGACTTTCCCAATGGGCATCCAGTCTTCTTTTAAAAGCATTAATGCTTGGGGCTGTCACCACATTATCTGGAAGATAATCAAGAAAAAGCAGAAACTCTAAATGATTTCTTGATACACTCCTTCAAATGAGACTATAAACGTGTGTGAACGCACACACATCATCCTGCACACACGTAAAATCCCATCACCAACTTTCAGAAGAGAAGGCCTGTTTGGCCATTGGTATGGATGACACGTTACACATAGCATGCACCTTCCCTGAAGTTGGAGTATGGTTGCCTTAATGGCATGATAAAAAACAGTCATGAATACACACAAAAGTGTCAGAATCTTCAACTCGATGAAGGTGGACACTCAGAAAGAAGACTAGCTGTTTCTTCAAAATAGAAAGAAGACAATAAAAATAAATTAAAAAAATAAGGAACAAAGTCCATGTGGTATGAACCACATTGTGAATTGTCACAAAGAAACATCTAGAACCATCTGATGTGAGGGAAGTTTTTTTTTGTTTCTTTTTTGTTTGTTTTCTTTTCCTTTTTCAACGTTTTTAACCTACAAGATGACTTCGCTGCTCAAAACTAGCGTTATTAAAAAATTAAATAAAATTTAAAAAGCCTGAAAGGGTGGAACACAAGAAACTCAGTTCAAGCTGTGAATTCACCTTACCTTACAAACGAGGTAGTTCAGTCAGCCCAACGTCATCCAAGAAAAGTGTGAGGTGGAAAACGTGAAAGTGGAGTTTTATGTCCTCACAGCTCAAGCTTTTACTAGTTTTAGGGACAAGTTGTTCTTTCACAGTAGTCTTGAGGTGGAAAAATGCATGCACCCATCCAATTACTGACCAGGCCCGACGTTGCTTAACTTCGGTGATCGAACGAGAACCGGTGCTTTCAATGTGGTATGGCCGTTGGCATGTGCACGCAAAGCTGGGGTGTGTTGTCATTCTCCAATTTTCCCCGGCGAGGTGACAGGAAGCGGAAGTCGATATTAGAATAAAAGTTACTTTCATGCATACAATTCATCAAGATTTTTCCACTTAATGCAGCAGTTTGGGTTAAACTGTTTAAAACAATATTAAAGGAATAAAGGGGCAGTTCATTATTGTCATGTCAGTATAATTGATCGAGTGTACATTTTAAAGGGAGACGATTCTGAGAGGAGATGTAGGGGAGACGATTCTGAGAGGACAGATGAAATGGCCGTCTGCTAGCCTATATCATCATCATCATCATCATATCCAATTGACGGCCCCAATCAACAAGCTGATTATTATGCCGTACTATGGAGGTTGTGCTGAGTTAGAAAGGCCAAGATAGAAAGATAAAGCCTGAGATAGTGAGAGAAACAAGGGCGAACAAAATAAAGCACGGAGGACACACTCGGACTCCGCGGTCAAACCCAAATCGAAAGTAAACATGGGAACGAACGGTCTCGCTGCCTGGCAGTGTCTACAATGCAGTGATACTTGCGACGATGAGCAAGAAAACTCGATTAAATGCTTTGCCTGTAAAAAATGGGCTCACGAAAAATGCTCAGGGTTAAGCCCACAACTGTTCGAAACGTTTTGTGACCCAAACCAGCCCAATTTGGAGTGGATTTGTCAACAGTGTGTGGACGCCAAAAATGAAGTACAGGCAAGGCAGGACCCACGTATCGATAAATTACTGGACCTGATACCGCTTGTGGGTGCTCTCAGTGCTCGTATGGAGAATCTAGAAAAAAACCTTCTTGGTGAAAACCTACAAAAAAAAATTGAAGAAGTAGTTGACAAGAAACTGGCCGAGGCCATGGAGGAGCAGAGAGAGGTGGAAAAGAGGAAGAGAAATCTCATCATAGTGAACCTGAAAGAGAGCTCAAAGACTGATATCAAAGAGAGGATTGAAGACGACCTGTCTGCTGCCAAGAGACTGTTGGGGGAGCTAGTCACCTTAGATGAGGAGGATGTAAGTAACCCAATCAGACTGGGCAAAGAAGGTGGGAATAAACCAAGATTGATGAGAGTCACTATTAAGACAGAGATCAAAAAGCAAGAGATCCAGAAAAAGGCCCCTGAACTGAACAGAAATGTGAGGGACAAGGACAAGAGAGTCTTTGTGAATCCGGACTATACCATGAAAGAACGCGAGATCCACAAGATGTTGAGGGATGAGTTAAAAAAGCGCATTGAAGATGGTGAAAAAAACTTAGCAATACGCCAAGGAAAGATAGTGACTATAAAACCAAGAATGACCAATGACAGGACTGGTGCGGGAAACAGTGGTGGGAGTGACAGGGATTGACTGGATCAAGGACATGTACATAGTGTAAATAAAACAAACATAAATGGAAGAATGAATAGTAAGAGAGGGAGTCATGATAGTGCAAGATATGGAGTGAATGGATGCTCGGTACTGTACACCAATATGGACAGCTTTTTGAACAAAAAAGATGAGTTTTTCACAAGAATACACGAAATTAAACCTAGTATAATTGGTCTCACAGAAATAAAACCCAAGAATGCTAAGAATTTCATCGAATCAGAATACCATATTCCAAACTACGATATGTTTTTAAATAACAAAATAAGTAGAGGGGTAGCATTATATACAGAGAAATCCTTAAACGCACATGAATGTGAAGAACTAAACACATCTGAGTTCCAGGAAAGTGTATGGTGCACATTTAATACCAATGATAGAAACACAGTGTTACTTGGCTGCATCTATAGAAGTCCTAATGAGAGTTCTGAAGCTAATGATGAAAAAATGTTTGACCTGTTAAAATCTGATATAATGTTAAAATTTGATAAAGTATTGATTATGGGTGATTTCAATTACCCATTTGTCAGATGGGATGGAAAGTGGTCAGGGGAGAAAGGTGAGCAAATTGTGGAAAGAATCAATGATGCATACTTGATGCAGAAAGTAAACAAACCAACAAGGAGGAGACTAGGACAGAACCCAACTTTGGATGACTGGATATTAGTGAATGAGGATAATCTTATTTCAGATATTACACACCAGGATCCAGTTGGAAAAAGTGACCATGATGTGTTGTCCTTTGAATTTTATGCATTAAAAAACTACAACATGAAACCAAAGGCAAGATATATTTTTAACCTAAACAAAGGAAATTATAACCAACTGAGAAGTATTATAAGTAACCACGATTGGACAACTATGGACCAAATGAATGTAGAAGATAGTTGGAATCACCTCAAAGGAGTACTAACAACAGGTATGGAAGAGTGCATTCCAAAAGCGAAAATAGGTTCAGTAAAAAACATAAAGCCGATATGGATGGATGGAAAAGCATTTAAAACAATCAAAAAGAAATATAAGATGTTCAAAAGATACTTGTGCACCAAATCAGGACGGGATTACTTAAGATATATTGAAATAAGGAATTTTACCAACAGACTTGTTAAGAGAAGCCGTAAAAATTACGAAAGAGAAATAGGTAAAGAAAGTAAAAGTAAACCCCAAAATGTTCTGGAAATATGTTAAAGAAAAGATAAAAATAAACACTGGAATAGGCACATTGAAAAGGAAAGATGGAAGTTTGGTAGATAATGATAAAGAAAAGGCGGAAACGCTAAACGACTTCTTCTCTAGCGTTTTTACACGTGAGGACATAAGTAGTGTCCCAAACTTACCAGAGTGTTCCCGATCTGATGGGGTATCTATATGTGATGTAAGGGTAACCACACATGCAGTTAAAAGCAAATTGAAAGAATTAAATCCTAACAAGTCTCAAGGTCCCGATCTCATTCCACCACGAGTGTTAAAAGAAGTAAGTGATGAGATAGCTAGTCCACTATGCAATATATTTAACAAATCCTTAGAAACAGGAGCCTTGCCTAGAGATTGGAAGACTGCAGAGGTCACAGCTATATTTAAGAAAGGTTCCAAAACAGACCCAGGTAATTACAGGCCGGTGAGTTTGACTTGTATTGCATGTAAGATTTTAGAGAGCTTTGTAAGGGATGTGGTAGTTGCTCATTTTACTGAAAATGATTTATATGCTAAATGCCAACATGGATTTAGGAAGAGGAGATCATGTGTCACACAATTACTAGAAGTAATAGACAACCTAACAGAATTGGTAGATAATGGGGAGCCAATTGATATAATGTACTTGGATTTTAGAAAGGCATTTGATTCTGTCCCCCACGAAAGGCTGCTAACTAAACTAAAAGCATATGGAGTAATTGGTAATGTTTTAAACTGGATTAGAGGTTTTCTTAAAGGAAGGTCACAGTTAGTGAGAGTGGGAGAAGAGAGATCCAAGACATCTGAGGTCCTAAGTGGAGTTCCACAGGGTAGTATCCTAGGGCCCATATTATTCACTGTGTTCATCAATGATTTACCGGACATGACTCAAACCACATGCAAAATATTTGCAGATGACACAAAAATATATGATAAGGCAACAAATAGCACAAAGATCCAACAGGACATAAACAAGCTACAAGAATGGTCAGATGAATGGAACCTTTACTTCAATGTAGCAAAATGCAAGGTGATGCACATCAATGGCAAAAAGAATAAACAGTTCGAATATACTATGATTGTGAATGACGAATTGCAGAAAATAAATACATGTGATGAAGAAACAGATCTGGGAGTAACCTTTGATAAAGATCTATCCTTTGATCCTCACATCCAGAGAGTGGTGAACAAAGCAAATCAGATGATGGGACTCATCAGGAGAACTTTTACCTTCCTAGAAAGGGAGACATTTATCAAGTTATTTAAAGCATTTGTTAGACCTCATCTCGAATACGCTAATGTAATTTGGAGTCCCCATCTCAAGAGACAGTCAAAAATGATAGAAAATGTACAAAGGCGAGCTACTAAAATCCTGAAAGAATGTAGGAATTTAAACTATAATGAAAGATTACACTATCTCCAATTACACTCACTGAAAGGAAGGAGGATCAGAGGAGACCTGATCCAATTTTTTAAAATATTCCATAATTATGATGATGTCAATGTGCATGCGCTTTTCAAATTCTCAGAAGTGGATTGCACAAGAAATAATGAAGGCAAGATTTTTATTAGACATTGTCATACTAACAAAAGAAAGTCTTGTTTTACCTTCAGAATTGCTAATTATTGGAATGCACTGCCTACTAACACCAAATATGCACCTGATATCAACAGCTATAAAAAACTCCTAGATGAAGACCCTAAATTGAAAGATGTTTTCTTTAGTGTGGATTGAATATAATGTTATTTATGACAGGCATGCAACCAGACCGAACTTAAATTGAAAAATAATGAGGGGACGCAAATAGGCCGTAAGGCCTAAGGCTAAAAAAAGCCGGTCCCTATTACTACTACTACTACTACATATAAATGACAGGAGAGATACCTACTCCATGTGGGTTTTATCAGCAGGCTACTACTTTTCGCTCTTCATCCGGAGACAGGCTCCAGACTAGCTGATCCAAATTCTCTCTGAGAGTGAACCCGGCCAAAAAAAAAAAACAAAAAAAAAAAAGTGCTAAGGGAGGAGTGGGATGGGGTGTCAACCTAATCCTACTTATACTATCTAACTAAGATTTGTCATTTCAGGTTTAGTTGTGTGGAACCCCTGACCCAAAGGTGCCTGGGGTTCCTTCCATCATCGTCTCTGACAGGTCGTTCCAATCCCGGATGGTCCTTGGGAGAAACGCATGTTGTCGGTATTGTGTCCTGCACTGTATGAGGCTGAGCTGCTGTGTGTGTCCTCTTCTCTGCCTGGCAGGAGCTGGTGTCAGCTTGTTCTTACATATGGGGACGACAGCCTGGTCACACAAGATCTTGCGAAGCATCGCCAGCCTTGCCTCTTTCCTGCGGTTCTGAAGGGAGGGCCACTCCAGCCTGTTTATCATTGCGGTGACACTTGACGTGTTGTGATAACTGTTCACAACAAACCGAGCGGCCCTCCGTTGTACGACCTCAATCTTCTCGATGTTTCGCTGCGTGTATATATTGTGCGTATCGGAGCAAAAATAGAATACCGTGCCGCCTAACGAAGGGTTTTGACCTGTTTGATCTTCTTCCTGCAAGGCAAATAACATTCAAGCCAATAAAAACGAAGGGACAGTATCTTTTCTCTTTGAACTGGGTGCGCGAAGGTTACGGAATGGAATCGAGACTGTAGGGGAGGCAAGACGCCTCATGTCTCGCTTAGAATCCAACAAAATCTTATGTCCAGAACGACACGGCTTTTGCAAGTTTCGGTCCTGTGAGACACAACTACTTAATTTTACAGAAGAACTGTTTGGAACTCCAGAAAAAGGAAATCAGGCAGATGTCATCATTATGGACTTTGCGAAAGCCTTCAATAAGTTTATAAGATCTTTAATGGCTATGATGATATTGACATTGAGACATTCTTCTTCTTCTTCTTCCAGATGGGGATGTTTAACCTGCCCCGTGCCCACAGTCTTCACGTAGACTATTCTGGCACACAGGTTGCATGCATTGTGTATTTTCGTGTAGCCGGTACTCACACGTCTTGGGACATGAGCATCGGGATCTTTAGAGTCCGTGTATGATCTTAGTGCATGTGACACAGACTAGACCTCGGTTTATAGTCCCATCCGAACGACTATATGGGGAAGGAGTCAGAACCAATTTTTAACCCCGAGGGAAAAAATCCCCCATACCGAAATTCGAACCCGCAACCCCAGGATCACGAGTCCGGTGCTCTACCAACTGAGCTATCCGGCCCCAAACTTCGAGTACTAGAAACTCTGAAGGAAAGATTTTTATAAAGCACTGTAACACTAATCAACGTAAATTTTCATTTCTTATAGAGTTGCTAACCACTGGAATGAAATA
>CM031612.1:84772357-84796159 GCA_018398815.1 Conus ventricosus
CCTACTACCATTAAATTTGCACCTGATATTAATACTTTAGAGAACTGTAATATACCGCTTTGGCTCACCCGCTCTCAAACGGCCTTGGCCGGTCTCGGCGGGGCGACTCCAAAAGCGGCATATTACAGTTCTCTACTAAGCATGATTTAATAACCAAAACAATAACGACCCTACAAACATACTTACTGTGTAGGGTATCGTTTTTAATACTAATTTACTAAACTTTTTAGATTTTAGTTTTTTGTTTAAAATCCTGTGTTTTTCTTGATCATTCTCAATAACATCATTTTCCACGCAAATTTTCATCAAATGCATCTCTGTCTTTCATTTTGAAATAAACTACAGTCTTTAACTGTTCTCTAAAGTCTTTTAAAAACCGAATTATATTTCTGACATAAAATCCACACACTTATTCCAGCATGTCTTCCACTGAAGCTAGTTTCGACAAAGCGTTTCTCTTTTTAACTATGTCTCTTTCTGCCGAACAGTCACTAATAAATAGTGTCTGCGTTCCTTCAAACAGTCTATAAAACTGTTCTAAAAAACTCACTCAGTTATTGCTAGGATCAACTAAAAATATGTTATCATCTGTCCATATAAACCTTCTATCATGATATGCTTTGTTCCATTTAATTTGTTGGACAGAAAAATCACAATATGATCAAAATTATAGCGATAAACTTTTTGGTAATAGGTCTAGGAAAAATTTATTGTTTTTCCCACAACCAGTCTCCCCAAAATTAATGAACAATGAGGGGTTTTTGTCATTAAAGTTTAACTGCTCCATTGTTTTTTATAACAGAATTTAATCTAATCCAGTTTTTGTTTTTTTCATGCTCTCTGTCAAAACTTGTTCAGTATAATAAAACCCTACAAGGCCCAAATGTGTAAAATTAATCCAATTCAGTTCTGTAAGATTGTTTCTATTTAAGTCAAAAGTGATTTTGTTGCTTGTTGTTATAACCCTTAATATCCTCACCATTGTGAAGAACGACGATGGTAAGTTAAGACGTTTAACGTCTAAGTTTTGCCAGCTAATTAGAATTTTCCCTTTTAAAAGGAGGGCACTGACGGGGCCCAAACCCCACCCTCCCCTCATCTTTAAAGACAGAAATTTCAAATATCATTGTGAACGTGTCTCCTAATTTTCTGCTTGGAAAGAACTGTAATTTTGTAGAAGCTTCCTTTAAAACCGTTTCTCTTCTGTGGAGGATGTACTGTTTTTCCCCGTACGGGTTATTTCATCTCTTTCCGACTATTGTCGTACCGGCATAAGACTTCCGAGTAAAGGGCCAGAGTTGAATGCTTGTTCTGAAACTTTTTGACGGCCAAAAAAATGGTAAATGGGCTTATATGAATTCAAATTTTATGCCCATTCTAAATATGGTTCAAGTGCCATTTGAGGTCAGAGTTTTTTCGACAACTATTACTTTATTTCATTCTGACCAACATATTTGCTTTTCTAGATTGCGCAGTTGTTCTAGTTTAGGAATCTTTTTGCTGTAGCAACCTCTTTGCGTTTATAATCACCATCTTTAGTGTGGACTCAAACCATACAAAGCGCCTTATACTCACATTCTGTTCAAAGTCTGTAACGTCTGCAAGGTCTTTTTAATTCTATGTTATACACCTTAAGGCGCTAATTGTAACTCCTGGTTCTTCTGGCCACGCGACATTTTTAGCTAGCGTTATTATTTTATTTCAAACAACAATGTGCAGGTTATCACCATTTCACGATTTTACCTGATTTGTCTGCAATTTTTATATTAAATGATCAAACCTCCCACAAACTAATCTTTTAACGGTAAATTAGGAATTGTTTAATTCATAATCGCAATATGCAGCTTTTCCCTGATGGATGAGCGCTTAAAACTGTTGAGAGCCTTCCATCATATAAGTTTGTCATCAAGTGCTCAGATACATCCAAATGAACATAGAGTAATGTATGTAATGCAAGATCGAGGGTATTTTTCTCCCTATAAGCTAGTTTGCTTTGGTGTAAACTTCAAAACTATTTGAAACGGCTTGATTGGCAGTTGTAAAACCAACATTTTAGCTAAGCTCTCCTTCAAAATGGTAACCTACTTCTTTTCTTCAGGTTTGAAGTGGTCACATTGTTTCGGATCGACATGTAAGTTTGAGAGTAATGTCAAAGTTAATCATGCATCTTTTAGTGTAGCAAAAACCCCGTAATAGACCATCAGGTATTGTTAAACTGGCTACTTTGGCCCCTTGTTTTGTTAACTTTTAGAATCGTATTATTCTCGTGGATTCACTTATATTAAACCCATACGACTTTGTAAATATTTCATGAACGCAACCGTTTCTGCTTCCGCAATTGTTATCAATAGCATGGTTCTAAAAACGAAGGGCGGTGGTCTTGGGTGGTTATTGTTACAAACATTTTTTAAAAAAAATTAAAAATGCGTGCATTCAAATATACTGGACTGCAAAATATTCTGCTGGGCAGCACTCATCTGAAAATATAGCAACGATACTCTTGGACATTTCTGGACTCCAGTCTGACGCCTTTCAAGTAAAGGTGAGTACGCCACTGGGCCCAAATTATCTTAACACTCTATTTAACAAAGACTACATCCCGAAAGTGTGGTTGAGTCATCCGATGCAGTTTTATCCGAACCAGTTAAACTTTGCCTGTGCCCTTTTGCGAATCAACTGGGTGTGGAGTGTCGTATGCTGATCATTTAAAATCATCTGATGTCCTTTGGTGAGTGTCAGTGTATAGATTTCATTTCTAATTACTCCTTCAGACGTATTTTGACTGAACTGCAAGCATCCATTACCTGAAATGACAAACCGTTTAATCCATTCAGCAACTAGAATAGACATGAAGGCTTTGAAAAGGATTTGTAAAACGAATTCAAATATTATCATCAAGGACAGACTTTAGACAAAAGTTGGATCGTATTCATGGCATCAGGAACCCTTATTTATTGGGGGCGTGCCCCAGAAAGTATAAATACTGACTGGATTCCTCTTACACCATCTTTCTCTTCAGGCACAACTGTTCACCTCGGGTCCATAGAGCAGAGCATAAAACAGCATGGACACATTTATCTTAGACTCTTCTAAGGGTCTAAACTAAAGCGGGAGAATGAGCGAATAAACGTCTCTATTCGTACTTACGTTTGGTGTTGGATCTAGGTTGCCATGCACGAACAAGGTCAAAGCATAAACGATCTTTCTACTGGCTTGACGCGCCCAAAACAATACTTAGACAACTTTAAAGAGGAAGCCATTAATTATACAGTTGATTTAACTTCAAGCCTAAAAGGTACCAATATGCTTTACAATTCGCAAGATCGAAAGTCAGACTTTGCTGTTGGCACTGGTTTTATACATGTACCTTCTGACCTCAGACTCAGGTAGGAACAATAATAAACTAACAATGCAATCCATGTGGCAGGCAATGAACAGAAAGTCGGAAAAAACGACAATAAATTATGAGCCAGTAATATTGCAAGCAGTAAACAAACACCTAAGAATAAGTCATCATCCCCGAGGCCCAAGCACCGATGGATCGTTTGAGACACGAAGTACACGAAGTCAAAAAAAATAATGACCATGAATATGAAAAGACAGCACTTGTTTTTGGGTTTTTAACTGGCCTTCAGGACATTACCCTTCTTAATTTGACTAACGAGTAACCCCAACTATTAAGAGAACTAATGACCATAAGTGCTCCAGCATAATAAAGCCAACTACTTTGCCTGCAGTAGGACAAAAGCCAGCTACAACACCCCTAATATACCTTTGGAAAAGCAGTCTATTGCTTTACCAGCTAATTTTTTTCATAAATCCGCAAGATGATCAAGCTGTTCTTTTTTACCCATGTTTTATCAGGCGGGCGATGGTGGCGATGGCGTGACGGCCCTGGACTTTCGACCACCGCCCGCCTGTAATAAGCCATCACCAGTGTATTATTGCAACTCTAAGGCCGTTATAACGCTGCTAATGTGACTCTTGCTCTCTAAACAGTGTTCTTATTCTTTTCGGTAGTGTTGTTGTCTTCCATTTAAAATTCTTTGGATAGTTTCTCTTTTTTGCTCACTTGGAGTTCGTAAGTCTTCACGGTTTAATAGGAACAACGCTTCTAGTCTTGCTGATTCTCTCTTGTTCAAGGATCTTTTAGTTTCTTTGGGTTATTCTTTCTTTAATATCATGCCCTAAGTTGGCGTTCATCAGCCTCAACGAGATTTTCTCTTTTTCTCTTTTGTATATGTCATCTATTTCACCCAGTTTAGCTAAATTGTTGTTAATTCGCCTTGATGCTTTCAAAGCATGATCAAGGGCCGCTATTATCGCATGGGTCTATCGGGCGGGTCGTGTATAGTTTTTAATGCTGCTTCTTTCTTCTGAAAAAACTGGTTTCTGCTTGCATTACTTTGTTCTGATGTTCTGACTTTAATCTTGAGGTTCCATGTTTTGTATTTGGCTATCTGTTTGGGAGTTCTTGTTGTATGTTTTGAAGATTAGCAACTGCCTCCGCTCTATTTCGGTTCTAACAATGCCAAGGCGATTTTGATCGGCCACTCTAAGTCTTTGTCTAATTGTATTTCAGCCTACAAACTTTGATCGGTCTCGTTTAGCTGTAAGCCGAACACAAGTTGTCCCTTGATCGTTTTTCACAACAAATCGGCCTTTTTTATCTACAACAAAATCAATAGGAAACTCGGGAGGTTCTAGGCCTAGATTTTGTAAAATGGTCAACTTACTTAATGTTAATTCATGCAAAAGTGAGGTCGTGCGCGATCGCTGTATCAAAGGAAGCCGTTTCACTCATTGTCGTCTCCAGATCAAAAACATCATAATCTTTTTCTCGTTCAATGCTGCCATGTTTTTAATAACTTAACTTTTATTTGTTTTATAAAAAAATGTCACAAGTATATGGTCGATTCTTGACCCGAATAGAAGGACTGAAAGAGACTTTGGCGTGAAGGGAAAATAAGCCTGGAATAATACTGTTCCAAAATAATCCATCTACTATTGATGCGGATCAAATTCGTACTGTCAAAATTTCCAGCACTAGGCGTAACGAGTGACGGGTTGGAAGTGATTGTGCCAGGCCTCTGATGGTTACTTTCAAAATAGAACTCGCTTCACCAACAGACCCAAACAGGACGGGATGTACAGACTCTGTGGGCCGGGGCACTCGTTTAAGAAAATTTCTATAAAATGAGGGGCAGAAATATTTTCTTTACATAATGCAGGCATATTTTTAGACTATTTGATAGTCATGGTAACCGCGAATGCAAGGGCTGATCTTGGTTTCAAAGAATCGAAATGAAGAAGCACTAAAAACATAGAATCGGCGCGCAAACGCTAAAGACTGGACAAAAAGGTTTTGTAGCCGTTAAGTTATGCGTATGGAAATCGCTTTTCTACCCTAGATTTTGAGTTGTTAAGCGGCATGCCCCATACTTTCAAGGAGCATTAAAGACAGATTGTTCATATGAACTAAATTTTAATGATCACTAATATGTTATTATATTACAACACCGGAAGCAACGTACAGCATTTCTGAACATCTCGTTAGAAGTTTGACGATTGTTAGCAACCTGCTTTTAGCGAGGATAGATCCAGCAAACAATATCAGTCAAAAATTAGAATATATTACGAAAAGAGTGATTTCAATACATTTAAATTTCCTAAACAGCAAGGCAGACATATATGGAATTTCAGTTTTAGAAATTTGCACAAGGCAAGATGCTTAAACAGGTAGTTTATTGCTGGTGAAGATGACAGGACCATTCGAAAGACAAATGAAAATTTTAATAATCAGAAAATAACAAAAGTGCAATGTTACAATTGAGGGTAGTCCTATACAAATCTACGCTAGCGGGCTTAACTTATCGCATTTTGATGAATAAGAAACTGTTTGGAGGGGGGAGGTGTAGAATCCAAACTGTTGACCTTGTTGTCTAAAGATCTTCACTTCCACAGCGTTAGACTTGGTCATTTATTAAACAACGGGAAAATAGGTTTATGGATTGTACCTAAGGTCAACGGAGGAATAATAAGTTACATGGAAGCGGTTGAGGGCGAAACTGTCAGAGATATAATAAACATTCAAAATTGATTAAGAAGAGGAAGCCGATAAACCACTTAATGTACATTAGTTTTTAATATATGATGCGCAGCTGAAACTATTAAAGTTAACAGATTAGACAAATATACATACTAAATGATCTTTCATTTTTAAAAAAGCATGTTCTGTTTCAGCATTATCCAAACGTTACCTACAGCGCCAGAGTTGACAGGAGAAGAGATAGCCCCGCATAAAAACATTTAGATTAAACAACATTACACAAATGCAACAAGTTACTAGAGCAGGACCTTTCAAAATACAGCAAAACCAAACTGAAGTATTCTGCTGCCTTTAATGCTGTTACATATGTTAATACTGGAGCATCGACTTTGATGTGCACTATCGGGCCAGGAAGAGTGGGGCCTCTCAGCAAACAGGCGTAGGCGCCACGCAGTATACCTCTAGGCGGTTTGTCTTTAGCTCTTGGCCTATGTTCATTAGCTGTAGGTGCTGTAGCAAAAAAATAAAAACTAAAATTCAAAAGCACCAGCTATGGTTCAACTAATAACCGCTAAACCTTTAGTTCTTCAAGATGATAATAAATAAAGCGCTACTGACTCAAACATCAAGGATTGAAGAATTTAATGTTACAGGCCGATTTGATGACTACAAAAGACAAAGTTTGATCTTCAAAGAAAGGCGAGGACAAGTTTTATCAACCAGCCAGACACGAGCAGATAAAAATGGAATGCTTAAAAAAAAGTAAACGAGACATTAAACTCTGTTCGAAACAGTCACATTAACAAAGCCAAAGCGGATGTTTATACTTTAGTTTATGAGTCGGAAGCCAAAGTCCGTTGATATTGATTAATTATTTTTTAATTTAAATAATTTTTTGAGTTAGAAAAGAAAACTCAGCATGGTAAATATTGAAGGACCAAGCGAATTTTTTTGGATGCAATGACAAGAAAAATTTATCAAGAGCACTAAACGATATTGATTTCTAGATGTCATTTACTCCCAGGCACAAACGTTTAAAGGCAAGTGTTGCTCATCTATTTCTCAAGTTCCGGGTAGGGTTGTAAAACTAACAATAGACCCACCAGTTAAAGTAATGTTAGCTGTTTTAATCGACTAAATCTGTAACAATAAATGAAGAGAAAAAAGAGAAAACTAGAAGTCTGAGGTCTCAACTAAACAAAGGTTATTCTTTCTTCAACTGACTTAACACCTGGTTGGGAGACCAGCTGCTTACACAGTTAATGTGGCTGAGAAGAAGCCAAAATGAGAGGCTCTGGGTTGGTCAGAGGGCGAACGTCTTAGAGATCAGATTAAAACAGTTAAGTATGCGCGATTGTAGGCAGAGTCTTACATTCCAATACCTCCTGCATTAGTAGCAAAACGAGCAGTTCTAAACTTAAAGAATACCAGACAACAAATGTTTTATGTGGTGTGTTCTCGGTTTTTTTTTTTCCACGCAAGGCTGCATTACCCGCAAAAACGCAGTGAGAGTGTCTAATATCACCCTTCCCTCAATGATCTTAACTTTAGTGGGGTTTGGCCTTTCCTGTTTAGCGTGGATTCCATTAATCTTGTTTGAAGAACAAAACAAACCAATAAATGTTAATGCGATACAACATTGGGATGAGGAAACAAATCTACTACCCATTAAAGTGTCTAAGAACAGCCAACAATAGGTGATCCAGACAAAAATCATGTGACTTACTACTGATGTTTTCAACCGCGGGGGGTACCGCTTCACATTGATACGCACAATGAGATGATTATTGGGCATACTTCAAAGCATTACCGTAAACAGAATTCTGTAGAAAATGTTTAACAAGAATTCCATCTGTTAAGCGGCGATAATGTGTACTAAGAAACATGCTATTGGCCCAGTTGACTGTAATACAGAGAACTATTACGCCCCACCCGGATCTAAGCGTTAGTTTTAAGAACTGGAAAAAAACGGCAAAATTCACCATACGTTGTTTACGCAGACTTCGAATCACTCATATGGTCCTTATGAAGGGCCAGGCGCCACAAAAAAACTTCGAAAAACAGTTTTTGAGTAATCTCAGATTTGTATTTGCCTTCGTTATTGTCAGGTGCGGGATGGCGATCATTCAAGCAAGACATTATATAGAGGGCCGAATTTGCTGAGAATACTTCTTTAAAACGCATGGCAGAAAGTGCGTAAGACTGTTTATATAATCTGAATTATCTGAAATCATAATGGACACCTGAGACTCAAGAACAGATATGCTCAGCACCACAGTGTTGGATTTGTGGTTTACGAAACTCAGTGAGGAAACAAATCGCAGTAAGAGACCATGGATCACATTAGTGGAAGGTTTAGAGGAGCGCACACAGTAAAGGCAATCTTCAACTAAAGTTTCGAACCAAAGACATGGAAGCATGCCTGTATTTCTTTCACAACTTGCGAGGTTATGACTCTCATTCTTCTAATGGAAAGCAGTATAAAACCGACTCTCTTCCAGAGGTGTCTGTATTGCACAGTCCATCAGAAAAGTAAAATGTGTTTCACTATAAATACACATGTCTTTTTATGACTCTATGCAACACTGTGGGTTCATTATAGATGTCACTGGCTATGTCCTTAAAGTCCTGCCCAACGAACGGAAGAAATATTTTGACCCAAACTCGTTAGAAAGGGCGTTTATCCTTATGAGTACATGAACAGTTGGGAAAGGTTTGGCGAAGATACACTTTCCTCCTAAAGGCGCGTTTCTTTTATAGTCTCAGAAGGAAAGGAATCATTGATTCTGATTACCAGCATGCTCAAGAAGCATGGCAGAAGTTTAGCAGTGTAAAACGATTGGGGAGAATATCATGACTCATACTTGATGGAAGATACATGTTTGTTGGCGGCGTTCTTTGAAAATTAAGAAAGACCTGCATGACAAATTATAGCTGGGTTCTGCGCCATGATATTTTCTGCGCCCGGATGAGCTGGGATGCTTTATTACAAGTTTACTAGAGTACAGATTGATTTATTGTCAGATTTACCAATGATTCAGATGATTGAAAATGGATTGCGCGGAGGAATTAGTATGGCGTCGCATCATTACTGTAAAGCAAACAACAAATACCTAGCGATTATGATCCAAGTAAAAGGTCTAACTATCTCATGTATTTAGATGCAAACAATCTGTATGGATGGGCAATGGCGCAATCACTTCCGTTACGCAACTTTGAAATGTACACAGGTACAAAAAATATTCAAAAGGCATTAAAGTGGTTGGGCAGTTTAACGCCGGGTCAACAGCGTGGTTTCATTCTAGAAGTTGACTTAGAATATCCTCATGAACTCCATGACCTGCATAATGACTATCCATTAGCAGCAGAAAGTCTAAAGATGGCAAAAACAGAACCGCCTAAACTTGTGCCTAATCTTCGGGGCAAAAAAATTATGTCTGTCATTACAGACTTCTACAATTTTATTTAAGACATGGTTTGAAGTTGACAGCAGTTCATCGTATTATTGCTTTCGACCAAGAACAGTTCATGAAACCATACATCATGAAGAACACTGATCTCAGAACCAAATCCACAGATGCTTCAGAAAAAGACTTTTTCAAGCTGATGAACAACAGCTGTTTTGGAAAGACTATGGAGAATCCGCACAAGCGTAAAGATGTCAGATTGGTCACTAAAGAGAACGAAGCAATTAAGCTGACTTCAAAACCTAATTATCAGGACTTCAGAAGATTTCATGATCAGCTTTTTGGCATAACGATGAAAAAAAAGAAAGTCAAATTGGACAAACCTGTATTTATTGGGTTTACCGTTTTAGAATTATCAAAGCTTTTAATGTTAGAATTTCTTTATGACTACTTTAAACCCTTGTATCCAGAGTCCAAAGTGCTTTACACAGATACAGATAGTTTTGTTATAGATATCCCTACTGAAGACATCTATAAAGACATGGAATTAGAAGTAGCTAAAGAAGCGAGTGGATGGTACGACACATCCGATTACCCTAAAGATTCGCCTTTGCATTCAATTACTAATAAGAAGGTTTTAGGAAAGATGAAGGATGAATTATCTGGAAAGGTGATTAAGGAGTATGTGGGGTTAAGATCGAAAATGTACAGTATTTCGAGCCAAGAGAAAATCATTAAGAAAGCAAAGGGAATATCTCGCAGTGTTGTGCAGTCAAACATATCACATGACAACTACAAAGAAGCATTGTTTGACAATAAGACTTTTCATCATGACAACGTAAAACTACGATCTAATCTGCATGAGATCAACACAACAGTTGTAACAAAGAAGTCATTAGATAGAACAAACACAAAACGTGTGTTTGTTAATCCAGAGTTTTCATATGCAATCGGACATTGGAGGACGGCATAATTGTATACATTCTTCGGGTTTATATTTTTCATCAACTTTATCTATAAGATCAATTATAGCTTCATCCAATTCATTTAAATCTTTTCTCATGTTTGCTTGATGCGTTCGAATTTTTTTTATTATTTCAAGATATTCTTTTTCCCAATTTGGGGGTTTGAGTTGTAGGTGATCTGGATGATTTAGCATGCATTGATTAATCCTCGAAAATGTTCCCCCAATAGCATTACACGCATCAAATGATTCCCGTATCATTTTCAAGGTCTCTTCCTTTACCATTCTTGTTTCGTTCTGCGCTTCCTTCTGAGCTTCCATTTTAAACTCAAATATATTTACGTAAATTAATTAAAGCGGAACTGTGTCTGGCGGATTATCTGCAGTTCTTCCTTTACAAAAGATCTTTGAGGAGCTGGTTGTTTTGTTGTGTCAGTTTCTCGTAAATAATACACGGGCGGATTCATTTTTACAATTCTTTTTATTTCATATGGATCAACACTCCAAACAGGATCGGTTGCCCTAATGCAAGTGTCCCCTTCTGCTTCCCCCGGTAAATAAAGGTACCTTACTTTCAAACCAAACGGCAATAGTTTGCTGGTTGTGCTAGCGTCTTCAACAACATTTATTGTTTGTTTTTTGATTGCTTGTACTGGTTTTAGCCCTTTAAATTCTTCATTATTCATTGCGCGCAAAACTGAGGGCAGTCTTCTAACCCATTCTGTGTTGCGAGAATTGTCAATAAGCTCTCTGTGATACTGGTAGGAAAAAAGTCTTTCGGCTAACTGTTTGTTAAAGTTTTCAACTAAAGCCTGTGATCTGTGAACTCCTGGAATGCCTCTTTTAATGGTAACTCTATGTTTTAACAATAATTGATTCACTTGGCCTTTAAATTCTTTTCCATCATCGACTTGAATCATGCGAGGATAAGTTAAGGGGCCTCGTTGGTATATCAGTTGTATAGCAACAGCAACAGCAGAAGCACTCTTTTGTGTTAATGGTTCCGCATCTTTGTATCTTGAAGCTATGTCAATGACTGTAAGTGCGTACTTAAATCTTTTTCGTCTAATCGTATCAGAGGGTAAATATAGAAGATCCATTTGATGGGTGTCGTTTGGAGTTGTATTGACAAAGTGTGGTCTCTGTATTCGTCTAGGCGCAGGTAAATAAATTTGCCAAATCGCTTGTTTAGATAACCATTCCTTCGCTGTTTGTTCACTGACTCCTGCCGCTTGGCTTAGCTTTTTTATTGCTGTGATTCCCTTCCAATATCCTTTTGGCGAATAATAGATTTTGTTCATTTTTATTCAGCCAATATTATGTGCAATAAAATACACAATGGTCATACCAAAGATAACAAACACGATTTCTTGCATCTTTTGTTTTTTCTGATGGTTGATAAAAGTCACTGAATTTTGGTGGGGGCAATGTTTCGATTGGTTTGCCTGTTACAAGATAATATTCTTTTATTGCTTGGTCAACATCTTTAAATGTGTAAGCTGCATGTCCCTGTTTTTTTAGTGTGTTATTAATAAAATCTAACTGCTCAATTCTCTGCTTTTCATAGCGATCTTGTGCTGCAGCTAGTTGCTCCATAGCTTTGTTATGTCTTTTTCTCTCACCGTCATCCCGTAGTTTACTAAATGCGTAATTACTTCCGCTAAAAGCAAGCGCATTCACCACAGCGCCGCCTATCATCATTACAAGTGAAGCCATTTTTTATAAATGTATTTTTTATTTTACATATTTATACTGTCTGGAATTATTCCTTGCTTAACTAGAAAATCTTTCGTAGCAAATGAAGCTGCAATAATAGCAATCAGTTTTGCTGAATCCTCAAAGTCTAGTTTGCCAAGATCTGCTGGTTTAATTCTTAACAAGCTTTTACCAAGCATTGTGTATCCTATACTTAGGCCCCCAATAACGGCAGAATGGTATACAAGGTTGGCAACAGTTTTTTCAGCGCTCATTTTTAAAAAATAAAATAATAATAATTAATAAAAACATGAACACCGATGATCTATTAAACCTTCCTGAACTTATGATTACAAATGACCAGGTTGATGAGCAAGCTATTATGCCAAAAAAAGAAAGACTGTATTCTTTGGCAGCATGTGGAAAAACAAAACAGTTCCTCGGAAATGAATTCAGCATAGAACAGATTCAACAGATGTCGCCGCAAGACATTATAAAGTATCATAACAGGTATGAAGCGCAGTTGGGGTCTAGAATGGTGAAAAGTGTTGGGCAAACGGTTCTTAGTTTGTACACTAAACTAGTCGGTAAATTTGCTCCCATTGATTCTGAACAAGATTTTATGTATGATTTAACGCAAGATCCAGTTTTAACAAAGTCATTAGAGTCTCTAGGATGTGATTTATACTACAGATTTGGAACATTGTTATCGCCGTTAATCATGGGATTAATTACTTTTAATCATATAGATTTTATTTCCCTTCAAAATGAACGAGTCGGAAAATCAGCAGAATCAGAAAACACTGAATCAGGTGGAGAAAGTAACCAAGCCAGAAAATCATCAGAAAACACTGAATCAGGTGGAGACCAGTGAAAAGCATCCCATCCTGGGCGTGTTAAAGCAGGAAAAAAATTAGCAGAGTGGAACAGACAAAAAAAATTAATGTTACAATCACAGAATATAACTCATAATGAAAACATAACACCACCAACGCCAGAACAAGTTGATTCAATGCCAGCTATAAAAACTCCATGTGATTCAAGGGCACCAAAGTCTTCATGGAATATTGAACTTAAAACTGTTGTCATTTTTGGTGCTCTTGCTGCTGCTGGGGGCGGTTATTACGGTTATAAAATATATAAACAACGCTGGCAAAAACAAGAGCCCAAACAATCTCCACCGCTAAATACAGAAGCCGAACACAACAGCACGCCAGCACCGCCAATAACAAAAGATAATTTTGATCCATTTCAAATGCAATAATATTTTAAAAACTTAATTTTAAAATTTTTTTGATAAAAATAGAGCATGACGGATTATTATTTGTTTAAAATGATGGAGTCAATAAATAAAGACATGGAGTCTATAAAAGACATTACCATAGACCAGAATTGTAATCAATGTGGTTGCTTAGGATGTAAGAACTTCATTAAGATTTATGCCGACCGATTTCGCGCAGAGGACGCTGAGCAAGACATCCTCAACGATGACGCGTTTTTTGAAGCGTGTGTGTACTATATTAGACATCTACTATTTAAGATAAAAACATAGATTGTATTTTTTTTTTGATAAGATAACTTGAATAAGAACTTAGTTGTACTTAGAGGATGACTTAGTTATGATCTTAGGTTGACTTGAGTAAGAACTTGAGGATGACTTGATCAAGAACTTATTAAGAACTTGAGATAACTTAATTAAGAACTTAATTAAGAACTTAATTAAGAACTTGGAGTGACTTGATTAAAAACTTAATTAAGGACTTGGGGTAACTTGATCAAGAACTTAATTAAGGACTTGGGGCGTCTTGGGGTGACTTGGGGTGACTTAGGGTGAAGGCGTCAAGTGTTTCAAAGTGGAAGGTTGCCAAAAAGTGGAATTACTAGGACCACTTCTTGGGGCGACTTGATTAAGAACTTAATTAAGGACTTGGGGTGACTTGGGGTGACTTAGGGCAAAGATGTCAAGTGTTTCAAAGCTCGGCTACAGTGGGAGGAGTGCGTGCATGTGTGTGGGCGTGAGAAGGGGAGGGAGTGTGTGTGTGGTGTACACAGAGCTTTATTATTCGTTATGTGTAACACCACTTGGTGCAAGACGGCGCTTGCGTTTTTGTGATTCATTGGCTCTTTTGTCGCAAGTTCAAAGCAGCCACCAGGTGCATTTAACAAAAGCCTGATTGAATAAAACAAGACAATTGTATAAAGTACACCCGGCGGCCGCCTAAAGGCAGCCTAAAAGTTTGTAGCAGGGTGTTGGCGGAGCGTTGGCGGGGTAGAGGTGAAGAAGCAGGCAACCACAACAGCAAAAAAGTCATTACATGGAGTAAGAATGTTGGCAGGCAGGCTAGCGTTCACGCGTGAACGGTCGTATTTTTAGTAACTGACGTCTGAACTTGCCAGGTCAATACTATGTGCATATTGATTCTATCCAGCCGTCTTTGAACAAAAAAGTCATTACATGGAGTAAGAATGTTGGCAGGCAGGCTAGCGTTCACGCGTGAACGGTCGTATTTTTAGTAACTGACGTCTGAACTTGCCAGGTCTATACTATGTGCATATTGATTCTATCCAGCCGTCACGCATGAACGGTTCTATTTACTGGGACTGTTGGAGCTCGCTTGATATGCATGGATCTTGTTTCCAGAACTGCGCAAATTTTGGCACTTGCAGCATGGCTTTGATTTCATTTAGCTTGCCAAAAATGAAACGAAAGGGAAGGCCTACAGCATAAAACCCTGTGTATCCATAAAGAACACTTGCAACGGCACGTAATTTTCGTGCGTGAACATCGGAATACCCGGTTTTTTCTTTCAACCAAACAGCCCATGTTTCCTTCGTTCTCCCTTCTTTCCTTTCATTTTCCTGCCATTGTTTACACAAAATCAAGAAGTTACCAAACTGAACGTAAATTAGCAAGGACTGTGCATCTTGCCTCCTCAAATTTCTCATCCCTTTTTGTAGTCTTTCTACAATTTCAGCTTCATTTGTTGTTTCAGAAAATATCTGATCAGCAAAAGCTTCTCTGGAAATAGCTGATTGAATGTCAGCCTGATTTGCCATAAGATAGTCATGTAATTCTTGTAGCGTTGAAAGATCTGTTCTCCTTTTTTTGTCTCCTTTCTTTTCTTTTAACAATTGCTCAAGCTTTCTTTTAGGCTTCTTTGGCAAATCCTGCGGTCCTTCCCTTTTAATCTTTTCAATTATTTCTGTCATTTTTTTAAAGTAGTCTTGATTCTCTTGCAAAATAAGCATTTCTTCCTCTGTCCACAATTCCGTTGGTGTTGGCGGTGGTAACGGGAGATTTTGAGCTTGTTGGAAAGTTGTAGCTGATTCCATGTCTTCCGCACCCAAATAATTTAATCTATAAATTTGTTGAAAAGGTATTTGTGATTCAAGAACTTTTTCTAACTCAGAATCCACACTGTCTTCTGAAACTGCAGCTATATTTGTGCCATAAGCAAACACTTCTCTCACAGAAAAAGCACCACACACCTGCACAGCACAACGCCACCAAGTAAAATGAAAAGACAGCTCTGCCTGGTTGCCAACGTCAACAACAGTGCTGGGGGCGGATGTGACGTCTTTTTACTATCACATGATTAAATCTTGACTTATGATAGGAGAATGTAAGAAACATGTCTATATCTGTTTTACCTCAGGCGGGAATGACTGAGCAAAATCCTTTCAACCACTTATAGAAATCTTGCTATTCAGAACTGCAGGCAATAGAAATCGATCGCTATTCATAACTGCTGACTGGCTTTACAAATCCAACGGTGCATGAGTGGAGACCACTAGCTTGCTCTGAATGCTTCTATTGAAATCTCTGGGGAGTGCCGCGCTTCACTGCATGCCTTTAAAAAACAGCCTGCATAAGCCAATCTCTCTCACCTGCAGTGTGTATGTGTGGATTTTATGTCAAAAATATAATTCAGTTTTAAAAGACTTTAGAGAGCAGTTAAAGACTGTAGTTTTATTTCACATGAAAGACAGAGATGCATTTGATGAATGTTTGCGTGAAAATGATGTTATTGAGAATGATCAAGAAAAACACAGGATTAAGCAAAAACTAAAATCTAAAAAGTTTAGTAAATTAGTATTAAAAACAGATAACCCTACACAGTATGTATGTTTGTAGGGTCGTTATTGTTTTGGTTATTAAAGTCATGCTTAGTAGAGAACTGTAATATGCCGCTTTTGGAGTCGCCCGCCCGAGACCGGCCAAGGCCGGTTGAGAGCGGGTGAGCCAAAAGCGGTATATTACAGTTCTCTACTTTCAAGAATTTTCTAGATAATGATTCAAAATTTAGAGAATTGTTTCATGACTATGATGGATTGCAATGAAGATATTAATTGTAGCATGCCATATGACCCAAAAAGTGAAGAAATTTAGAGGGGACACATGATAGATCGCGAGGTCTAGGCTAATGAAGCCAGTCCCTACTACTACTACTACTACTACTACTACTAATAGAGTGAACCACAGCCTCCTTATCCACAAACTGAAACATTACAGTGTCCTGGGAAAGATCAACAAATGGATGGGAGCATTCTTGAAAGACTGGCAACAATCGGTGGTTGTGGATGACGCAGCTTCCAGCCAGGTCAGTGTGCAGTCTGGGGTCCCAGATACCTAACACCGGTGGTTTGAGGAGGGCGCGCGCAAAATTGGCTCTCACAAAAATCGATGTTTTTGTTGTTGTTGTTGCGAATAACACTCTCAGTTACTGAAGTTGATCAGAGTTTGTTTAGATAGCTTTCTAGAGTCAAAACTGATACGTTTGGAAACCTGTCATGGACTTTCTGGCTTGGTAACGGCGAAAAATCGGCACTGCAATCGGCCTCACCTCTTCGTGAGTACTTCCGGCAAAAGGATTGGCCTGATCTCGAAGCATCTTTGGAATATTTCTGAACTACTACAAGGTGTTTTTTTTTGAGAATAATTACTCTCAGTTATTGAAATCGATCAGAACTTGTTTAAATGGCGTTTTGGAGTCAAAACTGATACGTTTGGAAACCTGTCGTGGACTTTTCTGGCTTGCTAACGGCGAAAAATCGGCACTGCAATTGACCAGCATCTCTTCGTGAGTACTTCCGACAAAAGGATTGGCCTGATCTCGAAGCATCTTTAGAATATTGGGCTGAACTCGAAGCAACTTTGGAACATTTCTGGGTTATTACAAGGTGAAAACAACGCAGAGAAACACACTTCACACAAGGAAGAGAAGGTGAGTTACTTTATATTATCTGCATGCTGCGAAGCTCAAACTCTGAAGGCAAACAGCACAAATTAACTCTACAAGGCTTCACCAAACAATTCAATGTCGCTTTCAGAGTCAAGTGTCTCATCGGGACTTCCACCTCGTAGAAGAGGATCAGTGACAGATAAAAACATGAAATGTGCAAAATGTGATATTATGGTTGTACCCAAAAAAGACAAATCACTGACTTGCAAATTGTGTGATTCCATATGGCATAGAACCTGTATCAATGACATGGATGAGGAGACATACTTGGAGGTTGAAATGTCCAAGATAAATAAAAAAAAGTATCAGAGATTGAAAATTCAGTGGCAGCAATAAAAGATGGTGTGTTCACAGGGAAATGGTTGAAACAGTGAAGGTAATAACCCAAGACAGCACCATATCAACAATGAAGATTGGCAACTTCACAGAGGAAATGACACAGACTGTAAAAGAAATTGCTCAGGAAATCGTAGACCAAACAGGCGCAGTGGGTCGAGTTGTGGGTGATGCAGCAGCACATGTGGCAAATGTTCAGGAAATTATTGAAACTGAGAAGAAAGAACAACTTGCTGAAATTGAGGATAGAATGAGAAGGAAAACTAATCTCATGATCTTCAGACTCCCAGAAACTGAAAATAAATCCATCAAGGAAGCAAAAGTGGAGGATGAGCAAAAGGTCAACAAAATGTTGACTGAACTAAAGACAAAGCACACGCCTGTGGATATTCGAAGACTTGGACAACTCAAGAAAGGAAGTAAAAAGCCAAGACCTCTAAGAATCTCTTTTGACAATGAAAAAGCAAGAGACGAAGTCCTATCATCTGCATACGGTGTGTTGAAGAACAAGAAAGAAGTAGACAATAGACTTTGTACACAAGTGTCAATGAGGAAGGACCTCACTGTGCAAGAGAGAGAAGAGGATAATCGGCTATATGCTGAACTGAAGAGAAGAAGACAGGACTCCAAGGAATCGGGGGACGACAAAGCAAAGTGGGTGAGGAGGAGAGGAAGAGTGGTCAATATCGGCAACTACGAGGTAGAAGAGGAGGAGAAGGCCAACAACCAGGCCGACAGGGGTCCTCAAGAGGAGGACGAGGAGATGGTCTAAACAACATAAACTCTTCAGGTGCACATAATGTAAATAACAACAAAACTTCTTCATCTTCTGACCCATCTTTTGTTAATTTTCCAAATTGCAAATGTATCTATACAAACGCTGACCAATTATGAACAAACGAAACGAAATGAGAGCACTGATTGAGATAAGCCAACCTGATAAGTTGGCATAACAGAAGTGAAACCCAAGCAAGCTAGATTTAAAGTACAGGAAAGCGAAATAGCTATTGAAGGATATGAAGTTTTTCACAATCTCAAAGATGAGGGGAGAGGAATAGCACTTCTAGTGAAGGAAGAAATGAAACCAACACCAAATGATAGACTCAATAGCACATTCTCAGAGCATGTATTTGTGGATTGTACTCGAGGTGATGGAACATTACTGACAGTTGGACTGATATAGAAGACCAGGCAGCACATCTGAAAATAACGAGAAACTTTTTGAGCTCATCAGGAACACAGCTGATATGAAGAAAGACAATCTGCTAATGTTTGGAGACTTCAACCTCCCCAGCATCAACTGGGATACAGAGTCGTGCAGGAACAATGAATTACACGAGGCATTCCGATTCCTTCAGGCTTACACTGATGCATGTCTGTTCCAGCACCAGAAAGAAATCACACGTTTTAGAGAAGGCGAAAAACCCAGTGTAGTAGATCTTGTGTTGACAAATAAGGAGGATATGATTAAAGACATTAGTACAGAAGCTGGACTTGGGAAAAGTGATCATTTCTGTTGTTTATTACGCTCAGTGCGACAACTGCTGTGAATACACAGTCTCCGAGATTTTGCTACAGTAAAACTGATGAAGCTGTACTTAAAGACATACTACAGAAAGTTGAATGGAAAAAGGAATTAAAAGACCTATCTACGAATCTAAACATGGGGAAAAGATTAAGGAGAAAATATACGAGGCAATTAAAGCATCAACACCTATGTCACGCCCATCAGGCAGACAACGAAAACCATGGATGGACAGAGGAACCTTGGCATCAGTCCGCAGGAAGTACCAACTGTTCAGACGCTGGCTTCCTACAAGGAATGGCCAGGACTATGTGAACTATTTGAAAGCCAGAAATAAAGCAAGAAAAGCAAGTAGGAAGGCACAGAAGAACATGGAAAAGAAATTGGCGTCAGAGGCAACAACAAATCCTAATGGTGCATGGAGATACGCAAAGTCAAAGACATCTTGCAAGAGCAGTATCCCGGATTTGAAAAAAGAAGATGGCAGCAAAACCAAGTCTGATGCTGAAAAGGCTGAACTTCTGAACAACTTTTTCAAGAGTGTCTTCACTTCTGAAGATCCAGGTCCGGTTCCTGAGATGCCAGAGTACGACTTCAGAGAGACCAAGGACGACATCTCGATCATGGTAGACGGAGTGAGGAAACTGCTGGCTGGTCTACAACCAAGAAGGCAGCAGGCCCCGATGGACTATCGCCCAGGATCCTCTCTGTAGCAGCTGATGAACTGGCTGAGCCTCTAGCGCATCTGTTCAGACTCACCCTAGACACTGGAGAACTTCCTTTAGAATGGAAGACGGCGTATGTGAGCCCATTTTCAAGAAAGGCAGCAGAATGTCCCCCAACAATTATAGACCTGTGAGCCTCACTTGCGTCGTCTGCAAAGTCATGGAAAAGTTAGTGAGAAGAGCAGTAATGGGCCACCTCGAAGAAAACGACATTGTCACTAGTGAGCAATATGGTTTTGTCTCAGGCCGGTCATGTATAACGCAGCTACTGGAAGTCATGGACTCATGGACAGAAGCAGTCGACGAGGGGGGAAGTGTGGACGTTATTTACACAGACTTTCAAAAGCATTTGACAGTGTTCCTCATCGTCGACTCATGGAAAAGGTCTCTGCTTGTGGCATTAGGGGTAAACTTCTTCGATGGATTGGCGACTTCTCCTTGCAAACCGAACACAACAAGTAGTGATCAACGGAGTGATGTCCCAGGAAGGCAAGGTAACCAGCGGCATTCCTCAAGGAAGTGTACTGGGGCCCATCCTCTTTGTGATCTACATAAACGATTTGCCTGCTAACGTGAAGAGCCAAGTAAGGATGTTCGCCGACGACACGAAGCTGTTTGCAAGAGTAGATGTTTCCGAACAACCACGAAACCATGCAGAACGACTTAGACGAGCTGATGCAATGGTCTGACAAATGGCAACTGAAATTCCATCCAGAGAAGTGCTGCGTCCTGAAACTAGGCCATGAAAGAGAAACGGAGTACTTCATGAACAGTAAAGACAAAGTTACTCAATTAGAGTAAACTGAAAGAAACACAGGCAGAGAAAGATCTTGGGGTGACCATTGACAAGGCGCTCACTTTCAAGCAACACGTGGCACAGGCAACAGCAAAGGCAAACCGCATTGTTGGAGTCATTCGCAGGGCATTCGACTACCTAACACCAGTAACTTTTGTCCAGCTGTTCAAGGGATTAGTCAGGCCACTTCTGGAGTACGGTCACTGTGTGTGGAAGCCAGACGAGAAAAATCAAAAGGCCTTTGCGCTGAAGTGGAAAACGTCCAGAGGAGGGCAACCAAAATGTTGGGCCCTCTGAAGGACCTCCCGTACCCCGAAAGGCTACGTCGGCTGAAGCTTCCATGTTTGGAACACAGGAGAAAGTGGAGAGACATAATTGAAGTCTATAAGTACTTGCATGGCTTCTACAAGGTGTCACGCCCTGACTTCCATGTCGCCACAAATGAACTGAGATCCACCAGAGGCAACTCCCAGAAACTTCAGAAACCAAGGCATCGTCTCAACGTACGGGGCAACTACTTTGCAAACAGAGTTGTGAACCTCTGGAATAGCCTCCCGGATGATGTGGTAACAGCGCCATCGGTAGAACGCCTTCAAGAGAAGACTGGACAAGCACTGGGCAGCACTACCTTCAGTGTACGACCCAGAATGCCTACTTTAATTGTTCAGTAGGTGATCTGATTGGCACCATCCTCAAACCACCCAGGCCAATCAGTTTAGTTGAGAACCTGAACATGGTCCTATGGAAGGACCTGAATCTTGTATAGATCTTCAAAGTCAAAGTCAAAGTCAAAGGCTCTGTTTTAGGGCCAGCGCATTTCTTGGCGTATATTAATGACATACCAGAAGAACTCACCTCACTGACATGCCTGTTTGCTGATGACACAGCTGTCTACCGTTTGAAGGCCTCTAAAACCGACCAAAGCTTACTTCAGGAAGACCTCAAGAAGTTAGAAGCATGGAAGCACAGCTGGGACATGGCATTCCATCCTGGAAAGTGTACTACTCTCCTAGTTACAAAATCATCTTCTCCTGCAAAATCCGACTACACCCTCCACAATCATATTCTAGAAACTGTCTCTACCTCCAGGTATCTAGGCGTTACCATCACAAGTGACCTAAGCTGGGACCAGCACATCAACGCCATCTGTGCTAAAGCCAACAAGACCCTCGGCTTCCTTAGAAGAAACCTGAAGATCCCAGCAGTGAGTGAGTGAGTTCATTAATTTAGAGTCTGTTCACACTTGGTGATATTAGACTTTAAAAAAATAAAATTAAAAAAATTAAAAAATAAAAAAAGCAAGAAGGGAAGCGTTTATAAAAATCTATTAATTTGATGCATGGAAAGCACTTTTGCTATTTGCACGATGTCTGGTTTGTGGGTTATTGTTTTGATAGAATCGTGTACAGTCACATCCACGTTCGATTCTTTATACAATGAAGTTAATATTGAACAATGAAAAAGAATATGGTCCACTGATAGAAGATTTGAACAATCACATGCTACATTTTGGGAAAACTTGGTTTTCCACGAATTGAGACGAAGCTTGTATATTAAAGATGACAAATATCGTGGACATGATAAGATTTCATACTTCTCTGGAAGGTGTTCACTGTTCACGCATTTTTCTAATAGCGAATTAATTTCTTGTACGTCAAGCTTTAAATTACTCTCAGGTGTTTTTCTTAACGCACCATCTCTAGCTAATTTATCTGCTGTTTCATTACCGGATATCCCATAGTGTGATGGAATCCAGCAAAACGATGCCCCAATTCCTTTCAACATAATAACATGTATGTAATGTCTTATTTCAAAAAGTAAATCTTTTCTTATTTTTGATTCCCAGTTTTGCAAGCTATATAGAACTGCCTTGATCCCAGCAGTGCGCCTCAAAGAAACAGCCTATAAGACTTTTGTCAGACCAATCTTGGAGTACACGTGCACCGTATGGAGATAAGATAATGTTGCTTATAGCCCAGCCGACCGCAAAGGGCCACATCAGGGCTGACCGAATGGGACCCGCATACCCAAGTCAACATCAATAAGATTGAAGCTGTCCAGAGACAAGCAGCACGGTTTGTGGTCAACCGGTACCACAACACATCTAGTGTCACCGCGATGATCGACAAACTGCAATGGCCGACTCTGCAGCACAGGCGCAAGGTAGCTAGGCTTGTCATGCTACGGAAAATAATGAACGGAGAGGTGATCGTCGACAAAAGCTGCATCGTGCCAGCCCCTCCCAGACAAAGAAGGAAGCACTCCTACCAGATTCAGTGTAAAACCCAATTTCGACAACTTCCTTCTTCCCCAGAATGATGCGTGACTGGAACAACCTGCCTGAAACAGCTGTGGCAGCGGACACCTTGGACACCTTTAAGTCTAGGGTGCCCCCCAGTCAGTAGTTAGTTAGATAATAGGTCCCTTCCCCCCCTCTCTCCCCCTCCCCACTCTTACCCCAATAGCTTTTTTTTTTTTTTTTTTTTTTTTTTGGCCCTGCTGTCTTAGATCAGCAAAGGACCGGCTAGCTCGGAAGGGCAAAAAGTGAAGTAACAGTAGCCTGCCACAGAACCCACTTAGAGCAGGACTAGGTTTTTATCCTCACTTTTAGGTTTATCGCTTTCTATAATTTTTCTTTCATCGTATGCCCCACAAAACAGCATAAAAATCAGTTGGATGATTGTTGGCGTGTATGCAGTAAAAAGTAAAAGACGTGTGAATGTAATAACGTTAATGATAACAAAGTAAATAATGATAATGGCAATATAACCATATGATGATAAAACTAGCCATAATGATGATAGAAACCATTGCAATGATAATAACAATACTGACTGAAAAAGAGAGAGGAGATGAAGTAGAAGACATTCACAGTAATGAAAAAGTGATAAGTATTGTAAGATGACAAGAACGATGATGAAAGAGGAGGATAAGAAGGAAAATAAAGACAATAGGAAAGACAGTAAGAGAATCTAAGAAATATTCCAATGATTATAGTGTGGCAAAGTGGTATTAGGGCATAGGCAGGAGCCCAATTGAAACCAAGGATTTTCAATTCGATC
>CM031612.1:84796259-84806500 GCA_018398815.1 Conus ventricosus
CTATATGTGCAGGATGTTCATCTTTGTGCCTGCCACTTTACACAGACCTTTCATGCAGACTAAATCTGCTGGGTATTGTGGATCAATAGAGGTATCAGAGACAGCAAGCAGCCAGCGCTCAGGTCAGCCAGGCAAGCAATCTTGAGACCAAAGCCCAAAGTTGATGTTGCTTTTCTCATTTATGTCAGCAAGGATGGTCAGCAAGCCTCCATCAGCAAGAACCCTGAACACCCACACACACTCTCCTTTTATACATGTTCGTTATCAGTAGATCTAACGACCAACACTGCAACATCATCCTAACAACATAACATTGAAGCAAAACTAATACTATAACAAACTATCGATAAACCCAGTATAATAATCTAAGTCTAACAAACAACTATTAAAAGAAACTTAATCAAGTTTCCGATGATTTGCTTTCCTTCGTTCCTAAAACAAAATGTGAACAAGTAAATCATCTTAACATAAATCTTAGCAACTGTAGTGAAGCAAAATTAATATTCCCAAACAGTTGATTTCTTTTTTTGATTGATGTACGATTTATGTTCAAACTAAACAACAATTTAAATCATTGCTTGCTTCAATGTAACTTATATTTACCTATCTTCCTTGGAAACATATTCATTTTCAGATCTACAATCTGATCTTATGAGCGTTTGACATCATTTGTTTCTGTAAGAGTGATTTTCTCTTGTAATAATGGCTGAAAAATCGTAAGTTTTCTTCACTTCTCCATAATAGTAATAATCATGATCATAAACTGATCAATATATGACATGCGGAAGAAGGTAAATCAAAATCTAAGATTCAAAACGGGGTGACTGAGGGTGAAAAATGAAGCTAAATTTAGAAAGAGAGGGGGTTAGTTACCGCCAAGGACATAGGCAACAAAGTACAGGACAACACAGTTACCGCCAAGGACATAGACAAAGAAAGTACAGGGCAAGAAGTTACTGCCAAGGACATAGACAAAGTACAGGACGACAAGACAGTTATCGCCAAGGACATAGACAAAGTGCAGGACAAGACAGTTACTACCAAGGACATAGACAAACAAAGTGCAGGACAACACAGTTACTGCCAAGGACATAGACAAACAAAGTACAGGACAACACAGTTACCATCAAGGACATAGACAAACAAAGTGCAGGACAAGACAGTTACTGCCAAGGACATAGACAAAGTACAGGACAACACTGTTACCACCAAGGACATAGACAAAGTACAGGACAACACAGTTACCACCAAGGACATAGACAAAGTACAGGACAACACAGTTACCACCAAGGACCTAGACAAACAAAAGTACAGGACAACATAGTTACCACCAAGGACATAGACAAAGTACAGGACAACACAGTTACCACCAAGGACATAGACAAACAAAGTACAGGACAACACAGTTACCACCAAGGACATAGACAAACAAAGTACAGGACAACACAGTTACCACCAAGGACATAGACAAACAAAGTACAGAACAACACAGTTACCACCAAGGACATAGACAAACAAAGTACAGGACAACACAGTTACCACCAAGGACATAGACAAAGTACAGGACAGCACAGTTACCACCAAGGACATAGACAAAGTACAGGACAGCACAGTTACCACCAAGGACATAGACAAAGTACAGGACAGCACAGTTACCACCAAGGACATAGACAAAGTACAGGACAGCACAGTTACCACCAAGGACATAGACAAAGTACAGGACAGCACAGTTACCACCAAGGACATAGACAAAGTACAGGACAGCACAGTTACCACCAAGGACATAGACAAAGTACAGGACAACACAGTTACCACCAAGGACATAGACAAAGTACAGGACAGCACAGTTACCACCAAGGACATAGACAAAGTACAGGACAACACAGTTACCACCAAGGACATAGACAAAGTACAGGACAGCACAGTTACCACCAAGGACATAGACAAAGTACAGGACAGCACAGTTACCGCCAAGGACATAGACAAAGTACAGGACAGCACAGTTACCACCAAGGACATAGACAAAGTACAGGACAGCACAGTTACCACCAAGGACATAGACAAACAAAGTACAGGACAACACAGTTACAACCAAGGACATAGACAAACAAAGTACAGGGCAACACAGTTACCACCAAGGACATAGACAAAGTGCAGGACAACACAGTTACCACCAAGGACATAGACAAAGTACAGGACAAGACAGTTACCACCAAGGACATAGACAAAGTACAGGACAACACAGTTACCACCAAGGACATAGACAAACAAAGTACAGGACAACACAGTTACCACCAAGGACATAGACAAACAAAGTGCAGGACAAGACAGTTACTGCCAAGGACATAGACAAAGTACAGGACAACACAGTTACCACCAAGGACATAGACAAAGTACAGGACAACACAGTTACCACCAAGGACATAGACAAACAAAGTACAGGACAACACAGTTACCACCAAGGACATAGACAAACAAAGTACAGGACAACACAGTTACCACCAAGGACATAGACAAAGTACAGGACAGCACAGTTACCACCAAGGACATAGACAAAGTGCAGGACAAGACAGTTACTGCCAAGGACATAGACAAACAAAGTGCAGGACAAGACACTGTATCCTTGGCGGTAACTAATATCCTTGGCGGTAACTAATATCCTTGGTGGTAACTAATATCCTTGGCGGTAACTAATATCCTTGGCGGTAACTAATATCCTTGGCGGTAACTAGCCCCCTCTCCTTCTAAATTTTAAAATCTAAGAAGTATACTAAATGCATAAAAATGGAGAAAATACAAGTGGAATTAAGATCTAGTTGCAAAGTCAAGCAACTGCATGCGGAAATACAAATTTGAGATGTTAGTGATAATGGACCACCAAAAAACTTTGAAAAATTAATCACAAGACAAAACACGACGTGTTTTGACTTCTTGCGTCTTCTTCAGACAATGTACAAAATACACAGGACAACAAAAACGAACAAACAATCACTTATCTTCATCCAATTCAGCACAAGATAGGCATTGAATGAAAAAGAGTTAAGATTTTCACACATGATGTGAATGATAAAAGTGTTGATGTTAATAAAAGAATGTAATATTGATTTGAAGAGTACTGCTACTACTATTACTGTTGATAAAGCTAGAACTGGTAGTATGACAATAGTAATAATAGGTAAAATAGTGATAATATAATGATAATTAAAAAAATGGCAGCAGGAATGATAATATTACTATTACTAGTACTGCTGCTACTACCAATATAATAATAATGGGTCGAAAGGAATGAATTGAATAATGAGCAAAAGCTGGCAAAACTATTGAAACAGGGAAACACACACACACACACACACACACACACACACACACACACACACACACACACACACACACTTGCATGCCTGTAGTAGATTCATTCAACATTCAACTCTACAAAAGCCGTTGCTCGCATGCAGTCATGTTTATTTGCCTGCAGTCACTTCCCTTGTTCCAACAAGTCAATACGAATTACTTCCCGTTTCAGATACCACATTCCTTCCCTCCCGAGTTGAAAGCTTTCCCTTGAATAAAACAATTAATGCATGCATTTTTCTGAAACATAAAAGACAAATATTAATAGAAACTGTATGATTAACCTAATACTGTCCTTTCTTTATCAAACAGGGTGGTTTTTTTTCTTTCACCAGTTCATAATAATAGTCTTTGAATCTGACTGGAGTTGATTTTGCTCTGCATGGTCGCTTTTCTTCTGCCGCTTCAACCTGAGGTTGTGATGTGACTTCTTCCGCTGAATTTCTGTCAGGATTAGCATCAGCTTCTGTAGTTGCACTGGGTGAGCTGATGGTCTTCTGTTCTGGCTCCATTACTGAGACACTGTCTGGTAATGGCACTTCCAGATCTTCTGTATTCTGTCCTTCCTGTAGCGTGCCAACATGTGATCAACATGCCGCTTTTGTACACGTCCATCTGACAGTTTCACCACATAGGGTAGTGGACCCGTGACTTCTGCGACAATTCCAGGCAACCATTTTGATCCAGTTCCGAAGTTCTTGATACAGACCAAACTGCCCACTACAAACTTGCGACCAGCTGCTCGGTCATGATCGAGTTTTTGCTGAATTTGTTTCTGGTCCACTCGTTGTTCCACACTGGGCTGTACCAGATCAAGACGGGTTCTCATCTTTCTGTTGAAGAGCATTTCTGAAGGAGACAGACCTGTGGTTGTATGAGGGGTGGTCCTATATGTGAGCAAGAATCGATATAGCTTAGTTTCCACAGAACCCATTTTCTGTTTTTTCAGTCCATCTTTCACCGTGCCCACAGCTCTTTCAGCCAGTCCATTTGTTGATGGATGATAAGGAGCTGATTTGATGTGTTTGATGCCATTGGCTTTCAAAAACACTTCGAACTCTTCACTGATGAACCATGAACCATTGTCTGAAACCACAGTCTCTGGTAACCCGTGAACTGCAAATGACTGCCTCAGTTTTTCAATGGTGGCATTTGATGTTGAAGTGTTCATGGGATAAGCATCAATCCATTTTGTGTGAGCGTCAATAGCAATCAAAAACATCTGCCCCATAAATGGACCAGTGTAGTCGATATGAAGTCTGCTCCACGGACGGTCCGGCCACTCCCATGGATGTAAGGGTGCATCAGCCGGCACAGACCTGTTTGTCTGACATCTCTCACACATTTTCACGTGCTGTTCAATTTCGTTGTCCATTTTTGGCCACCAGATATAACTTCGAGCCAAGCCTTTCATCTTGCATATGCCTGGATGTCCCTCATGAAGATCCTGCAACAGCTGTGATCGCCCCTTTGGTGGAACCACCACACGCGAGCCCCACGGGATACAGCCATCATAAACACTAAGCTCCGTTTTTCTTGAAAAGTAAGGACGAAGTTTATCATCACCAGTTTTCTCTGGCATCCTTTCAGTATGTAATTTTGAACTATTGACAGCACTGGATCAACAGCAGTCCACTGTTTGATTTGTCTGGCTGTGACAGGCATGCAATCTATCTGATCCCACAACATCATTATCTCCCCTGGAACAGTTTCTTCATCATTTTCTTTTGATGGCAACGAAAGCCTACTCAACCCATCAGCATTGCCATTTTGTTTGCCTTCTCTGTATCTGAGAACATATTCATATGCAGCTAATGTCAACGCCCATCTTTGAATTCTTGCTGCAGCCATAGGAGGAATTTGTCTGTCTTCTTTGAAAAGCCCGAGAAGGGGTTTGTGGTCTGTATATATTTCAAACTGATGACTGAACAGATACTGGTGAAACTTTTTCACTGCAAATACCACTGCTAGGCCTTCTTTCTCTATTTGACTGTAATTTCTTTCTGCTTTTGTGAGAGTTCTTGATGCAAATGCAACAGGCTTTTCGGTTCCATCTTTCAACCGGTGAGAGAGAACTGCTCCTAATCCATTGGAGGAGGCATCACATGACACAACAATCTCATTTTCAGGATTGACGTGAACCAAAACTTTGGTTGAAAGAAGAGCTTCTTTGGATCGCTTCCATGCTGATTCTTGACGATGTCCCCAGTGCCTCTTGATGTCTTTGCGTAATAGCTCATACAGAGGAGCCAACACTGTGGCCATATTCGGAAGGAATCTGGAGTAATAATTGATCATACCCAAGTAAGCTTGCACTTCTTTGACATCTTTTGGCTTGGGCATTTTTTGAATTGCTTGGACCTTCTCAGCCACTGGGTGAATGCCTTCAGCATCAATGTGATGTCCTGGGTACACTACCTCTGATGCCATGAATTCACACTTCTTTTTCTTCAAACGAACTCCAGCATCTTTCAGTCATTTTAGTGCTTCCCTCAGGCGTTGCAGGTGATCTTCTTCATTACACCCGGTAACCAGGATGTCATCAATGCGTACCCGTACTTGCTGCATGCCTTGGAGTATGTTTTCCATAGTACGTTGGAAAATACCAGGTGCTGACGATATACTATACGGTAATCGATTGTACCTGTACAGACCCTTGTGAGTGTTAATGGTCGTATAGTCTTTTGAAGCCTCATCCAACTCTAGCTGTAAGTATGCTTGTGTTAAGTTCAGCTTTGTGAAGTATTTCCCTCCACTCAGATCAGCCAAAAGATCATCAGTTTTTGGTATGGGGTAATTATCAAGTTTTGAAACCTGATTAACTGTTACTTTGCAATCACCACAAATTCTGACAGAATTGTCTGGCTTCATCACAGGAACTATTGGTGCTGCCCAATCAGAAAACTGTACTTTCTCTATTGTTCCTTCTGCTTCCATTTTGTCTAATTCGTCACTGATCTTCTGTCTCAAAGCATGTGGTACTGGTCTTGGTTTGAAATATCTGGGTTTGGCTGCAGGGTCTATGTAGATTTTGGCTTTCACTCCTTAACTGTGCCTCGTGCGTCCTCAAATACTTCACAGTAATCACACAGTAACTCTTTCAGTCTGGGGTGGGTTGTTTTTTTTCACATGCAGAATTTCTCCCCAGTCCAATTTAAATTCTTGCAGCCAATCTCGACCCAACAAATCTGGTCCATTGCCCTTGACCACTGTAACCTGACATTCTTTTGGCTGACTGTTCTTGTAGCAAACAGATACTGAACAGATTCCTAACACTGGAATTTCTTCACCTGTATAACTTCTCAGTTTCTGTTTTGATTTTGTCAGTGAAAAACAAGCTTTCCCTTTCACGTTTTCCACTGTGGCTTCACATAATACAGTTAATGATGCTCCAGTATCAATCTCCATGCTAATTTTCTTGCCATCAATGTTCATGTCTACCAGATATGGTTTCTGCTTACTTTTTCCTTGCTGTAATTGTGCACAAAACATAGAATACATTTCACTGTCTTCAGTATCTGAGTCTGTGTCAGCAGTCGCTGTATACTTCATGTTTCTGTAGTTTTCTGAACCCCGAGCTGATTGTTTGGAATTTTTCTGCATCTGACTTCTGTTTGCCAATTTCATTCTACATTTCCGAGCAATATCGCCACGTTTGTGACAGAAATGGCACTCAGAGTCTTTGAATGGGCATTCACGGGGTTCATGACGACCCCCACATCTGTAGCAGTCACTGAGATTATTAAATGTTTTGGACAATTTCTGTGACACATTCTGCTTCTCTACAACGTTTACTGAAGCCTGGGCCAAACTGCTACTTGATGTGTAAGTAGCAGTGCCTTTCTGTAAATCTGCTGCCCCTTGTTTTGCCATTTCCATGGCTGTAGCCGTTTCTAGAGCATTCTGAAAACTGAGATCTTTCACTGCAAGCAAAGGTCGCTGGATACGATCGTCATTAATTCCACAAACCGGCGATCTCTTAACATCAAGTCAAGAGTGTCCCCAAAATTACAGTGTTGTGCTATGTTGCGTAACTGAGCAACAAAGGATGCCACACTCTCCCCCTCCTGTCTGGAACGAGTATTAAACTTAAAACGTTGGACAATCTCTGAAGGTTTAGGTTGCACATGATCCTTTACTTTATCCGTAATTTCTTTGAAAGTTTTTGTACCTGGTTTCACTGGTGCGAACAGATCGCATATCAGTCTGTACGTTGTACTGCCACAGACGGTCAGCAAGATCGCTCGCTTTTTTTCGTCACTTGCGACGTCGTTCGCTTCAAAATAAAACGTCAGACGTTCGACATATTGTTCCCAGTCTTGAGAAGAATCGTATTCTTCAACTTTTACAAATGTTGTAGCCATCCTCGTCGCCAAAATGTAGTAGATTCATTCAACATTCAACTCTACAAAAGCTATCGGGGGGCCGATAGCTCAGTTGGTAGAGCGCCGGACTCGTGATCCTGGGTTGCGGGTTCGAATTTCGGCAGAGGGGGTTTTTCCCTCGGAGTTAACATTGGTTCCGACTCCATCCCCCATATAGTCGTTCGGATGGGACTATAAACCGAGGTCTAGTCTGTGTCACACGCACTAAAAAGATCATACACGGACTCTAAAGATCCCGATGCTCATATCCTAAGACGGGTGAGTACCGGCTACACGAAAATACACAATGCATGCAACCTGTGTGCCAGAATAGTCTACTTGAAGACTGTGGGTTAAACATCCCCATCTGGAAGAAGAAGAAGAAGAAGCCGTTGCTCGAATGCAGTCATGTTTATTTCCCTGCAGTAACTTCCCTTCTTTCGACAAGTCAATACGAATTACTTACCGTTTCAGATAGCACAATGCCCCCCCCCCCCCCCCACCCACCCACACACACACACACACACGCGCACACACACACACACACACATACACACACACGCATGCACACACACTTGCATCCCTCACACACACACACACACACTTGCATGCCCTCACTCACACACACACACACACTTGCATGCCCTCTCACACACACACACACACTTGCATGCCCTCACTCACACACACACACACACACACACACACACACTTGCATGCCCACACACACACTTGCATGCCCTCACACACACACTTGCATGCCCTCACACACACACACACACAAGGAAAGAACCCACCTGAAAGATCTGTCCTCTCACCAAGCGAGACACCATCCAACATGGCTGAAAGGATTCATTCACAATAAAACGCACGATCTCTTGTCAGAGCTGCAGCATCATGTATGCTATCAACAGCAAACAGTGCAGTAGGATCTATGTAGGAGAGACAACATGCACACTTGAGACGCACGTCTTGGACACCAGAGCTGCAACATCATGTATGCTATCAACAGCAAACAGTGCAGTAAGATCTATGTAGGAGAGACAAAATGCACACTTGAGACGCACATCTTGGACACCTCGCCCACATCCGCTGTCTTGGACTCAAACCAGTCATTCCGAACCTTGACCATCCCCAAGACATCAATCATGTCAGTCTTGGTGCTTGGTTATCACAGAGCGACAACTTTAAGCATACCATGCAGGAATCCAATCTTATTGTCAGACTAGGGACCCTCTGCCCATTTGGTATGAATATCCCCAAAATAGCATGTGTTATCAACCACCAAACACCAGCCCATATTAATCTGGACAGACACAGAACCTGCCATACTGCTCCTTCTTTACCTCATATACATGTTACAGCTATCTTCCATTCCTTTTTTTTTTCATTATCTCCATTTTCTTTATCAACCTACTCTTTATTCACTTATCTATGCACTCACTCTTCTTTCTCTGGTTTCATTTCTGTTTCATATACTCTTCTTTTGCACGTAGTCATCATCATCATCATCATCATCATCTCTCTCTCTCTCTCTCTGTGTATGTGTAGCATGTGTGTGTGTGTGTGTGTGTGTGTGTGTGTGTGTGTGTGTGTGTGTGTGTGTGTGTGTGTGTGTGTGTGTGTGTGTGTGTGTGCGTGTGTGTGCGTGCGTGTTATCAGAACTGTTGGCTTTTTACTCATTCATCATTTCATTCCTTTCCACTTTTTGTTATCATTATTATAATCACGATTTTTATCATCATCATTATCATCATCATCATTACTATTATTGTGTATGTCACGAGTTTGTCACGAGGCCTACGACGTTTGACCCAACTGGGGTGGCGGAATTATTCATTTGTTTATTATCGTTGTTGTTGTCACGTGTCCGTCCCTTAGTGCGGCTTGTGGTGCGGTTGCACCTTGGTGTAGTTCAGCTCACGTTCGGTTTGCTTTCTCTCTCTCTCTCTCTCTCTCTAATTCCACTGCCCGTGCTATTCATCCTGCAGGTTCACGGGTGGCTGGTACCTTTCTCTCGAACTTGCTGTCTATCGGCCTCTCGCCTGTCTTTTTACCTGTCGCACGTGCTTCATTTCTTTTAGTTTGAAGTATGCTCACTCTGTGACGTAGCGTGGCATGTTGGCCGCCATCGCTGAGGGAGGTTAGCTCTTCACTCGAGCGGAAGATGTCTCTGGGAGCGCCTGCTCCGGTCTTGGTTCTTCACCGTATCGTCGAAGGTACAGTCGGTATCTTCAATTCCTACAGTCGGCCTGTAGGAGAGGGACATCACTTCTTCTTTTTCCGCATCTGTGCCTCTGTCCTCTCGACTGGACAGAGGACAGAGAGAGTCGTTTGACCCGCCTCTTCGGGGTCACCCACGGGTAGCTGTGCCCTTCCTTCTCTCCCTTTCTTCTCTCCTCCCAGCTACCTTCCCCCCCCCCCCCCCCCCCTCCCGGGGCCTTCACCCGGAGCCTGGACTGGTTGGTGCCACGCGCTGGTTGGGGTCACGCTCTGGCTGGGGCCACGCTCTGGTCGGGACCGCGG
>CM031612.1:84815891-84948757 GCA_018398815.1 Conus ventricosus
AGCTCATGAGCTCCCTTTGTCACATCGTCACCCACTCATCATGAATCCAACAACTCTAAGCCTACCCCACAATTAATTCAGTCTCTTTATATGAAGTGACCATCACTATTGTCAAGATTTATATACCATCACCTTAAAAAAAACCCCTTTTAAAACTGTGAAAAGTCACTGTGTACACCTTCACCAAAACCAACTGAAAAGCTTATACATATGTACAGCCCACAGAACTCCATTCATTTCTTGTAGATCCTCCTATCCTTCTGTTGTTTCCACTCGCTGCAGCAGCTGTGAAGTCAGGTCATTGATGGGGGACCTTCACATTTGATGGTCATCAGCACAATTGGGCTGTCTTCTTTCACCCTGTTTCTCCTGGCTGTCTTGATGGCATTTTTGGGCACTGAAACCACGCTCACAGTCGGAACATGCCGTGTCAGAGTCGATGTTCGATATTTTCTTGCACCCCGGCTTCGTGAACGTGTTCTTTTTTTTTGTGTTTCCAGGCACAATGAGCACTTTATGCTTCCATCTTCTTCCTTCTTTAACCAGGTCTGTCTTTCAACCATGATTCTTGAAACGCCTTGTAGAGTTTCTTCTGCTCCTCCGTTTCGAACTGGAGGGATCGGCTTCGTTTTCACCATCTTCATTATCTTGCTCAGTTGCTGATCTTCGGGTTCACTGGCACTTTCAACCGTTTCGCCTCCGGCGTCGATCGGCTGACCAGGGCTATCGTTTGACTGATGTAGCCGTAACGGGGGGCTGTAGACTCATTAACCCGGCTTCCAGCTGATGATCTTTAGATATATCATGCGTTTTTTCTTCGTGAAGGCGAAAGAAACAGAGTGTTTGGCTTCGCGCGCTTCATCGTTGAAGCCGACATGAGGACTGTTGAACTGCCAGTGGCCTACCGCTGATTGGCTCAACTGCTGCTTCTCGGCCAATGAAAAAATTTGGTGGGAACGCGCGTTCGGCAAAAGGAATTGCTCAGAGGCTATACACACGGCAGCGGCGAAGCCGCGCTGGTTGTGCAAAACGCGTTCTTTTCTTTTTTTTTTTTTGCGGCTTTTGGGCCCCGCGTCCTTTCGCGATTTTTGCGGCCTTCAGAAAAATATGCGGGAATCCCGCAAGGGCGCGCTCTAGAATCAACACTGTATCTTGCTTGGACGGCGGCCGAGAGAATGCCGTATGGGAGACTACACTGGCTTCTCCCCTCCGCGGAAGTGGGTTGGGCACCACGTGACTGTTTTTATCACTGCATTACCACACAAAAAACTTCGGCCTGCAGAGCAGACTAACTGCCGTGAATGCTATTGTCTGACATGGTACAGTATTGACGCCAAAAAACTCCAATTACCGTCACTGTCGGGGACCATGATTATCTCCCTCCAAACCTTTCTTCAGAACTTTGAATGTGTGTACCCACTGCAGTGAATTTTTAAAACGCAACATTGATTTAGAAAAGACACGTGCCTATGCTGTGGCTGCATTCATACTATAAAATGTAAACGTAGACTATATGGACCTTGTTCTTGATAGTTTGGCTGCATTCTATAACTGTAACATAGATCATAGAACCCAGTTCTTGATAGTTTGGCTGCATTCATACTGTATATGTTGACAATCTGGACCTTGTTCTTGACAGTGAGAGTGACAGGGAATCTTTTTCATTATTTTTTTTCTCTCAAAAAAACTGTTGAAGAATGATAAAAACGGTTCGATCATATGTCAGTTTCATATGTATTTATCCCATGATCAGAAAACATAGTTGTTTCCAGTCTCATTTTCATTTTCAGTATTGGTGCCAAAACGTTCCCCCAGGAAACGTACTGATTTTTATCAAACTGTCCTCAGATTCCCCCCCGAACAGGTCCACAAAGTCTTGTGGAGATCTACACATAAATCAGTCAGTTGTGAGCGACGCCTTACCAAGTGTAATGGTCTTTCAATATAATCATTCTCAAAACAGCTCTTGCCAAGGGTTGGGTTTGTTTTGGAAAATTGTGTCAGAAACTGTTTAACGTCTTTTTATCCCTTTTTTCTTTTTTTTTTTTTTCACTGGATGAATTTTTTGCATCTTTCCCGGGTTTATAGCCTAAGAGCATCCCAAAATTCCCAAACTTTTCCCAAACTTTCAAACCACTTTCTGAATTTTTAAAGACCTTTATTTTATTTAAGCGGCCCCTAAAACTGAAATTAGGTAGATAAAAGGACATGTAAATAAGCACAAACACAACCCGACAGACAGATTACCTTTAATAGAAAAGTTCCTCATTATCACACCAATCTTCTGGCCTTTTCATGTCTGTTCACAATGACCAAAAGAAAATGTAGACTATTATATTCCTTTTTTCCAGCCACAATGCACTGCCCTTGTTTGAAAAATGAATCATTGGATTCTATCCTAAAACGTCATTAGAGTTACAACTGTAAATTCCAAAGGCACAAAAACGGTCCCAGAATCGACAAACACACCCAAATTTTTTTCCCTTGGGATTTTGGTTAAAAATTTCATCAAAAAGAAGCACATATTTTTTTCCCTGCTCCCTTACTTTTTGAAAGCCCCGGACAAAAATTTCCCAAAGCCCCAAAAGTAAACAAGTATCTTTCCCTTTTTTTTTTCCCCAAACAGGAAAAGGGTGCACAATGTTGCTGTTCCGGGAAAACATGTTAAAAACAGCTGTTTCTTTCCATCACATGTTTTTCTTTACAGTAATTGTTAGGGCATTTCTTTGGCCCACAAAACCTCGGCTTTCCCCCCACTTCTGTGCCAGAAGGGGAAATGCCAAAAAAAACCAAAGTTTTTCTTTCTGCGTCGCAGCTGATGAACAAAAACCCCCTCTGAAAAAAGTCACTGGGGCAACAGAGGAGGACTGGTTGGGAAGCCCTTTTTTGTGTGGATGCCCATGAAGTCCCCAAGGGGTTTAAAACCACTTTGTCAAGGGAACCCACATTTTTTCTTTGTGCTTTGCACCTAAAATACAAATTTTTTTTTTGTTTAAAAAAAATTTTTAAAATCAAAAAACCCCAAAAAAACCGTTCTTGTTTATCATAAAAAAAATAAATTTTTATTATTACTAGTGGGCCTAACCCCTTTATAACATCATTTAAAAATTTAAACACTTTTATCTTTATACCCCTAATTTTTTCAAAAATTTTTATATTTTTTTTAAAACATTTTTAAAAAGGGGAACATTGTATGGTTTTTACGGGTAAAAAATCTGTATCAAAAATTTAAAAAAAAAAATTTAAAAAATTTTTGCCCCAAATTGTTATTAAAAATTCTGAAAATTTATACTTTAAAAAATTTCCCTTTTAAAAAATGAATGTTTTTGTTTAATTTGAAATAAAAAAAACCAGTATCATTTTTGTTTTAACCCAATTGGGTTTTTAAAGGTATTAACTTTTTAAAAAATCACTATTACTTTTACAAATTATTACCCCTAAAAATGGAAAAAAAATACTATTTTCATTTCACATTGGGTATAAATTATAACATGATTAAAAAATTTTTTTAAAATTTTCAAAATAAATTTTTCCCCTATTATTTTTTTTTTCCCCAAACCCCTTTTTAAAAAATTAATTTAAAAAAAATAGTATGAAGAAAATAGGGGGGGTAGCAGTGGGGAAAGTAAACAGCGTGTAGTACAAATTTTTTATATATAATAAATAAAGAGCAGAAGTTCTGGGGAGAAGCAGTTTTAAAGAAAACCAGAAAAAAAGTAGTAAAGGTAGTAGTTGAAAGAAAGAAATGAGGGTAATCCCCCATTTTGGGAAAATTTTTCCCGGGCCCAATATTTGCAACAGTTTTTCCTTAAAAAGCGCGGGTTTCACATGGCAAAACCCCTTTTTTTTTTCTTTTCTTTTCTTTTCTTTTGTAAGGGGCCCAAAAAACGTAAACCCTGAAAAAACGTAAAAAAAAAACCCAACAAGAATTGGGTTTTGGGGTTTATGGCGGGAAGGGGGAAAGGGGGGTTTTGGTACCCTTGGCTAATCCTGAAAAAAAGTTTCCCCCAAAAAAAACCCCTTTTCCCGTTTTCGTCCTTTTTTTCTTCCTGTGACCAAAAATGGGGCCCCTGACCCCCCGGCCCCCCATAAAACATTTGTTTTTGATTAAAAAACCCCCCCCCTTTAAAGGGCTGTGAGGGTCCTCACCCCATCGATCCAATTTTCGATTTTTTTTTTTTTGGGGCACCGCTGCAAGTACCAAACCGGGGGGTTCCCCGGCTTTTTTCCCGCACCAAAACCCTTTGAAACCCGTTTTTTTCGAAACCCAACTCGTTGAAAACCAAATTGGGGGCATTTTGGATTTTCTAAAGAAAAAAGGTATTCCAAGGGAATTTAACTCGCGGCCCGGGTTGAAATAAAAAAGGGGTTTTTCCGTGGGGGAAACCAATGGGGGCGGTTCATCCGGGAAAGATTTAATTTTTTTTAATATTTGTTTTTTTTTTTGGTTAAAAAAAATTGTTTTTTTCGGGGGGATATTTTTTTGGGTGAAAAAACCAAAAATTTAAAAATTTAAAATATTTAATTTTTTTTAAATTTTTAAAGATTTAAGGGGGGAAAATAAAATCTTTTTTCCCCAAATTTAAAAGTTACGAAAAGGGGGATTTTTAAAAAATTTTTGGGGAAAAATTTTTGGGGTTTTTATTATATATTTTAAATTTTTTTTAAGGGGGGGGGAAGGAAAAAAAAAAAAAAAATTTTTTTAAATTTTTTTTAATTAAATTTTAAAAAGGAATTTTTTTTGAAATTTAAGAAAGTTTTAAAAAAAAAGGGGGAAAAAAAAAATTTTTAAAAAAAAAATTTTTTTTTTTTTTTAAAGAAATTTTTTAAAATAATTTAGGAAAATTAAAATTTGGGCTAAAAAGGTAAGGGGGGATCCGGTGGGGGTTATCAAAAAATTTGAAAACAAAAAAAACAAAGGGCTTAGAAAAGGGTAGGGGGGGGGGAGGGGGGCCTTTCTGTAGGGGTCTCAAAAAAAAGGTCCCCCTGAAAAACAAAGGGTCGTAGAAAAAGGTCAGGTGGGGGAAAGGCCCCGTCTGTGGGGGGCACCAAAAAAAAGGGTCTTTGAAAAGGTCGGGGGAGGGGGCCCGTTGTAGGGGTCATCTAACAAAAGGGTCTTTGCAAAAAAAAAAGGGTCGTAGAAAAGGTCAGGTGGAGGAGGCCGTCTGTAGGGGTCAACAAACAAAGGGTCGCAGTAAAGGTCAGGTGGAGGAGGCCTTCTGTATGGGGCATCAAACAAAGGGTCGTAGTAAAGGTCAGGTGGAGGAGGCCGTCTGTATGGGTCATCAAACAAAGGGTCGTAGTAAAGGTCAGGTGGAGGAGGCCATCTGTATGGGTCATCAAAGGGTCTCTGCAAACAAAAAAAGGGTCGTAGTAAAGGTCAGGTGGAGGAGGCCGTCTGTACGGGTCATCAAACAAAGGGTCTCTGCAAACAAAGGGTCGTAGTAAAGGTCATGTGGAGGAGGCCGTCTGTAGGGGTCATCAAACAAAGGGTCTCTCTGCACACAAACATGTGGCAAATCACCAACACAATAAAAAAAAGATCATGAGCAATAAATATCACATCATACACACATCAAAACAACTAAAAATTATGAAGGCAGGGAAGGTATCTCCAAAGTCAGGCCTTAAAAACTTACTTTCTCCACTTTTTAAACAAACAGACTTGTCATGCATGTACCTAATGAATTTCAAGATTTCCTCATTCAATTCTCGTTGTTCGGCATTTTGAATTCTCATACGGTTTTTTGGTTTTTCTCATAAAGGGCCGTCTCATAAATGTAGCTGCACAACATATCACACTTCTCCAATTTTTTCTCCTAAAAGAATTCTTTTCTGATGTTACGATATCTTAACAATGTTCCCTAACAACTCTCAAGAATGCTAATGTGTCAAGTGTGTCATATTTTATTTTTCAAACTGATTGCACTGGCTTGTTAGTCATAGCACAACCATGTCAAAGTGTTTGTAATAAGCGCTTCATCTTGACAGGAACAAGCCATAGTGATTTCCCTTCTCTGCTCATAGGTGCACGCTTGCACACACACACACACACATGCAGTCTCGTTCAAAACGTCGCACCTACATGTCACACACACACACACACACACACACACACACACACACACACACACACACACACTCTCTCTCTCTCTCTCTCAAAAAAGCAAAGACTATGGTCCAATCAGTCCGCGGCTGACAAACAGTAGTTGAGGTCAGCTCACCTTTACTCTCAGAGGTGTCAACTTCATACAGTAAAACCCACTTCTGATGATTCCGAGATGGCGACATCTTGCTGTCACTTTAATGAAACTTGAACTCAGAAAACAGTGGAGTAGCTGGACCCAGTTGAATTTATTTTTTTCAAGTTGTAATTCATTTGAAGGCCAATGTTTTCTTCTTTTCTTTTTCAAACATCACCCAGTATTCATGTCTGCCTCCATCAGTACTGACTGAAGTTTATACTGTACTGCTTTTTTCAATGCAGCCAAATCACTGTATTTGAAATGTTCATAGAAGTATTCAAAAGTAAATGCTGATGAAATAAATTTGCCCTTTCCTTTTTTCACTGTAGTGTGTACTGGGTACAAAAAGCGTACCTGTACACAATGGGCCGACGAAGTAAACTTGTCTCTTTTTTTTCAGTCTGTATTATGTAGTGTGTGTGTGTGTGTGTGTGTGTGTGTGTGTGTGTGTGTGCGTGTGCGCGTGCATGTATGTGTGTGCATGTGTGTGTGTGCGTGCGTGTGCGTGCGTGTGCGTGTGTGTGCATGCATGTGTGTGTGTGCATGTGTGTGTGTGCGTGCATGTGCGTGTGTGGTGTTTTGTTTTAATCTGCTGACCCTCTGAAATATAAAAAAAAAACCTAAAAAATTTCAGTAAAAAAAATCATTTCAACCCCCAACATTTTACATCCATTGGAAACACTGCCATAGACTGACCAAGGTGAGCAGGCCTCTACTTTTAATGCACAGGTGGACTTACCTTGGAGGGGTGGCAGGTCTCTACTGTTCATGCACAGGTGGACTTACCTTGGAGGGGGCGGCAGGTCTCTACTGTTCATGCACAGGTGGACTTACCTTGGAGGGGGCGGCAGGTCTCTACTGTTCATGCACAGGTGGACTTACCTTGGAGGGGGCGGCAGGTCTCTACTGTTCATGCACAGGTGGACTTACCTTGGAGGGGGCGGCAGGTCTCTACGTTTAATGCACAGGTGGACTTACCTTGGAGGGGGCGGCAGGTCTCTACTTTTAATGCACAGGTGGACTTACCTTGGAGGGGGCGGCAGGTCTCTACTTTTAATGCACAGGTGGACTTACCTTGGAGGGGGCGGCAGGTCTCTACTTTAATGCACAGGTGGACTTACCTTGGAGGGGGTGGCAGGCCTCTACTTTTAATGCACAGGTGGACTTACCTTGGAGGGGGTGGCAGGCCTCTACGTTTAATGCACAGGTGGACTTACCTTGGAGGGGGTGGCAGGCCTCTACGTTTAATGCACAGGTGGACTTACCTTGGAGGGGGCGGCAGGTCTCTACTGTTCATGCACAGGTGGACTTACCTTGGAGGGGGTGGCAGGCCTCTACGTTTAATGCACAGGTGGACTTACCTTGGAGGGGGCGGCAGGTCTCTACTGTTCATGCACAGGTGGACTTACCTTGGAGGGGGTGGCAGGTCTCTACTGTTCATGCACAGGTGGACTTACCTTGGAGGGGGCGGCAGGTCTCTACTGTTCATGCACAGGTGGACTTACCTTGGAGGGGGCGGCAGGTCTCTACTGTTCATGCACAGGTGGACTTACCTTGGAGGGGGCGGCAGGTCTCTACTGTTCATGCACAGGTGGACTTACCTTGGAGGGGGCGGCAGGTCTCTACTTTCATGCACAGGTGGACTTACCTTGGAGGGGGCGGCAGGTCTCTACTGTTCATGCACAGGTGGACTTACCTTGGAGGGGGTGGCAGGTCTCTACTGTTCATGCACAGGTGGACTTACCTTGGAGGGGGCGGCAGGTCTCTACTGTTCATGCACAGGTGGACTTACCTTGGAGGGGGTGGCAGGTCTCTACTGTTCATGCACAGGTGGACTTACCTTGGAGGGGGCGGCAGGTCTCTACTGTTCATGCACAGGTGGACTTACCTTGGAGGGGGTGGCAGGTCCAGTGGGTCTCTCATGTTTCGAGGTGGGGGATAGAAGTCCCTGGGGATGGGGTGTGGCAATTCTCTAAAGTCCCGTGGAGGGGGTGGCAGATCTCTCCCTCTCATGAAAGGATCACCAAAGGGAGGAGGAGGCCCATACAGATCTCGGTTTGGAGAATGATCTCTTGGAAACCTGCACCAGCAATGTCTTCAACTTAACAATGGGGTGGGGGGTGGAGCCTCAACAGAACATCACCCAGGCATTACGTTATCTTATGAAATCCACTGAAAAAGCCCCAGCTGCAAAGCACAGCTCTTTCTGTAATGGGGAACAGATCTCCACCTCACAGACAAGCAAGTTATTCACTGCATTAAACTGAACACACTCACAGATGTCAATACTATGTATTGGGTGCTAGTAGGGTGTTAAACTCTGCTTGGAGATTTCTCCAAGGTAACAATACCAAATACATATTAACTCAACCTGGTCAACTAGCCAACATACCAATAAAAACAAAATTGTGCACACCACACACACACACGCACGCACACACACACACACACACACACACACACACACACACACACACACACACACACACACACACACAGAGTGTGTACACTGTGCTGACAATTGCTCAGAATATTTGCCACTGAAGTATTCACATTACATGAAGCATTATAATCATCAGCCCTACAAGCCAGATCATTGCAAATGTTCAACAAAAAGAAATCTAATAAAATGTGTATTCAACTCCAAGTCTTCATTCCGCTTTTCATTCCTCTGCTAGAACTCCTGAGGTTCACCACTGACAAGATTTAGGGGTATGCAACTTCTTAAATTAGTTAATCCACTATCAAGGAGGGGATGTCTAAACCCAACATCACTGAAACGAACGTGTCACTGTCCTATCATCCTTTTCATCGGCACATGACGGTCAGCTCTTCTCTAAAATTTTAAAAGAAAATTATAGTTTATCTGCCAGAAAACAGGGACAAACAAATTACAAGACAAAACATGACGCATTTCGACCTCTTAGTTCTTCTTCAGGCAAGTTAAACAATATTCAGGACAATGAACATGAAGAACAAGCAATCACTTTAACACTAGTTGCAAAGTGAGACGACTGCAAGCAGAAATCTACACAAATGCTTAAAAGCATTTTTAAAGCTCTGTCGAAAAACGTAGACAAATGAATCACAAGACAAAACACGACGAGTTTCAACCTCTTAGTTCTTCTTCAAGCAAGATACTATCCTGAGTGTTGTGCATCTTGCCTGAGGAATCAATTGATTGAAACGCGTCATGTTTTGTCTAGTGATTTGTTTGTCTACGTTTTTCGGTGGAGCCTTAAAAATACTTTTGAAAACATGTACATTAATTCATGGACCCATATGAACTTCCGTGAGCAGCACTGGCACTCACCTCTCCTCATGGGGAGGGAATCCTGGCCCTGGCCCTGGCCCTCCTCCCCCACCTCCACGTCCCCCACCACCACCGCCATGGCCTTGGCCACCACCCCTTTCTCTGTCTTCACCACCTCCTTTCTTCCCTTCTGCTGCCATGTTACACTCTGCCAGCCAAAACAAGTCATTCACTGAGAGATGGAGTCCATGCCAACAGCAGAATACCAGTCATTCAGTAAACTGATCAACAAGCCAACAGCAGAATACCCCAGTCATTCAGTAAACTGATCAACAAGCCAACAGCAGAATACCCCAGTCATTCAGTAAACTGATCAACAAGCCAACAGCAGAATACCCCAATCATTCAGTAAACTGATCAACAAGCCAACAGCAGAATACCCCAGTCATTCGGTAAACTGATCAACAAGCCAACAGCAGAATACCAGTCATTCAGTAAACTGATCAACAAGCCAAACAACATTAACTGTTAGCAGCTCAGGAATAATTCACCAAACATTTCAAATCTATACTATAAGCATACACACACACACACACACACACACACACACACACACACACACACACACACACACATATATATGTATATATAACATCACATGCTGAAGATAATAGACTTACAATAATTGAGAAAACCAACAACAATAAACCCAAGTCATCGCAGGTTTGGCTTTGAATGTATTCTATGATTGCACTGCAAATCAGTCCTTCCTATATCAATCCACCACACCAGCAATGAACTGGCGCATATGATTTGCATCTCCCCCTTCACCTTTATTTGCAGTAATAAGGGGGACACACACACACACACACACACACACACACACACACACAATTTAACAGTTAATGAGTCACATCTACTGAATATCATAAGAGATGCAAACTGTCCCTTTCATCCTAAATGAATCTTAAACATTTCATGATGGTCATCAGACTAAAACATTTTAAGACTGTGAAGACAAAAAGTGGCTTATCTGTAGAAAACACTCAACATTTTATTTCCAAATGGAAAGTCAAGGATTCTATATATTTATTATAGCATCAAATGCACCAACCATAGCCTTCCTGATATTTCACTGTACTGGCTTCCTTACCTCTGACGCTTTACTGTGTTCATACTGATTTCACCACATGCAACCCACAGAAGGGAAGGGGCCTTCACTGTAAGTGGCCACATACACAACACTTACATTTTACAAACTCATCATTATTTGTCATTTATTTTCCATTCTACCTGACAGCGGATTTTTCCCGTCTGATGGAAAGAAGGGGTCCAAGAATCAAGCAATCTTACTGCACTTCAACAAAATTCACCTTGTATTTACACTTGTGACAACTACAAAATCATGATTTATCCATATGATTTGAACCAGTTGGTGGGGTTGAACTGGTAAAAGAGTTGAGGCAGGTTAAGAGAGGAAGATGGCGGTGGAAGTGGTTAGTGCCTCCTTTCATTTAGCTTAACTTTTTTCATCAAATTCTGATTTTGCATCTGCTCTTTCATAAGGCAAAATGGTACCAACCTAACCAGCATTTGATTTCTGCGAAAGCACGAGTCACTAACTGTCGAAGTATGAAACAATAACTGAAACTGCTTAGAACTCAAAAAAGTCAATTCTGTGGCGATGAAAATGTAGTCAAGCTGAACTGAAAATCTGTTCTGTTTACAATTATTTTTTAACTGAAGCAGTGAAATCCTTTAGGCCACTATTCTAGCTGACACATAAGCCTATTACACTGAACACTTAATTTCATCACTGAACTAAACTTCATCTTGACATCAAGACAGCTGGAAAGGTTTTAATAAAACTATCATTATACAAAGTTTGGTTCCTCCAACACTTTCAATTATTTTGAAAACATCAGTGTGCTCAGTTTCCAACCATGGCGCACATACACACATAATGTCGATGTATTGTAACCATATTTCCATGGTTTAACGGGCCCATGAAAATCTGAACCCTTAAATTTGGGAACACAAGTCCTTCCAATCTTGGAACTAAGTTTTAAATTCTATGGGAATGAATAAAACAGATACATGTATATGTGATAATCTACCAATTCATCCTGTGAAAATCTGAGCACTGTCATTCTAGTTGGAATGTACACTAAAGGCTCAACCAAACAAGAGAATGAAGAGCAAAAGCACTGACAATTCATACCGAGGCACACTGGGTCCATGTCTCGTACTTACTGAGCGACTTGCCATGAAACATGCTCCCTGTTTCGGCTTCCACTGCTTTCCTGGCATCTTCTTCATTTACAAACTGAACAAATCCATATCCATTGTGATGGACCAAGGTATCTGCAGAAATCATGACATTTGTCAACACCAACCCAGTTGACACCACATAGTAAATTTGTTTCTTTGGTACTTGTCTCTACTCTATATCTGCACAAAGCATGAATTAAAATGACAGTTGAGCGCTGTCATCCATGTGATACTATTTAACATCAACTATTATGCACTAACCTGAGGCTCTTTTTTTATTTTACCGAAACATAACAAAAATACATAGAAATAAAACATCAATCACATTATGCATTCTATAACTTTGGAAATACTCAAAACGCTTCAAGATGATTTTGCCTCTGTACAATGACAAAAATGAACAATTATGAGCATTTATTTTCAGCCATACTACACATACAATAGTGTGTACATACCAACAATTCTTCCATGGCGCTCAAAAAATTTCTGCAGATCACTGGCGTTGGCTTTGTCTGAGGCCAAACCAGCAACAAAAACACGCGAATTGACATATTTTGGGTCTTTGCTCATCACAGGTCTCACGGGAGACTTGGAGCGACTGTAGCTTCGTTTATTTTTCCGGCGAGAGGACCGCGATCTTGAACTTGAACTTGACGAAGAGCTGCTTCGGCTTCTGCCTCTCTTCATCCATGGTTTGTCTTTATCTTTGCGGCCACTTTTGCGTGAGTCATGGCTCCTGCTGCGAGATCTTTGTCCTGATCGTGAAGACATTGTGCCCACCTGTCACAATTATATTATCAGATGAATATCGAGATTATACTGCAAAGTAATCAAAATATAAGGTCTCCACAGCTTATTACATCAAGACTCGAAACTTTTATGGCAACATAAAAATGGTTAATTTAAAAAAACATCTTGAATCAATAAGAAATTTATCAGTAGTGATTTGCTACATCCACACTGTCAATAAACAGTAATCACTATACATCAGCTCATTATTATCACAGCAATTAACAAAATTATACTCACTGGAACAAAATAAAATTGAAATTTCATAAGGGTTTCCTGATCACCTGATCAATTATAATTTTAAAGGCTTAAAATTTCACTGACTTCAACTGTGATGAAAAGTTCGGCTGTAAGAGCGTTAACGTCAGATAAAATTATATCCTTATCTTTCAAAGCTACTACTTTACCCGCCAAACAAGCCAATACTCAGTACATCATTATTATCATTCAAAGCCACTACTTCACCTACCAAACAAGTCAATACTCAGTATATCATTATTATTAACACTAACAGTAATACTATAACTAATGCAGACCTACCTTCCTAGCTGTAAAAGTCTGTGCAATTTTGTGTTATTGATAAAAAAAGAAAAAAGCTTAGAGAACCTTGCAAAATATTGCCAATAGAATTAACATCCAATTCCAAAGGATGAGGGAGGAGGGTGGGTTTGTGTTGGGAGGGGATATAAAACTTTTCAACCAATCCGTTTTCTCATCTTCAGCTTAAATTAAAATGTGTTTCTTTCTCTGATAACAGAGAGAGAGAGAGAGGGCGGGGGGAGGGGTGAAAGAGAGAGAGGAGAGAGAGAGAGAGGGAGAGCAAGAAAAACAACTTGACAACGAAATACTATTAGTCCAGTAAAACAGTTGGTAAATTTTTTACTTTTTCTATATAAATTTTCAATTTTTTTCAAGTCACCTACATTGGGATAATAGCCTAAACTTTGACCTTTTTTTCAATGAAAATGTAAAAAAAAAAAAAAAAAAATTGCAAAAAGAAGTGGGGACACAAAAGAATTATTCACAGTTATGGAACCATAGGGCTGATGCTAAAATCGATGTTTATGAAGATCAAACATCACAGAGTACACAATGAGAGAGACAGCGAGCGTGTGCGTGTGTGTGTGTTGTATACGTGTGTTCGAGAGTGAGAAAACAAATGGTAAGATTTAAGACCATTTTTTCCCCTTAAATATGGTTTCAAAACAGACAGCCACATTCATTTCGCCTTTGGTTTGAGACTGAGAATAAAGCTGATGTGAACAACGCAAGCTACTTCATCATAACATTGTCATGATTGTGCCTTGTCATGTAGAAAATGTCTGCAACTTAAATGTAAATGATCATTAGGCCTACAAACCAAGCCACCAAAACCTCTGGGGTTAGTTTGGAGATGAAATCTGCGTAAATTGATAATCAAATAAATACATAAATAGACAGAATAAATCAGGGACACCGTAAGGATTTGTGGAAGCCGCAGGGGCGGACAGGACAAGGGTGGGGGACGTTGACGGTTGAGAAATAGGCCTATTTCGGCAAAGCCACCGATTTTACAAAGAGAAAATTTGATGCGAAAAGGCGTCAGTGGATATCAATCATCTGGCTACCTATACCTCATTCATACCAAATGGCGTGATCTTCTTGTCTCCGCAGGTAAAATCATCCCCAACGTGGAAAAACAAATCGGCTTCAGCAAAATAAACCGGCCGCCATATTAAAATTGAAATGACGCGAAATTCGCGGAATACATTTCTGACTTGGAAGCGTTCCCGACTGTTCGGTGGCGATAAGATACATCATATCCTTCGTTATTCCTGCAAAAGTAAAAACACAGTTTCATAAGTATCGAACGTGTAAGTCAATATCACAACTCAATGGTTGATTACCTGTCTGCCACTTGCGTAGATCTTTGCTGGTGTGTGATGATACTGGCTAGGCTGTTACAGTGGAACCTTTCACAGTAGGCCTAAATGGTGTCGAAAGAGTGTCCGGTAAAAAGATATAAGTGGTTTCACAATTTGGTAACTGGTGGTTTTCCCCGTTTTCCCGAGGAAAACAGGTTTTATCCTTCAGAAAAAGAAAAAAAAATGTTATACCATTATCCCTGAGGATCAAGCTGTTTTTCATGGGATGATAATTGTTCTTGTGTTTTCCAAAAGGATTACAACTGTTTACCTTGTCTCAGTTTGTGAGGAAAACCTTTTTGTCCCAAAGCATCACATCTGTTTTCCTTATTTTCGCGGGGAAAACAGAAATCATCCTTCGTAAAAATGGTGAAGATAGGGAACATAGTGATGATCCTAGCCGGCGTTGACTGAGCCAGCCCAGTAATAGAAAGACACTAACTGGCACTCCAGGAAGAGAAACACACTAACTGGCACGTATCATCTCCATGGCCAAAACCTCAAAAGAGTCGAAGAAACAAAATACCTGGGGGTTACCATCTCCCAAGACCTCAGTTGGGACACCCATATTTCCAACATAACCAACAGGGCAAACAAGACCTTAGGCTTTCTCAGGCGAAACCTGAGAGTGGGTTCCATCAACATCAAGGAAACCGCCTACAAAGCCCTAGTTCGACCCACCCTTGAGTACGCCTCACCTGTCTGGGACCCCTATACTGCCAAAAACATAAACAATCTAGAAAAAGTCCAACGTCGTGCAGCTGGATGGGTTTTGTGAATCGCCACCGTCACACCTGAAGTGTCGACTCCATGCTGACACACCTAGAGTGGTCCACTTTAGCAGACAAAAAGAAGAGCAGCAAGGCTGACCACCTTCTACAAATACCACCGAGAACAGGTCAGCATCAACACCCCTTTCAGGCTCACACCAAACACCCCAGCAAGGTCTACAAGACAGTCACACGGGGAGACGTATCTCCTTCCACAGACATAGAAAAAGATGTTTTAACATCCGTGATCTCCTTCCTGCCTGTAAGACCAACTACAGGAAGTTTTCCTTCTTTCCGAGGACTGTAAGGGACTGGAACAGCGTGCCTCCCGAGGTTATCTCCTTAGCCTCGGTAAAGTGCTTCAAGTCCCGAATCTGACCAGCCAGCCCCTCTAAGGCTCAGGGACCTGATAGAATTCTGGCCAAAGTCCTAAAAGAATTAAGTAAGGAACTCTCAATTCCCTTCAGCATAGTGTTTAATAAATCCTTAGAGACGGTAAGTATCCCGGATGACTGGAAAACTGCTGATGTTGTTGCCATATTTTAAAAGGGCTTGAAACAGGACCCGGGTAACTATAGGCCAGTCAGCCTAACTTGTATTACATGCAAAGTACTGGAGTCAATTGTGAGGGATGTTATTGTGACACATTTTAATTAATGATTTCAAACTTTTTGCTGACTGTCAAAAAGTATTTAGATTTCCGTAAAGCTTTTGACTCGGTTCCGCATAAAAGACTATTGATCAAGTTGAAACATTATGGAATTGACGGCCCCCTCCTAGACTGGATCGAGGACTTTCTGACTGACCGAAGACAGTGGGTGAGGGTAGGGTCGGCGTACTCTTCGGACAAACCAGTTTTAAGTGGCATCCCACAGGGAAGCATTTTGGGCCCTGTCCTTTTTACTATATTTATTAATGACTTACCGGACGTGATATCGAGTACGTGTAAAATGTTTGCAGATGATACGAAGATTTACGGTGACTCTGTCAATTATCCGGATATACAAGAGGACCTTGACAACGTGCAGGAGTGGTCACATAAGTGGAACTTATATTTTAATGTCCAAAAGTGCAAGGTTATGCACATAGCTAAAAAAAAAAATCAAAAAACTGACTACACAATGAAATTAGGAGATTCAAATGAAACGTTTCAAAAATGCTCGGAGGAAAAAGACCTTGGCGTTCGTTACCTTTGACTGCGATCTTAGTTTTGACCCACACATACAAAAAGCGATCAGTAAAGCCAACCAAATGATTGGGTTGATTAGACGATCTTTCTCCTTTATTGATAAAGACATATTTCTGAAATTGTACAAAGCGCTTATCAGACCACATGTGGAGTACAGAAATGTTATCTGGTACCCGCTGCTTAAGAGACAATCGGCGTCGGTAGAAAAGGTCCAGAGAAGAGCGACTAAGTTATTACCAGAATGCAGAGACATGACTTATACAGATAGGCTAAGATATCTTGAGTTACCATCTCTAAAAGCCAGAAGGGTAAGAGGGGACCTGCTCCAAGTATATAAAATATTGCACCAAGTGGACGCTATTGATTTTAACTCTTTATTCCAAGTGAGTAAGTCTGATATCACAAGAGGCAATGAAGGCAAATTGTTTGTTCGTTTTTCTAATACTAATCTAAGGAGAAATTCGTTTGGTAACAGAGTAGTTAGCAGATGGAATTCTCTCCCGACTATTATTAAACTCACTGACACACTCAACAACTTTAAAAGCCTCCTTGATGCAGGTGTAAGTTTTAAAGACATAAAATTTGATTTTGATGACTGAGACTTTTCTCATACCAATATATACATATGTAGCCGTAACACGCTGTGATTTACACCCCTTGAGCAATACTGACATAATAATTGACGGAGCACAAGAAAGCCGCGAGGCTATACAAGCTCCTACCTACCTACCATTATCGCGGTTTTCCTCGTGACCCGTTTTCCTCAAGAAAACAGAGAAAGTAGCTATATAGTCTTCTAACGACGGACTGTTGGTGGTACACTACCTGTGTACACTACCCCCCCCCCCCCCCCCCTGCTCCCCACTGTGTATCGTGTTTCTTCTTTTCTTTCTTCTTCTTCTTCTTCTGAATTAGTACTTTCAGATCTACTTTCCAATAAAATTCGGCGGATTGGCCCCCACCCACCCACCCTTTTTAGAAACTGTGCTTCAAGTTCTAGTTTCGGTTTTGCGCGATGACAGAGGTTGCCGACGCTGGGCCTAGCGCCACTTCAGTGTTTTCAACCATTCTCTTGACGAAATAGGAATAGGTTTGGAGTCGTCCGGGAACGACATTTTTTCTGTCGTCTAGAACTGATTTCTGTTTCCTTTTTTCTTGGTGTCTGATCTTTCGTGCTACTTCAGTGGCATTGCACCCACAACACTTATTCCGTTCCCCTTCTACAGCCACAGCTTGGCCCGTCCTGCCGCAATCCCGGCACCGGCAATTCAGAGGGAGCAGTGTCGCGGTCAAATTCGTTGCTCAGTCAAATTCGTTGATACCAGCAAACGAATTTGACTGAGCAACGAATTTGACCGCGACAAGCAGACATCTGGTTGCAACCCACCAAAAGAGACACAGCTCTGCTGCTGAGTCACTTCGATGGTATTCGGCTGATCCAACGTACGCAGGATACCACCTACTAAGCTCTATACTGACGACAATGTGTGCCTAGTCGTGGAGCCAGTATATGCTGTAAATAGGCTGTCCCTCCGGTGGGCGCCACCACGCCCGTCCGACGACAGTCCCCATTAATTTGCCAATACCGGTGATCCCGGCAGAACCAGACTAAGGGCATAGATGTTGACAGATTCTCGAAAATGAGGTCACCTGAGAGCGAAGCCTGAGACCTTTTTATGCTGATCAATGAAGATGAAGATGATGAAGATGATGCTCCATATTTCCATTCAGGTTTGAGACTGCACGACAAGGCTGTACCCTACATCAGTCAGGCCCGAGAGATACAGACACCTGCTCTGTCGGTCAAGAAGTTAACTGCAATACTCTTAGAGACGCTGATGTCTGACCTACGCATTAGCCCAACGCGCTGGTCAGACATGACCTTTCTAACGGTAATCTACTTTTTTTTTTTAAGTCCCAAACAAGACTGACTACATCATTTAGTCCCTAATAATCTGATCATACAATGAGACATTTTGCAATCCCCCGACTGGTTTTAGGTAGGCAACGCCATATTGGGAAGGCCTGACCACGCAGCGTGTTTGTCGGATCGATGTGTAAGTCAGCATCTACTTAATCTTGTCCATGCGCCATCACCACCCAGCACCACCCTCTCCACCCCTACCTGGCCCCATCCTTTGATGTCTTAATTTTGTATTTACAACATCATTTAATGTTATGCTAAATGTGCACCTCTAGTCTCATGGCTATCAGAGTTTTGTGATGTATGTGGACTGGTATTGCAGTGACGTCACCTTGATGAGACGACAAATGACGTCTTGTCTGTTAGGATTATCAACATCTCCCTGACCCTTTCCCTATCAAGCCACAATGGCTGCAACAAATTAAAGAACACCTCCCGTCACTAGGAGGAAAAAAAATACTGTATCCTGCCATTGCCACACTGAGGCGCCCACACCACCCAGTTCGTCAGCACCTGGCTTCATGACAGTCCAAGACACCGCAGCAACATCATTACCAGCGTCTTCCTGACTCCATGTTGCACAGGCAGTTCACAATTAGTTTTTCACAAACTCTTTGAGGGGTTGGAATGGCCCACAGGAGAACTGAGCATCTCCCAGACTCAATGCTGTACACATGTAAGACAGATTGCACACACACACACACACACACACACACACACACACACACACACACACACACACACACACACACACTCTCTCTCTCTCTCTCTCTCTCTCTCTCTCTTTTCTCTCTCTCTCTCTCTCTCTCTCTCACCTGCCTTGCCATCCAAATTCTCACCCCATACCCACACCTTCCGAACGCTATCAGATAGTGGAATGCTGTGGCGGAAAAAGGTTTCGAGAGCCTGTTATGGTCACTCTGAACACTGAAGTGTTTTTCTCTCACAGGTACATTCGGTAGATGGTCCAGACGAGGGCCAGACATTTCTTGTCCACCGTTGCGTAGTTCTGCTAATGATGACAGTTTCCCTCTGGTGTAGGCCATGGGAATCAGGAGGGAGGAGTCGTTTGCTTCTGTTTGAAGTAGTAAGCTTACTGCTCCCATGCCTTGATTACCTACATCAGTCTGCAACATTAGGGGTCTGGTCAACGCCATATTGGAAAGGCCTGACCACGCAGCGTGTTTGTCGGATCGATGTGTAAGTCAGCATCTACTTAATCTTGTCCATGCGCCATCACCACCCAGCACCACCCTCTCCACCCCTACCTGGCCCCATCCTTTGATGTCTTAATTTTGTATTTACAACATCATTTAATGTTATGCTAAATGTGCACCTCTAGTCTCATGGCTATCAGAGTTTTGTGATGTATGTGGACTGGTATTGCAGTGACGTCACCTTGATGAGACGACAAATGACGTCTTGTCTGTTAGGATTATCAACATCTCCCTGACCCTTTCCCTATCAAGCCACAATGGCTGCAACAAATTAAAGAACACCTCCCGTCACTAGGAGGAAAAAAAATACTGTATCCTGCCATTGCCACACTGAGGCGCCCACACCACCCCAGTTCGTCAGCACCTGGCTTCATGACAGTCCAAGACACCGCAGCAACATCATTACCAGCGTCTTCCTGACTCCATGTTGCACAGGCAGTTCACAATTAGTTTTTCACAAACTCTTTGAGGGTTGGAATGGCCCACAGGAGAACTGAGCATCTCCCAGACTCAATGCTGTACACATGTAAGACAGATTGCACACACACACACACACACACACCACACACACACACACACACACACACACACACACACACACACACACTCTCTCTCTCTCTCTCTCTCTCTCTCTCTCTCTCTCTCTCTCTCTCTCTCTCTCACCTGCCTTGCCATCCAAATTCTCACCCCATACCCACACCTTCCGAACGCTATCAGATAGTGGAATGCTGTGGCGGAAAAAGGTTTCGAGAGCCTGTTATGGTCACTCTGAACACTGAAGTGTTTTTCTCTCACAGGTACATTCGGTAGATGGTCCAGACGAGGGCCAGACATTTCTTGTCCACCGTTGCGTAGTTCTGCTAATGATGACAGTTTCCCTCTGGTGTAGGCCATGGGAATCAGGAGGGAGGAGTCGTTTGCTTCTGTTTGAAGTAGTAAGCTTACTGCTCCCATGCCTTGATTACCTACATCAGTCTGCAACATTAGGGGTCTGGTCAAGTCAGGCAGGCACAAGATAGGTGGTGAGCTTCTCCTACAAGACAGAGTGATAGTCAGCTCCGCATCTTTGTAGATCTCATGGTGGTTAAAGAAGAGTTCATGAGCTAGTGTTGGGCTAGACTTTACTTCATCTGCCAGGGCAAGTGCCATCAGCAGACCTCTGGTGTTGTCAGGTGTCCCTCCAAGTACTTCTTGAGGAGATTGATCTGGTAGCCTGTCTCCTTCTCCTTCACCAGAATCTTGTAGTCGGTCCGAAACTGTTTCTCAATGACTCGGTAGGGACTTTGCCAGGCTGTCTGGAGCTTGTTATTTCCGCTTGAGAGGAGTAGCAGGACTTGGTCTCCTACTTGTTCTCTCCGTTTGGTTCACTTGCTGTAGTACTTAGCCTGCTTGGCTCTAGCTTGCTTTAGCGTGGTAGCTGCAATCTTCCAGCTGGTGTGGAGCTTGTTTTGTGGCTCTTTTTTTTTTACGAATTGCGGGGCAGTTTTGACACTGGAATCATTGAGTTCATCAGTCCAGGTCCTTTTCATGGCCTCAAGCGGACCAGCGATGGGGCAGGCAAGTAGGAGAGTAGCCAGACATAGGTGCTTGGGCAAGTTTCAGGTAGGCATAGAGGACAGGTGCCACATATGTGTCCCACGTCTCCGGCTTGGCTTCCACCAGCTTCCCCAAGATGGAGATGAGCATTCCGTTGAATCTCTCCACATGTCCATCACTTTGGAGGTGATGGAGATGAGCATTCCGTTGAATCTCTCCACATGTCCATCACTTTGGAGGTGATGGAGATGAGCATTCCGTTGAATCTCTCCACATGTCCATCACTTTGGAGGTGATGGAGATGAGCATTCCGTTGAATCTCTCCACATGTCCATCACTTTGGAGGTGATGGAGATGAGCATTCCGTTGAATCTCTCCACATGTCCATCACTTTGGAGGTGATGGAGATGAGCATTCCGTTGAATCTCTCCACATGTCCATCACTTTGGAGGTGATGGAGATGAGCATTCCGTTGAATCTCTCCACATGTCCATCACTTTGGAGGTGATGGAGATGAGCATTCCGTTGAATCTCTCCACATGTCCATCACTTTGGAGGTGATAGAGTGAGGATCAGACATGTAGAAGGGGAATACTCCTGCATCATCTTTCCCATGCAGTGGTGACCCATGATCCATGATGATTTGGTTTCGGAAAGCTGATTTGGGTGAAGATGTTGATGAGAGCATCTGCGAGCTTCTGGTCTTGACAGCGTGTATTGGCACTGCTTCACGCCACATGGCATAGATGTCAACCAGGGTGAAGATGTGCAGGTTGTGTTTATTGGTGAAGATGTGCCGGTTGTTTTATTGGTGAAGATGTGCGGTTGTGTTTATTGGTGAAGATGTGCCGGTTGTGTTTATTGGTGAAGATGTGCCGGTTGTGTTTATTGGTGAGAGAAAGGGGCCTACAATGTCGACTGCCACTCACTGAATGGAATACATGTGACGGGCATCTCACCCAACATGATAAGGATGGTTTAACTTTTAGGAGACAGTTTTTAACACTGAGGACAGGACTTTATGCACCGTTTGATGTCAGTAGATCCCTGACCAGTAGCAGTGTGGTCAACCGTTGTATTGTTTTCAAACTGCCATGTGTCTGCTGAAAGGAGGAGCATGGTCTACTTCCAGTACTTGGGTTCGGTGTCAGGATTGGACTACCAACTGTGAGTGGTCTTTGCCAGTTTTGCCGATATAGAAGGCCATTCTTCTTGAAAAACTCAACTTTGTGTGGAGGAGAACGAGGTGTCAGCGGCCTTTTGTTGCATTCGGCTAAGGAGGGGTCCTTTAACTGAGCTTCTTTCATCTCTACCTGCAGGGAATTGATCTCCTGGTTGGGAGGTGGATTTTGTTTTGCCTGGGCCCTCGTCTGGACCAAGGATATGATCTGGGGTTGAGATCGGCTTCTGAGGAAGATGTATTGGGACCCAAGGATGAGGTAATGGACAGGGTTGTCCATGGCTGCTTTGATTGGTCCCTTCATTATCGAATGTCCACGGCGATAGTGGCTATGTGGAAGGTAGGTAGGGGAACAATTAGGTCAGGTCCTTGTAGGGTCACAGTTTCCTCTAGAAAGCAATTGGGTCTGCGAGTGAGGCTCTCACTATCGCATCATACGATACCGTACAAACATCTGGCTGATGTCTTATTGACAGGCTCTCACTATCGCATCATACGATACCGTACAAACATCTGGCTGATGTCTTATTGACAGGCTCTCACTATCGCATCATACGATACCGTACAAACATCTGGCTGGTGTGTTATTGACAGGCTCTCACTATCGCATCATACGATACCGTACAATCATCTGGCTGGTGTGTTATTGACAGGCTCTCACTATCGCATCATACGATACCGTACAATCATCTGGCTGGTGTGTTATTGACAAACACTTGTTCACTGATTGGGAGTGCGAGGAAACGTCTCCCAGGAAGGAAGCGTCACTGCTGCTGGAAGTAGACTTGGCAAGCGGCCACTGTCTGTCACCAGAATCTGGATAGCTTTGCGCAGTCAGCTGTGGTGTGACACTTCGCTTTACAGTACGTGCAGAAAGAGGAATGTGTGCTGTGTTTTGCCTGTTTCTGCTTTCGTTTTCTGATTAAGAATCTTGGTTTGAAACTTATGCACTTGGGCATGGTCCGAATCCCTATTGGGCTTGTCATGTGTGTGTGTGTGTGTGTGTGTGTGTGTGTGTGTTGTGTGTGTGTGGTGTGTGTGTGTGTGTGTGTGTGTGTGTGTGTGTTGATAAATGGCCTCATCATGGGCGGCAGTATTCCTATCCGCTAGCTTGATCAGGTCAGCCAGCGTGGAAGCACTTGTTCCGCTGTGGAAGTCTGTAGTTCAGCGGACATTGTGTCACACAACTGCAACAAAGGATAAGTTCAGTCAGTCCGTCAAATGTCGAGTCATGGCTGGACAATGCTGAACATTACAGTAAGTTATTTGTGAACTGGCCGTAAACTAAAAACAAGGGGTTTTGAGAGGGGGAGAGAGAGAGAGAGAGAGAGAGAGAGAGAGAGAGAGAGAGAGAGAGAGAGAGAGAGAGAGAGATTCAGATTAAGATGTTTAATCATATAATTATAGGCCATTGCCCCTCATGATGGGGTGTAATTGAACAATCATTTCACACAAATGTTTTCTTTATATAATACAAATGATAAGGTTAAGATAACGTTTTACGAGATAGCAACTTGACGCAGCTGAAACGCTTTATACAAGAAAATTGATAGATTTCTGATGGTTCTATCATGTTTGAATGCCAAAAGTAAACTTAATCGAAACAGGTTGGAAATTTATGAAATTTTGCAGGAATATATTGCTGTCTTAAGCTACTTAGTGCTGGGCAACACAAAACAAAATGGACCTCATCCTCTTTACTGTTTTTACACAGTGGGCAGATTAAATCGTTGTTATTGTGAGATCGATATTGGTAGCAATGCACAGCGATTTCTGAGACGCCAAGTCTGAATCTCTGAAAAGAGAAGAGAGAGAGAGAGAGAGAGAGAGAGAGAGAGAGAGAGAGAGAGAGAGAGAGAGAGAGAGAGAGAGAGAGAGAGAGAGAAGGGGGGGGGGAGGGTGAAAGGTGGATGGTGATGGCTGTCAAAGTCACGTCATAGCATCCCAGACATGACCAATCTCTTCCACGCTCTGAGCGTGTGTAATGCACGGCATGCGTGTTACTGTCGAGTGAGACACACCGAGAAAGGAGAAAGTGACAAGATGGGTCGCTAGCGGACAGTGTCTCCACAGAGCTGGTAGAGAAGTCTGTTTCAGGCTGCGGTCATGGTCGACGACAACACTGAGAGCGACTACATGATCAGAATTCTCCAGAACGGCCTACAGCCGCACGACCTGACGTCACTGGATCATGAAGCCCCCTGCCGTTTTCTACGACATTCTCCTGCAGACCTCATTCCTCCGATACAGTGACAGGTGAGTACGAAGATCACTGACAGGTGAGTACGAAGATCACTGACAGGTGAGTACGAAGATCACTGACAACACTACAGCTGTTTGCTCCGATGCAGTGACAGGTGAGTACGAAGATCACTAACAACACTCCAGCTGTTTGCTCCGATGCAGTGACAGGTGAGTACGAAGATCACTAACAACACTCCAGCTGTTTGCTCCGATGCAGTGACAGGTGAGTACGAAGATCACTGACAACACTCCAGCTGTTTGCTCCGATGCAGTGACAGGTGAGTACGAAGATCACTGACAACACTCCAGCTGTTTGCTCCGATGCAGTGACAGGTGAGTACGAAGATCACTGACAACACTCCAGCTGTTTGCTCCGATGCAGTGACAGGTGAGTACGAAGATCACTGACAACACTCCAGCTGTTTGCTCCGATGCAGTGACAGGTGAGTACGAAGATCACTGACAACACTCCAGCTGTTTGCTCCGATGCAGTGACAGGTGAGTACGAAGATCACTGACAACACTCCAGCTGTTTGCTCCGATGCAGTGACAGGTGAGTACGAAGATCACTGACAACACTCCAGCTGTTTGCTCCGATGCAGTGACAGGTGAGTACGAAGATCACTGACAACACTCCAGCTGTTTGCTCCGATGCAGTGACAGGTGAGTACGAAGATCACTGACAACACTCCAGCTGTTTGCTCCGATGCAGTGACAGGTGAGTACGAAGATCACTGACAACACTCCAGCTGTTTGCTCCGATGCAGTGACAGGTGAGTACGAAGATCACTGACAACACTCCAGCTGTTTGCTCCGATGCAGTGACAGGTGAGTACGAAGATCACTGACAACACTCCAGCTGTTTGCTCCGATGCAGTGACAGGTGAGTACGAAGATCACTGACAACACTCCAGCTGTTTGCTCCGATGCAGTGACAGGTGAGTACGAAGATCACTGACAACACTCCAGCTGTTTGCTCCGATGCAGTGACAGGTGAGTACGAAGATCACTGACAACACTCCAGCTGTTTGCTCCGATGCAGTGACAGGTGAGTACGAAGATCACTGACAACACTCCAGCTGTTTGCTCCGATGCAGTGACAGGTGAGTACGAAGATCACTGACAACACTCCAGCTGTTTGCTCCGATGCAGTGACAGGTGAGTACGAAGATCACTGACAACACTCCAGCTGTTTGCTCCGATGCAGTGACAGGTGAGTACGAAGATCACTGATAACACTCCAGCTGTTTGCTCCGATGCAGTGACAGGTGAGTACGAAGATCACTGACAACACTCCAGCTGTTTGCTCCGATGCAGTGACAGGTGAGTACGAAGATCACTGACAACACTCCAGCTGTTTGCTCCGATGCAGTGACAGGTGAGTACGAAGATCACTGACAATACTCCAGCTGTTTGCTCCGATGCAGTGACAGGTGAGTACGAAGATCACTGACAATACTCCAGCTGTTTGCTCCGATGCAGTGACAGGTGAGTACGAAGATCACTGACAACTCTCAAGCTGTTTGCGGTGGCATTGCAAATGATCATACCCGATGCAAGCACATCTTGGCAGTGTCACATGTTGTTCAAATCCTTTCCTTTGTCCGCCTGTGATTGTTGTTGTTGTTGTCGTACCCTGGCTAAAAGACTCCAGGGATCATCCGAACAGCCGAAGTATTTGAACACTATGGCACAAATGCATCAGCTGGGGATGAGAACATTACGTGTGTGACCGTTTTTGATTACCCCGCCACATGGGCAGCCACACTCCGACTTCGGGGGATTTGGGAGACTGATAATGTTATGCTAGGAGCTTGTCACGACTGAAGACAATCCCCACATAACTATGCAGAGCATAACAACATTTTGATGTAGCCTTGGTGTTCTGGCCTATATCAATTGGTCTGGACACAGCCTTAAGCCAAGGCGTCGCCTGTGATTTTATTCTGACAGCCAGTTACACTTAGCCGCTGCTGCGTTGTTTTTTCTTTCTTTTAAAAATTCATCTTTTAGCATTTATTTACGGTAAAATATTTTGTTTTTTTATACATCGTCGAAACATACTGGCTCAACAGGCCCCCTAATGATTAACACCAGTATAAATGAGATAATCCATGTGAAATGACGATCAAACATTCCATCTTTGACCATGGATTAGATGTAACAACTAAGACCGGTCATTGGTGCTCCCACAAGAAATCAGCTCACGCACACACAAGGAAAAGGACACATGAAAGTACATAAGACAATTCTTCTCCCAACTTCCCTCTGCTCCTTTCTTAACCGCCTTTGCTTGCCACTTCAACCACCATCAATCTTAGCCATCCTCTGCTTCGTTCTTTCCTAACCCCGAAAAAAAAAAATCATTGCAGTCAAATTGTTTATTGAAAAAAATCAGTAAAAAGACAAAATGTGAATCTTTCCGCACCGATGTGGCCACAATGCCACCGACAGGCTCAGCTCCAAGATCCTTGCTACTGTCAGACTAACAGCGAGTTTGGAGTATGTTGATTGAAGGGGAAGGAAAAATAAAGTTTTCCCTTTATTTTATACTGAAGAACAGTGCGAGAGTGTCTTCTTCTCTTCTTCTTTTTCCCGCGTACGCAGGCGGAAACTCCTGTGGACACTCCCTGTACAGACAGGCAAGGGTTAATCCCACCTACCCAACAAAGGGAGTGGTGTTTTTGTGTGTATGACCGTTTTCTATCCCGCCATTAAGACACCCAAATACTCCAACGTCGGGGAAGAGAGTGTCTTCAAAGGTAAAGGTCTTTGAAGAGGACGACTGCAGAAACAGCGGGCGGAAGTACATACTGAATCTTAGCAGCACGCCCGCCCATGAAGGGGTTAAAGCAGACCGGATTAGGCCGCGCTGTCCGGGAAGAACGGGTAATCTTCAGAAGGCTCAGGCTCATAGAAGCCTCTCGCCTTCCACTAGTTGTGCGAACTATTCCGCCTTTAATAATATATATAATATATATATATATATATATATATATAGAGAGAGAGAGAGAGAGAGAGAGAATTATAAACAAAGCTTGCTCTTATGTCTTAGATTGAAGAAATAGGGGAGATAAGCGTTCATATCTCCAGTGGTAGATAATACTGCCTAACTATCAGTATGTGCTTGAGTGGGTGAATGGGGAAAAATAAAATAAATGCTTCTCAAAATGAGCCTTCATCAAGCTTATAGTCTCCAAGGGGGAGACAATCTCCAATAGGGAAGAAACTCACTAACATATAATCCTGGTCAGATACCGATATTTCGAAACCTGATTGTTTTCTCCTCAGTAACCGCGGAAAGCGGTAATTTTGGCTCCTCTGCCTTTTCGGTTTTAAGAAGAATGCTATCCCAGAAAAGGCTGGTGTGCAATACCGTAGTATGTTTGTTGAGTTTAAAAAACAACAACCAAAGGTGCCACCTAAGAAGCAAACGAAAATCATGAAAGAGCAAGACAAGCTACATTTCTTTGTGAAAAGTAGAAAATATAAAAAGATATTTCGAAATCCTTGGAATTTATTAGTTTGTTGTAATTTAGTCCCTTGCGGATTAATTCCAAGAACTGGCCCTCAGCACTTGTGTCTTAAGAGGTTATCTTTTTATATTTTATACTTTTCACAAGAAAATGTAGCTTGTCTTGCACATATGCTGAAATTCCCAATTGCTTACTAAGAGGAAGTATTTCAAACATGAACCAATCACAAATGACAGGAGATATCTTTCTTGACTTTAAAAGGCGTTTGATCTTGCTCATCATTCCATTCTTTAGAAGAAACTGTCTACCTACTTGACCATTCCTCGACAGTCTGTTGTAGTAGTGTTGTTGTTGTTGTTGTTGTCGTACCCTGGCTAAAAGACTCCAGGGATCATCCGAACAGCCGAAGCACTTGAACACTATGGTACACATGCATCAGCTGGGGATGATAACATTACGTGTGTGACCGTTTTGATTACCCCGCAACGTGAGCAGCCACACTCCGACTTCGGGGATTTTTGAGACTGATTATGTTATGCTATGAGCTTATTACAACTGAAGATAATCCGCGCATAACTATACAGAGCGTAACAACATTTTGATGCAGCCTTGGTGTTCCAGCCTATGTCAATTGGCCTGACACAGCCTTAACCCAAGGCGGCCCCGACTGTCTCATTATTCCAATCATACTTGAACGATAGGACTCAATATGTGATGCTTAACGGCAAACCCTCAGATTTTATCAGACATGGAGTCCCACAAGGCTCAGTACTAGGCCCCCTCCTACTCTGCATCTTCATCAATGATTTACCATTGTCCATATCTGATGAAAAAATCACGACAGAATTATTTGCTGAGGACTCGTCACTCCAAACGAATGGTAGTGATCTACAGACAATAAAAACATCTCTCCAGGAAAGTCTAAATGACGTGTCAGACTAGTGTCATTCAAACTCAATGGTCACACACCTAGCCAAAACCAAATCTATGATTATAGCCACCCGCCAAAAGTACCAACTGACTCCTCTTTGCCTAAAACTTCAGTTGAATGGCACTTTTTTTTTTAATCGAACAGGTAGATGAGCATCGTGTTTTAGGGGTAACGATAAATAAAGAATTGAAATGACAATCTCATCTCAATAATGTATGCAAGATAATCTTTAAAAAACAAACAAAAAACCCTCCAAACATTACCTGTTGTCTCAATTAAAGCGCTACGTTAACAGTGCTGTTTTCAAACATTTTTTCAACGCACACATAATGTCACGTATCAATTACCTTTTAACAGTATGGGACGGGAGTAGTGATGTTCACAAAAAGAGGCTGAATTATCTCCGTAGACGTACCTTTAACAACAGCCGAAAAACTAAAAGCACTGAACATACTTCCTCTTAGTAAGCAATTGGAATTCAACAAGGCATTATTTATGTTTACAATCTTGTCAGATACCATGCCATTTTATATCAGTGCCCTTTTTACGAGACTGAGCAGCTCTTCCGGCTCGAGAAAATTCCTTCTCTCCTACCCACGCATTGATCAATACAAAACAAGCCCAGTTTACTCTGGAGCATATATCTGGAACTCACTTCCATCGAGTCTACAAAATACGAATACGTTAACACTTTTCAAGAAACATTTACATAGACATTTTCTGTCTCAATAATTTGATCACTTGATTAAAATCATCAGCGTCCGTTCGCAAAGTCCTCTTTAAACCATAATTTGAATACACCGTCTAAACATGTAACCTACTCCCACTCTGTCTACCATCCCTCTTCTCCTCCCCGTACATACCATTCTTTCTCCCTCCCCGCCCCGACCTCTCTCTGTGCTTTTGTTTGTTTGTTTGTTTGTTTTTCTTTCTTTCTGTTTAACTACCCACCATGTCCTTATTGCGTTTATAAAGTCTCCTTGTCGTTATGGAATTACATCACAGTGTTGCGTTTATAAAGTCTCCTTGTCATTATGGAATTACATCACAGTGTTGCGTTTATAAAGTCTCCTTGTCATTATGGAATTACATCACAGTGTTGCGTTTATAAAGTCTCCTTGTCATTATGGAATTACATCACAGTGTTGCGTTTATAAAGTCTCCTTGTCATTATGGAATTACATCACAGTGTTGCTGTGTTGAATTGTCAGTATGCGTAATATGTGTTGAAATAATGTATGCATGACAAGGACACATTGTAAGACTAGGCTCTGCCTAAAACCTTAATTCTTGCGTATTAAAGATCGATCAATCAATCAATCAATCAATCAATCAATAAATCAACTCTTATATTTTAAAAGGGGAAGAAGCTCCGTGGTGCATTGCATGTCACGTACCGCTAGTAAAAAGCGAAACATATTCTTTTAGAGTGTTGGGACATTATTATGTGAGACATAAACATTTTACAGCACACGCCATAAAAACTTTGTTCAGAGATATCCCATCTGATGTGATCTTTGAATTTCTGAATGAGATTAACATTTCCCATCTGATCTAAGATTTTACAGAAGAGAGATGTTTAAAAACAAAATTTCCGACGTGTTTCTAGAAGGCGTATTTTAAAGGGTTGTGTGATTTTTTTTTTTCTTTAATGACTTGTGAGTTGACTTCAACGCGGCGACAGGCCTGATGTGGCCCTTTGTGATCGTCTGGGCTGCAAGCAGCATCACCTTGCCTGGTCCCATAACCGCCCTTGAGACACCCACCCATCCAGAAGTTGCTGGTTCGAATCCAGGCAACGCCAGGGGCCGGAAAAAAATCCGACGGCAGAAGGACATGCACGAGTCTAGCAGTCAAGACCCGAATGCAGCCCGGCCCCTCAAGCCTAAAAGGGCTTTCTTCACTGAACTGAGACTCGGCTTCTTATTTCTTGTCAAGCTCCCCAGAGTTTCTTCCGACCCGCACCACACTAAAAAATTTCCTTTACACAATACCAAACTGTACTCTTTATGAAATAAACATGCGCCCTAGCGCGCGCGCGCACACACACACACACACACACACACAGCAGATGAATTATCTCAGTCTCAGCTTATGTGCACATTTGATATGTTGTAAAGCTCTTTATTTAAAGGGGGATTGTCCCGCCCCCCCCCCCCCCCCCCCCCACGCACACACTCACGCACGGCGCGCGTGCACGCGAACGCATTTTATTTGGCACGTGCAACAGTGAACAACTGTTCGGAGCTGACGTATGCCTTTCTGCTTGGTCAGGAAAGGGGGCAAACTGCTTAGTCAGCATCATGCACGAAAAGCAATGATATCATCAATGAATCCGGAGAAATGGAAACCAGTATGCAAGGAATCATACATGTGATTTTTTTTTCAACGCCGTTTTGAAGCAACCAACGTTTTGATGGTTCTTGTTTTTTGACGGCGCGATCAGTTCCAAATCAGTGAAAGAAAGCACGGCCTTGAGCGCAATCCAACTAAGGGACATAACTTTTACTTTAGAGACTTTTCTGATTAAAAAAACAACAACAAACAAATTTTTAAAAAAACGTGAACGTTCACGACGTTTTAGATGTCTAGGTATTGATTATTTTTATTACGCTGTTAATGTTGATACGAAAGCATGGTGTTGAATTATTAATAGTAAAACTAGTATGCTTCAAACAGATTCTGGGTGACAGCTTTCTGTTTCAATTGTACGAAATGTCACTGTAGTTGTCCCCCTTGCTTGACTGGAATGTCGAGTAACCCTACATAATCGTCATGGACTGTTTTGGAGGTTTATATTTTTCTGAGAGGTGAAGTGTGCTTCAGAAATTGTGTCAAAACAGAAAAAGTTTTATGTGAAGTGTAGATCACTGTGTACACGGTAGTTTTATTTAGCCTCAGAGCGGCCATTACTGGATTGCCTTTTGCAAAGCCCGGATGTAAAATTGCTCTTCTGTTTTCAAGGCATTTTCATGGCGACTATCATGAGCTACTGAATGAACCAAATCTGATGTTATTACATTTGTTACAGCGTCGGTCGTGATTACATAAGTTACGATGGTGTGCAAGGAAGACTTATGCTGCTGGTTCAAAAACTTGAGTTCTCGAAACCGTATAGAATACATGTGCGCGCTGTTACATATGTGTCTGCCTCTGGAACTTCGTTTTGTGGGCACGGTTCTTGAGCATTACGGGAAGAAAGATTACCATTATCTCAGGAACGATGAAGGAGCAGCGAACAAGAAATCAGAAATTCTCAAATACAAGAATATCACGAAACCCGAAAAGTTGAGAGCTAAAGTGTTTGTCACACTTGCCCTTATGCGGTCTTCGAGCACGGCATGTGCACAAGTCATCTACGAGATCATCGAGAGCAAACTGACCACCGTTTTCAGTTTCGGTCCAGGTACTGACAGTCGAGTTGCAGACGAAATTTTGACAGTGTTGACACTAGCAGCAAATCATCCAGCGTTCATGTTTGAACAGAAGTTACGCCTTCACGATCATCTGCGTTCACTGGACGATCGCAAACGAGAAGTGATGAGGGTAAGACACGACAATGGAATAATGATGGTGTCTACTTCTGAATGTATTACATTGGTTGATTTTTGTTATGTATGCTTGCGAGTTTTTTCAGAATTTTTAGTCGGTACTAACTAATATTATGGTAACTTGCAAGAGCTTCAGATGCAGCAAAGGCGTAGATTAGGCCAGTCATGGGAGTTGCAGATTTGTCCAGCTCAGAGAAATGAATGGGAAACGAACATCCATTCACTCTCAATCTTTCAGACCCATGGACATTTCCACGTGTGGTTACTTCTTTTTCTTCTGTGTACGCAGGCTGATACACCTGTGGACACTCCCAATATGGACAGGCAAGTAGTAATCCGATCTACCCAACAAAGGGAGTGGAGTTTTGTGTGTGTGACAGTTTTTTTTTTATCCCGCCATTAAGGCAGCCATACTCCATCGTCTGGCAGGTACATGCTATGTGTAATGTGTCATCATACCAACGGCCAAACTGGCCTTCTCTTCCGAAAGTTGGTGATGGGATTTTACGTGTGTGCAAGATGTTATGCGTGCATTCACACATGGAACCTCGGTTTATATAGTCTCATTCGAAGGACTATATAAAATATGAGAAATGGAGTCAGAACTAACATTAACTCCAGGCAAAAATCCCCCTGTACTGAAACGGCCCGGCAGAGATCCGAACCCGCAACCCCTTGGATTATGAGTCCGGTGCTCTACCAACTGAGCTATTCCGGCCCCCCTATATGATTACAAGAGTTCAGTGTCTATTGTCTCATGACATAGATCCGCTTTTGTATGATTATTATGTACATTTATCGGCGCATAATCTAAGTAAAGCCAGAAGTGCTGACTAATTCATTGTGGGAAAGTGGAAAGGAAGGGTGTGACACAAATATCAACATGCCATTGCCATTGTCAATGCCAGCTGCAGTTGTACTGAAGCTGCTAACAAGGTAGACAATGTAATTAATCAACAAAAATACAGGTTAGGTAAATGTAAACAGTGAATGCAAGACAATTTTTTTTTAAATTAATTTTTGTTTTTTTAAATGGATGGTCTCATGAATAAAGAAGAATTTTTGCCTAAGGAAAGGATCTTAAACCATGCATTCTTGTCATGACAGAAGGGAGAGCAAATTGATTAGAAAGCCATGTTCCAGATAATGTTTTATATATATCACAAGATATGAATGTTGAATCAACTGATTTGGTGTCATGCTGTTCCTCAATAGCTTAAGTCCAGTTTTAAATGCTGAAGAATACACTTAAACAAAGTCAGATTTGAGGAAACTGTAAGCACTTCATGTTACATTTCACCATTAGAGTTCAAGCACAGTTTTTGGAAATTGACAGAAATGTGTCTAGAGTTTTGTAAAAGTTTGAGATGGGAATTTCATCTAAATGTTATAATTGCAGTGTTAACATTGTCAGCAGTAGGTTTACTGATTAAAGCAAATGCAGTTGAAGATTCAGGTGGACTTGCCAGAGAACTTTTTTGTATGCTGCAGGCTATTTCTACTGTTTTTTTTTTCCTTTTTGGAGCCACTTAGGTGTGAAATTACAAAATAAACTGTGTATGCATGTATTCTTCATGGGCAGAGAAGGGAGTTAAGTCCGTAATTTACCTGTTGTGTCAACTTCTATACGTGTATATAATGCAGCGGGATGTGACTGACAAAGGGCTTAAAAGACTACCTCAGTACCTGTCCAATTGTCCAAAATGATTAAACCTCCTGTCGGACAAGTGGAAATGCTTTCTCCTCTTGTCTGATAGGCGACCAGTTTTTTTTAGTGATCGTGAGTGAAAAGGTGGTGGAGCAGTCTGCTTCAGAGTTACAGTAAACTGATCACAATTTCCTGCTTCCCTTTTCAGTGACACATGTATCTTTAACCCTCTTCCATCCCTCCTCCTGCATCCCCCCACCCCTCTGCTTCTCCCACCAAGTTTTCTCAGAATGGAACTCCAGTAGAGCACTGTCTCACTTAAAGCATGTTGGCAAAAATGTTCAGCGCCATGCAGGCATTGGGCTTGGTCATTGTCAAAATGAAAGATCAGCTCCCCTTATTTTCAAACATAAATTATGGATATTACTTGGAAGTTGTGTAATGAAGAGGGGTTTAGGGTAGGGGTGGGGGACATGGTAGAATGGAGAAGTGTATAGAGATTTTGTAGTTAACTTATTGAATCGGTCCAGGAATGTATGATCGGTAGAAGTCTTACCGTTGTATTCTTTATTTCTTTTAATTTTTGTTGTTGTCATACAGTGAGGTACTTTTTTTCCCATTCACTTTCTGTGAGTGTCATGGAAGAACGAATTGTCTCATGTTTTTTGCCTAACACTCGAGTCCTCTTGGCACATGTGCAGAACATGCTCTTGTTGAATATTTTCTGACTTGTCATTACACTACTGGTAGCAGCTTAGAGTCTCTACTCAAGAAGGGCAAGCAGAAATTTAGGTTACAACTATCAAATAGTTTTTTTTTCCCCCAACTTCTGTCCCCAAGGACAAATAAGAATTTTCAAGATGATCTTGGATTTTCTAACCGTGTTAACACTACAGGCCAGCACATAAAAATGTTGTAATTCACAATGACTCACATAGTAACATTTTTATGCCTCAGAGTTGAACTTCTGCCTTTTTATTTATGCACATGCCCTGGGCGATACTGGAATACTGCATCTAGTGAAATTACCATGTAGAAGAGTGGAAAGCTGGAAGTGAAATAGTCTTCAAAAATATTTTATTTCAGGCATTCTTCTCAAGGGAGATTTTACTATGCAGATTACATTTCAATACATCATCATGACCACTTTTCCCAAGAGGTCAATAGAACTAAATCTGTAAACTGTGTGGCAGAGCAAAGCATTTCCACAGTTGAAGTTTGCAATTAAGAACAACCACTAAGGAATTTTACTTCAGATGAAGACTATTTTCATCATAAACAAGTTAGAAACAGACGCAGTAAAGAAACTGCGACAGAAAAAATGTAGCTAAAGATTGTCAGTTGAACCCAAAGTGGTTTTAGATATATGTGTTATTTGCTGGAAAACTTAATTAGATATTGTACACACATGCATAATTGAGTACCGAAATGAAAACAGACATGAGGAGATACTGCTCTAGAAGATCTATACGGATGCAGCTAGTACTTTAAATGAATATTTTTCATGTGTGTTAACAAAAGAAAACTGAAGATTTACCACCAGCCAATCCTTCCTGCTGTCTGGTGAGATGGTAAAGTAGTGACTGATGTAACTATAGTTACACCTAAAGCAACTGACTCGGAATTGAGAGAGCTAAATGTAAATAAAGCTCAAGGCCTTGAAACATATCACCAGAGTTTTAAAAGAAAAAGTAGAAACTTACCATTAAGCATTATTTTTTTTGTAATAATCTGTGGATGTGGAAACTGTTCCTATAGATGGAATGGAAGATGTAAAGAGGTACAAGGAGTGATTGAGGAGATCACGGACCAGTCAGTTTCACTGTGCACAGTAAATTACAAAATATCTGTTCAAAGCAATATTAGAAGTGCTATTGTTGATGATATGGCCAACAATGAACTCCTAAGTAGATCGTTAACGTGACATCCACCAGCACAGATCTTGTTTCATCAAACTTTAAAGATTTTAAATTTTCTATTAACTGTCATAGAGTTTAGAAAAGCATTTGAGTTCATTCCTCATGAAAGATTGCTTACCAGACAATAGTAGTATGGAATGACTTGTAAAGTATTAGCTTGGACAAAAAAATCTACAAAAAAATAAAACAAAACCAAAAAACCAAAACAAAACAAAGCAGTTGGAAAGAGTTTGAGATGCTTGTACTGAGACAGCGAGAGTGTTGATGTTCTGAGCGAGTGTTGATGTTCTGAGTGGAATACCTCAGGGAAGTATACTTTGCTTGCTCCTTTCACAAATTTCATGATAATTTGCCTCAAACAGTAAATAGTTCCGTAAAGACTTGCAGATAATCCCAATACAAAAGATATGCAAAATTTTATGAAACTACAGATTCGCCTGTTTGGTTCAATTGTCATAAACGTGGAATGTGTATAATCTTAATGCTTCTAAATGTAAAGCTGTACATATGGGAGAAAAATCCATGCAAAGAACACGCCATATTGACTGAATTCATTGAAACTAAAGTTATAAAAGGCATAGAAGAGAAGCATTTAGGATTAAAAAAGTTTGGTCACCATATCAATAACAAAGTAACAAAATCAAATAAAATGTTTGAAATTTCAAGTTAATTTTTAGTCGTCCTAGCGACAAGGAGATGGAAAAAAAGGTTCTATTTGCATTGCAATGCATTATTCAGTAACGCATGCTTTGCACTCATGTGATGAAGGTTAGAGAGCAAGAGATAGGTGAAAGGCATTTGTAAGCCAGAGAAAAGTCAATTCTTCCAGCATGCATTTGGGGAAACAGTGCTTCCTACTTTGTCTGGAAAAGTCGATGAGAAGAGACAAGAAAACATTAGAAAAAAAATTATAGGGGTTCCACTTTCCTGGACTGAATTCTCATGATAAAATTTCTGTTACTCTCAGTCTCAATCTTCTCTCTCTTTCTCCAGCTTCACACACACACACACACACACACACACACACACACACACACACACACACACACACACACACACCACATGAATTTGCATGCACAGGGACGCACGCATGCATGCACGTGCTTTAGTATGTATGCAAACATACAACAGCCAACACAGACTTTTTACTCAGTGATTGAATTATTGAGTTTAAAGAACATTTCTCTCAAAGGAACATGGAGTAGAAAGGTGTGGGATTTTGCCTTTTTTTTTTTTTTTTTTTGCTTTGCGCAATCTTACTGACATATATGTCCAGTTTCATGGCATAGGTGTCCATATTCCAGCTACCAGTTGGTAAATAACTATAAACGAGATGGATCATGTACTGTATGTGTGCAGTTGCATCCACACAGTACAGTAGTAACACATGCACACACACACAACCACACCACACACACACACACACACACACACACACACCACACACACACACACACACGCATGGATATACACCAGTTTCAGTACTTTTTTAGTCGGCACCAAAACTGATGCTGAAAATTTTCAGTCACTACAATTTTTACCTGTCACTGCCTGCAGCTTTATGTGATACTCGGTTCATCCTACCAAGTAGGGGCCTACCACAGCACTTACTGGTTGCAGCTCGACCAATTAGACAACACGAACAAGGCTAGCAGCAGAAGGCTTGAAATAATTGTGAAGAACTTTAAGCCCGAAGTTGCATTCAATTGATGAAGGATGGTGACGTGTTTCCCCTTTGACTTTCCTTTCACTACAAAGTTGCAGATGTTACTCATGACACATGATAGGAACCACATCGATTCAGTGGAATGCAGCTAAAGCCATCTTTACAGTGATCAGCTAGATCGACATTCACAAGATCTTCAGTCTGTTGTGTGTCTGTCTAGACATAAGTCAACTCTGGCTTGGGGTGCTCATTGAAACAAAAACTTGTTTGATAAGTTACACAAATTAAATGCTGTGTGCTGATTGTTTTTTTTTCTAGGGACTGACATGAGATTTTTTGGAATTGTCACTTTTGGCTGCTTTCTGACTCTCACTTTGCAACTAGATCCAAAAGTTTGAAATTAAGTGACTTCAGGTCATGGCTACAGTCATTTCTTTGGGTGTCTTTAGAGAGTGACCAACTGTTATTGGTAACTTGAACGCAAAAAGTGATTTTGTTGGGTATGAAATAACGTTGGTAATAGACAAGGAACTGGTATAGTCCTCTGTGGACGGGGTCTCCGACGCTCCCCCTCGTTATTAAAATATGATTTTCATATTCAGGGATGCAGGGGTTATAGACAGAAGTATTTACGCTTTCACAACCAAAATGCGCTCTCGTATAGGCACACGCACTCTGTCACTCACATCGGGCCGCCACAAAGGTGACGGGAACCAATAACTATTTCATAGAAAATAATCAACTTTATTTAACTTGACTCCGAGCCCCCACCGTGGACTACACAACACAACTTATCTGTATCATACAACAATGTAACATCTACAGACAATCTCATAAATCGCATCCCCTTTCCTTCAATTACTCTTCATTAACCAGGAAAGACAATATTCCACAATTCTGTTTGCACACTTTATAAACTTAAGAACAAATATAACGTCCGTAACTTGCCAGCATTCCTTGGTTGACCGTCAGTTTCTCTCATCCCACTGTGCGACTCGAGCTGAAGCTGCCACACCGTTGTGTCCTCCCGATTGGCCAAATCCCAGTTGGGGGACACTGGCAACGTAGCTTGAGTGGCACCCTCACACCGAGTCTCCCGGACTCCACCGTACTTCGCCCTCTCCACGGAAAGGGCTCCTGTCGGCCTCTCCCACAGGTCTTCTCTGGCTGCAAACACCCCACCGTTGTCTGGCAGCTCCCTGTCTAGGCTCCAACAGGCTGACACGTCTTGCTGTCGACCGTCCCCACACGGGAGACAATTCTCGTCGTCGGCTCCGAGGCTACAGCAACCTCCACTGTCTTACGTCCCCACCCAGGAGACAACAAGGCGACAGCTAACCTCTGCTTCACGCTGTACTTTCTTGAGCCCTCAGCAAGACGGGCGAGTTCACTTTCCCTTAAGTGGTCACACCCTCCCTGGTTTTCAAGCAGCTTATATTCATTCTCAAACAAGAGAGAACCCGAGTTTAACTGGCTCAACCAATGGAATCACTGGCACACCCACATCACACGATTTGTACCAATGAATCCCCAAGTTATTTTTATTCCACCAATGGAATCACTAGTCACCTACACATACACACCACCACAGCTGCTAGCACCAACAAAGACTTGGGTACCCAGTGGTTAATGCATAACCTCCTATTCAAACTCATGTTCGATTCCCCCAAGCTACCCATTGTACAAACAGCCTGGACTTCTCTACCCAGCCAGGACTGATGCTTCAAGTATTTACTACCTCTATAGACAACAAGGCGCCAACCACTAATAGGCCGCAGCCTTCCATTCATTCACTCAGAACAAGGACGACTGAATGGTCGCTGTACTCTGCCTGCAGGCTGACGGTCACTACCCGTGACGGTTTCTGACCGATCGCCTTCCCTTCAGGCCTATGGAGAACCCAGTGAATAGCCAGCCAGTGGTCGGACTGGACACTCTCTACCAGGACCGGCAGGTCGCCAACTCCTTGTCACTATCCCTCGGACATGCGAAAACTTCCCAGTAACTCTCCCTCCTTCAGTATGCGACTCGGGGGTATTCCCTCTGGTGGTGCCTGAATTCGCACACTTGAAGACCAAGGAACTTGCTCTCAACAACAGCAATACCCTTATTTGCCTAAATGCTCGAGAACATTCAGCGGACTCATGACACCCCCGTACCTAAGAATGTTGTTCCAATCAACATTTCCTCCAGGACGAATGTTCTCCAATTGGATAAAACAAACTCAGTTGCATGGGTCGATATAACAGTACTACTCCTATGCTTCAAGACATCACTTCCATCAACATCTCTAACATGGATAATGTACCTAATTAAACCAATAAATCAATTAGATAATCCATAGATCACTCTTTGGTCAGTCATAAACAACTGTGCACAACATTTAACTTAACTGGCCCACATATAATCAAAGAACTCTCTCTATGGCGTTAGCTATCAGCATGTCCATACATATTAATTAATCATTCCTTCACTTCTAATATAGCACAACCATGATTAACACAAGATCCAAATTCAGGAGTATGGCCTACTCTGCTACATCAAGATCCAAATTCAGGTGTGTGGCCCAGCCTACTTAACATCAAATCAAATTCAGGCGTGTGGCCACATCCACAAAGACAAGATTCAAATTCAGGCGTGTGGCCCAGCCTACATAACATCAAAATCAAGTTCAGGCGTGTGGCCACAATCTGCTCACACGATCTCGCACACAATATGCAAATCAAACATTTATCCTGATTCCACAACATAAGGACATTTTCACACTTTACCGATCAGTGAACAAGACAATCTTAGCAAATAGATACCAACCAGAAAAATGAAAATCAAACACGTGAGCATGTACTCACCTCGTCCATAGTGGGCAATGAACAAAAGCAACACATACAGATAAAACATATATCAGAAAATGAAAAATAACACATGAGCATATGCTTAACCCCGCCCTATACTGGGCAATCAAAATCAATAACACAACTGGCCAGCTACATTATTTACACAGTAGCTGTCCGTAACAGATGACTGCTCACACCACCACCACACAGCAGCAGCCCGTAGGCATGCTCCTACCATTGTGCTACTTCTGCTGTTCACACTACAACAGCAACACCTGGAGGCATTACTCAACCCTTGACCTACTCCTGCCCCTCTCAATCTTGACCGCCCGTTTGTGGCTCGCCAATAGTACCTGGGGCAGATAATTTGCGCATTCCAGGCTTTACAAGAGAGTCAGCGCACCTTTCACACAATTTAGTCCTTAAAGGAGCGCGTGAAAATCTGCGCGACCCTCTTCCAGCCTGTTCGGCAAAAATCTCCATGACATTCAGTCCCCTTTGCATTCATTGCCTCAGGGTTGTTGTTCGAAGATCACGTGAACTGGGCTGTCGCACCCATTCACTGCGACGCGATCATCTCCGTTTTCAAAATGTTAAGAGATGATCCCTTGCTCATCTTATCCGAACCGATTTTTCTTCTCTCTGTGGAAATTCTTGGTTCGAATCCCACTCATGGCCTATGCCCACTACTTGATGAGCCTTATTTTCGTCTCCTTTTTTCCGACACTGGCTCGTCTGCTCCTGTGAGCTGACTATTCTTGGCATTTCCTAACGATAGCTGGTCTCCTTGACTTCTTGCCATGCGTTATGACTGCCTCCCTGGTCCCAACCCAGCTGCTGGTTCCAGTTACTCTGTGGTCCATGTTGGCCCCGACCTGAGGTCCGCCACCGTGGCTCCTATATTTCTGATACCACGGCAAGGCCAACAACTTTTTGAACCACCACTATGGCCACCATGGCCTACGGCACTGCCACTACGGCCACCTCCATGGCCTACGGCACCGCCACTACGACCTATTTCATGGTCCATTGCACCACCACCATGGCCACCTTCATGGCCTACACTAGCTCCACTGCTAGCGGCGCCTAATCTATAGATGCACTCCACCTGCGTTTGTTTACTTTCCTACCCTTCACTGCCTTGCTTTCCCACTGACTGGCAGCCTGGCTAGGCTTCGGGGTGATATACCTACCCCCTAACAAAGCTGGATAGGGAAGATTGTTTTGCACTGCTGCAGTGAGAGTACTCCTGACAAACTCTGACTCCACTTTGACACGGGCCAAAGGTAGCCGATTAATTCTTCCATCTGCATATCGCACGCAGGTGGTTTCCCCGGTTTATAGTCTGTCTCTTCACAAAACCGGGCTCTACCATTGCCGCTAGAGTCAGTCCTGTATCTAACAAGCAGGTCACCGGCTTCCGTTTACTACTGCCCTAGTAGTTGGTGGCTCTGTCTTGCTGTTGATTGTATCAACGGCAACAACGGAATGAATTCCGCAGTCCGCTACATTCCTTGGCGATATGACCCTCTCGCCCACATTTGAAACATGTGCGTTTCACTCTAACATTCTCTTGAGTCCCACTGTTGCCACGGGACTTAGAATGCGTTTCTAACTGCGGTCTCGCCTCCTGTTTGTAGGGAGTCGGCGAATCACTCCCTGACTGTGTGGTTCTGGGCATTACGGGTCAACTGGTTCGATCCTTCATCCATTACGCTGATCATGGGCAGATTCATGCTGTCTGCAATCTTTCACTAACTCCTCTAAACTTCCTAATTCTCTTTCCGCCAAGAATACTGTGAGATCCTTCCGACAAGTGGAGAGAATTTGCTCCTTAACGATCTCCTCCTCAAAGATTCAAAAGTTGTTCGATGTTCCCTAACCTTATCCATTTGTCAAAGAGAGCCCTAAGCCGATAAAGGAAACTGTACGTGCGTCTAACTGATTTACGAACAGTTTCTCTGAACAATTTCTATATCTATCGGCGGTTAATTGATACCTCTGAAACAAAGCATCGCGCACCGACTCATAATCTGTCTGTTTTTCCGGTGGTAAGCAGAAAAAAGCATTCCCTAGCTTTGGGTGTCAGCAGCGCCGACAAATTTGTGGCCCACCGTTCTTCGGGTAAGCCCTGATCTTTGGCAATCCTTTCAAATTGCGAAATGAAATCCTTAAATGGTCCGGATTATCATCGAACCTTGGCATATTGATCAAGGGACTGACATGTGGTGCAAAGTTCACTTGAGGTCCTGCGTCCACGTCCCGTTCTTTCTCCAATTTTAATTTTTCAACTCAAACTGCCTTATCTTCTCTCTTTCTCTTTCCTCTCTTTCCCGTTCTTTCTCTCTCTTCTCTTTCCCGTTCTCTTCTCTCTCCTCTCTTTCCCGTTCTCTTTCTCTCTCCTCTCTTTCCCATTCTCTCTCTCCTTTTCCGTTCTCTTTCTCTCCTCTTTTTCCCGTTCTCTTTCTCTCTCCTCTTTTCCCGTCTCTCTCCTCTTTTTCCGTTCTCTTTCTCTCTCCTCTTTTTCCGTTCTTTCTCTCTCCTCCTTTTCCCGTTCTCTCTCCTCTTTTTCCCGTTCTCTTTCTCTCTCTTTTTTCCCGTTCCCTTTCTCTCTCCTCTTTTTCCCGTTCTCTTTCTCTCTCCTCTTTTTCCGTTCTCTTTCTCTCTCTCTTTTTCCCGTTCTCTTTCTCTTCCTCTTTTTCCGTTCTCTTTCTCTCTCCTCTTTTTCACCTTTTTTCTTTTCTCTCTGTTCTTCCCGTTCCCTTTGTATTTTCTGGGCCTCGATTACACGGGGCCAGTTCTCATCTACATATGCCTTCAGTTCCGGACCCTTTAGTCCTAAAGCTTTTCCTTCTTCTATGAGGTCCATCTTTTTCAGCGGACCCATTGTCTCAGCACCCTCTTCAGTGGACATTTTGAGCAATCTAACTCTCGATCAGCTAGTTAATACAACCACAGTAACAAGCGAGAATATCCACACGATCACTCGTAAATAAAACGATCAAATAGTTGTTCTACACACAATCAACTCAACGGCAACCAAATTAAGCCAGTTCAAACAACAGGCACAGTCATGGAAAAAAGATCAAAACAATCAAACATGACTAACGTCTTTCCAGGTAAGAAAAAAAAAATCTAGGTTTCCACAATTACGACAAATTTCAATCCCTTGCAATTGAACAAAACCCAGAATCAAAATCACTTATGGCTCATTTATGTTCATCCCGGACGAGCCCCCCATTTGTGACGGGTCTCCGACGCTCCCCCTCGTTATTAAATATGATTTTCATATTCAGGGATGCAGGGGTTATAGACAGAAGTATTTACGCTTTCACAACCAAAATGCGCTCTGCATAGGCACACGCACTCTGTCACTCACATCGGGCCCGCACAAAGGTGACGGGAAACCAATAATATTTCATAGAAAATAATCAACTTTATTTAACTGACTCCGAGCCCCACCCGTGACTACACACACACACTTATCTGTATCATACAACAATGTAAACATCATACAGACAATCTCATAAATCGCATCCCCTTTCCTTCAATTACTCTTCATTAACCAGGAAAGACAATATTCCACAATTCTGTTTGCACACTTTATAACTTAAGAACAAATAAAACGTCCCCTAACTTGCCAGCATTCCTTGGTTGACCGTCAGTTTCTCTCATCCCACTGTGCGACTACGAGCTGAAGCTGCCAACAACGTTGTGTCCTCCCGATTGGCCAAATCCCAGTTGGGGGACACTGGCAACGTAGCTTGAGTGGCACCCTCACACGAGTCTCCCGGACTCCACGTACTTCGCCCTCTCACGGAAAGGGCTCCTGTCGGCCTCTCCCACAGGTCTTCTCTGGCTGCAAACGCCCCACGTTGTCTGGCAGCTCCCTGTCTAGGCTCAACAGGGCTGTGACACGTCTGCTGTCGACCGTCCCCACACGGGAGACAATTCTTCTTGTCGTCGGCTCCGAGGCTACAGCAACCTCCACTGTCTTACGTCCTCACCCAGGAGACAAACAAGGCGACAGTAACTCTGCTTCACGCTGTTACTTCTTGAGCCCTCAGCAAGACGGGCGAGTTCACTTTCCCTTAAGTGAGTCACACCTCCCTGGTTTTCCAAGCAGCTTATATTCATTCTCAAACAAGAGAGAACCCGAGTTTAACTGGCTCAACCAATGGAATCACTGGCACACCCACATCACACGATTTTGTACCATGAATCCCAAGTTATTTTTATTCCACCAATGGAATCACTAGTCACCTACAATACACACACACCACAGCTGCTAGCACCAACAAAGACTTGGGTACCAGTGGTTAATGCATAACCTCCTATTCAAACTCATGTTCGATTCCCCCAAGCTCCCATTGTACTAACAGCTGGACTTCTCTACCAGCCAGGACTGATGCTTCAGTATTTTACTACCTCTATAGACAACAAGGCGCCAACCACTCAATAGGCCGCAGCTTCCATTCATTCTCAGAACAAGGACGACTGAATGGTCGCTGTACTCTGCCTGCAGGCTGACGGTCACCTACCGTGACGGTCACCTGACACGATCGCCTTCCTTCAGGCCTACTGGAGAACCCAGTGAATAGCCAGCCAGTGGTCGGACTGGACACTCCTCTACCCAGGACCGGCAGGTCGCCAACTCCTTGTCACTATCCCTCGGACATGCAAAACACTTCCCAGTAACTCTCCCTCCTTCAGTATGCGACTCGGGGTATTCCCCTCTGGTGGTGCCTGAATTCGCACACTTGAAGACCCAAGGAACTTGCTCTCAACAACAGCAACTACCCTTAATTTGCCTAAATGCTCGAGAACATCAGCGACTCATGACATCTCCCATCCAGGAGACGGCGCTTGTTTCCATTGTATTTTTAGTTTCACTGGAGGCTTGCCCTACCTATCTTGGAATGAGCTGCGGTTTCATGGACATGTACTATTTTTCTGTTTCTGATGCTTGACAAGGTCAAGTGAAAGGAGGACTGATTCCCTTCCTGGCGCTAGCTGACTGCTTGGTTGTACCAGCTTCATATGTGACAACTGTTATGTAACATGCCAGTGAAACAGTTCATGAGCAAATGTGCATGAGCACAGGAAATCTGAAGGCAAGGCACAAGAATGAACTTTGTTACAAGCGAAAAGTGTCACTGTGTGTGTGTGTGTGTGTGTGTGTGTGTGTGTGTGTGTGTGTGTGTGTGTGTGAGACAGTGTATTATTGATACATGTGTATGTATTACTAACGTGTGTGTGTTTGTGAGGGAGAGAGAGAGATGGAGAGAGAGAGAATGAATGGGTGTATAAAGTTCATTTTTGTCAGAAAGATCTATCATCATGTTTGAAAAGTGTAAATTTTTTATCAGTATAAAAAAAATTCCATGTCCAACTCTGCTGTCAGTTTGTGACGTCCATCTGTCTGCACTTTGTTATGGCATTTTTCTTGCTGCCAGTTGCACCATTCAGTGAACAGAGGTGTGTTTAGAGCCGAAATTTGCAAAAAGCAAGGTGATGCTGTTCTATTCTTCCTTAGTCCTGGAGGCATGATTTTGTCACTTGTTTTATTCCGAATAGATTGAAAGCTGATCATTCACCTCTCAGAATGAACTTTGCTGGTATGGTCAAGCATGATTTGTCAGCTTCTGATGCCATACATGTATACAAGACTGGGTGAGAGAGGGAGAAGGATAAATGGGGAAGTGTGGATGATTTCTTCTTCCTTTTTGCAGCAAGTGCAGTGCATGGCTCCCACAACCACGTGTGTAGTGTAGTGTTGGGCTTCCACAACCATGTGTGTAGTATAGTGTTGGGCTCCCACAACCACTGTGTAGTATAGTGTTGGGCTCCCACAACCAATGTGTAGTATAGTGTTGGGCTCCCACACCACGTGTGTAGTATAGTGTTGGGCTCCCACAACCACGTGTGTAGTATAGTGTTGGGCTCCCACAACCAAGTGTGCAGTATAGTGTTCGGCTCCCACTACCACGTGTGTAGTTTAGTGTTGGGCTCCCACAACCCACGTGTGTAGTATAGTGTTGGGCTCCCACAACCACGTGTGTAGTATAATGTGTTGGGCTCCCACAACCACATGTGTAGTATAGTGTTGGGCTCCCACAACCACGTGTGTAGTATAGTGTTGGGCTCCCACAACCACATGTGTAGTATAGTGTTGGGCTCCCACAACCACGTGTGTAGTATAGTGTTGGGCTCCACTACCACGTGTGTAGTATAGTGTTGGGCTCCCACTACCACGTGTGTAGTATAGTGTTGGGCTCTCACAACCAGTGTGTAGTGTAGTGTTGGGCTCCCACTACCACGTGTGTAGTATAGTGTTGGGCTCCCACTACCACATGTGTAGTATAGTGTTTGGATTTGACATAAGAATAACAAGGCCTTATTCCAAGTTTTTAAAGCTGATTGCAAGTTCTTATGTTTTGATACCTGGTCTAGTATGGTGCTGTTAAAAGTGCTTTTGCAAACTGGTGTGTCTGTGCTTTGTTTCGTGTTACACTTTATAATTTTGTTTATAACTATCAGAAATTTATGGAAATACTGAATTTTGTTTTTACATGATTTAAAGATGCGACTTGACCTTGAGTTTCATTTCTAAGGAAGTGAACATTCTAACTAATAAAATTTTGCAGTGTTGTGAAAGTGTAATTACTGTAGTAGGTTTTGTTATGATGTAGCTTCCGGCTGCACGCACTCCCTGTCTAGCTCCTCAGTCCCAGAGACACACAGCTTCGCGGCTCCGAGCTACAGCAACCTCCATGTCTTACGCCTCACCAGGAGACAACAAGGCGACAGCTACCTCTGCTTCACCTGTACTTTCTTGAGCCCTCAGCAAGACGGGCGTAGTTCACTTTCCTTAAGTGAGTCACACCCTCCTGGTTTTCCAAGCAGCTTATATTCATTCCAAACAAGAGAGAACCCGAGTTTAACTGGCTCAACCAATGGAATCACTGGCACACCCACATCACACGATTTGTACCAATGAATCCCCAAGTTATTTTTATTCCACAATGGAATCACTAGTCACCTACACATACACACACACCACAGCTGCTAGCACCAACAAAGACTTGGGTACCCAGTGGTTAATGCATAACCTCCTATTCAAACTCATGTTCGATTCCCCCAAGCTACCCATTGTACTAACAGCCTGGACTTCTCTACCAGCCAGGACTGATGCTTTCAAGTATTTACTACCTCTATAGACAACAAGGCGCCAACCACTCAATAGGCCGCAGCCTTCCATTCATTCCTCAGAACAAGGACGGACTGAATGGTCGCTGTACTCTGCCTGCAGGCTGACGGTCACCTACCCGTGACGGTCACCTGACACGATCGCCTTCCCTTCAGGCCTACTGAGAACCCAGTGAATAGCCAGCCAGTGGTCGGACTGGACACTCCTCTACCCAGGACCGGCAGGTCGCCAACTCCTTGTCACTATCCCTCGGACATGCAAAACACTTCCCAGTACTCTCCCTCCTTCAGTATGCGACTCGGGGTATTCCCCTCTGGTGGTGCCTGAATTCGCACACTTGAAGACCCAAGGAACTTGCTCTCAACAACAGCAACTACCCTTATTTGCCTAAATGCTCGAGAACATTCAGCCGACTCATGACATCCTCCCATCCAGGAGACGGCGCTTGTTTCCATTGTATTTTTAGTTTCACTGGAGGCTTGCCCACCTATCTTGGAATGAGCTGCGGTTTCATGGACATGTACTATTTTTCTGTTTCTGATGCTTGACAAGGTCAAGTGAAAGAGAGGACTGATTCCCTTCCTGGCGCTAGCCTGACTGCTGGTGTACCAGCTTCATATGTGACAACTGTTTAGTAACATGCCAGTGAAACAGTTCATGGCAAATGTGCATGAGCACAGGAAATCTGAAGGCAAAGGCAAAGAATGAACTTTGTTACAAGCGAAAAGTGTCACTGTGTGTGTGGTGTGGTGTGTGTGTGTGTGTGTGTGTGTGTGTTGTGTGTGTGTGAGACAGTGTATTATTGTATACATGTGTATGTATTACTAACGGTGTGTGTTTGTGAGGGAGAGAGAGAGATGGAGAGAGAGAGAATGAATGGGTGTATAAAGTTCATTTTTGTCAGAAAGATCTATCATCATGTTTGAAAAGTGTAAATTTTTTATCAGTATAAAAAAAATTCCATGTCCAAGCTCTGCTGTCAGTTTGTGACGTCCATCTGTCTGCACTTTGTTATGGCATTTTTCTTGCTGCCAGTTGCACCATTCAGTGAACAGAGTGTGTTTAGAGCCGAAATTTGCAAAAGCAAGGTGATGCTGTTCTATTCTTCCTTAGTCCTGGAGGGCAGTTTTGTCACTTGTTTTTATTCCGAATAGATTGAAAGCTGATCATTCACCTCTCAGAATGAACTTTGCTGGTATGGTCAAGCATGATTTGTCAGCTTCTGATGCCATACATGTATACAAGACTGGGTGAGAGAGGGAGAAGGATAAATGGGAAGTGTGGATGATTTCTTCTTCTTTTTTGCAGCAAGTGCAGTGCATGGCTCCCACAACCACGTGTGTAGTGTAGTGTTGGGCTTCCACAACCATGTGTGTAGTATAGTTGTTGGGCTCCCACAACCACGTGTGTAGTATAGTGTTGGGCTCCCACAACACATGTGTAGTATAGTGTTGGGCTCCCACAACCACGTGTGTAGTATAGTGTTGGGCTCCCACAACCACGTGTGTAGTATAGTGTTGGGCTCCCACAACCACGTGTGCAGTATAGTGTTCGGCTCCCACTACCACGTGTGTAGTATAGTGTTGGGCTCCCACAACCACGTGTGTAGTATAGTGTTGGGCTCCCACAACCACGTGTGTAGTATAATAGTGTTGGGCTCCCACAACCACATGTGTAGTATAGTGTTGGGCTCCCACAACCACGTGTGTAGTATAGTGTTGGGCTCCCACAACCACATGTGTAGTATAGTGTTGGGCTCCCACACCACGTGTGTAGTATAGTGTTGGGCTCCCACTACCACGTGTGTAGTATAGTGTTGGGCTCCCACTACCACGTGTGTAGTATAGTGTTGGGCTCTCACAACCACGTGTGTAGTGTAGTGTTGGGCTCCCACTACCACGTGTGTAGTATAGTGTTGGGCTCCCACTACCACATGTGTAGTATAGTGTTTGGATTTGACATAAGAATACACAAGGCCTTATTCCAAGTTTTTAAAGCTGATTGCAAGTTCTTATGTTTTGATACCTGGTCTAGTATGGTGCTGTTAAAAGTGCTTTTGCAAACTGGTGTGTCTGTGCTTTGTTTCGTGTTACACTTATAATTTTGTTTATAACTATCAGAAATTTATGGAAATACTGAATTTTGTTTTTACATGATTTAAAGATGCGACTTGACCTTGAGTTTCATTTCTAAGGAAGTGAACATTCTAACTAATAAAATTTTGCAGTGTTGTGAAATGTGTAAATTACCTGTTAGGCTAGGTTTTTGTTATGCATGTAGCTTGTCTTATTATAAGAACTTACAAGCCATTGGTTGTTTTTTTTTTTTAGGGGGATACGTGTAGGAACCTTGTAATTGAATTGTACAGTCATGATTTATATTGTCATGATTATTTTTGTATTCTGAGTTTCCCAAATTTCTTTAACATTATTAGTGTAGTTCTACCCAAAGAAATATATTTAGTATTATTTTTAAATCATGTTCTTCCAGGATTTTGCAACTGTGAAAGCAGTTGTAATTTTTTACCAGTAGATGGGTATGACCTCTAGGTGTTTCAACGCTTGCTAATGTTCATAGTATTGGTGGTGTTTCAGGAGAAGGTAGATGAAGAAGAGGCATCTCTGGACCTGTACCCGACAACCATCTACCCCACTACCCTCCAGAAGATCCCTCCTCTGTGCCGGTCCACCCAGCTGCTCTGTGTAACAGACATTCCCCACTGCCACAGCCTGCGAGGAAAGGTGGGGAGTTAGGGATGTTCACACTGGCCCATGTGTTCCCCTTTTAGCTTGCCGTGCGAAAGATGGAAAACTTTCAGTGACATTTCAGTGTGTTTTTCGAGAATTTGTTCCAGTGAGTTTGTGTGTGTGTGTGTTTGTCTGTGTCTGTGCATTGTCTGTTTTTTTTTCTTTTTCAATGTTGAGAGTTGACTTCAACAGAGTGACAGCCCTGAAGTGACCTCAGGGCTTCTGCTGGGGTGAAAATCTTTCCGGTCCCAGGGGGACCCCTTCATCAGATTTTTAAGGGGTCCCAGGCTAACATTAAGGGGTCCCTACACCACAATAAAAACAACAAAATATACGTTAAAAATTGCATCCCTGCACGCGCACTGCAATTGTCACAGACACATCGTCACAATAAAAACAACAAAATAAACATAAAAAATTGTATCCGTTCTCGATCTTGCTCCTCTGCTGCCTCTGCTTTTTCGCTTTTGCGACGATGATTTCGTTAACCACGCTTCGAGAGACATGTTGGAAACAAAGGCTTCGCGGAAATGCCTCTCTCCTGCCGGTAAAATGAAAAGCGTCATCGTGACATCACATGGCTCAAAGTAGGAAAATTCGGTCAACTGAAAACGATGCTGGCGCCTAGCGTTAAACTTAGTCAGTCAGCCTCAGCAGACGACAAAAGTGACCGACGTATGTTGTTAGGAGGCTGCCCTACTCGCTTTGTTACTGTTCAAACTTGAAAAGGGATGGGTTCGGTCAGAAGTGTAGCAGACCTACGATGTTACGGCACCCAACTTACGATGTTGAAGGCAGTCTTTTCTCACTTTATGTCTGACTTCACCAAAATTTGAAGGGGTCCCTGGGGACCCCTTACACGGACACCCAGTGCGTCCCGTAGAGTTTTAATGCGTACTGTACGCAATTTTTTTGCGTTTTGAGAAGCCCTGTGACCTTCAGTTTGGCTGTAAGTGTAAGCAACATGAATCCAGTCACTGGTGAATTGTGTTCTGATGTGTCAAGAAATAAAAGGTATCTCATTTTAAGGAAAACGTATAGCAAACTTGGACTTCTTGTGGTTATGCATGCTGAGGAGTATCGAAGAGTCAAGTTATGTGACTCTTTTTTTAAATTTTAAAGGGTCAGCCGATGCTTGAAGCATTTTTTAAATGGTATTTTGTGTGGCATGGCTTCTTTGAAGATTTTTCACCTGCAGTTGTTTTTCTTAGCTTGATTAAGGTTCCAGTACATGTTTGTGAAAAGTATTGAACAACTGAGCAGGGTCATGGTAAACACTGTCTTTTTATTCCTCCTCCATTTGTATAAAAAATAAACCTGCAGAAAATTTTGCTTCCTCTGATCATGGTGAATGGTTCGTTCTGTCTGCTTGTGTCTGTTGACTGCAGTGTTCGTGCAGCACATTGAAGTGCATGGGCCCAAGAAAACGGTGGAGAAGAAACTGGGTCCAGAGTACCAGATAGTGGTGAGTCATGTCCTCCACATTGTGGTTTGCTGTGTTCCTTTGGATCTGAGTTGTGTGCAAAAGAACAGCAACAAGAAAATCCAGAAACAAATGTTTGTACTCATTCTTCCTCCAGTAGTAAGTACATGAGCAAATAAGAGCTTAAAATTTTTTTTTTATAATCATGTTTCAAGATGAGGCTGCCTGTATCATTTGTTGCCCCAGGTACTTTACACCTTAACATCTGCTTTTCCGACTCACTGCTTCACTTCTTCTTTTCCTGCAAAGAAAAAAGATCATCTTATTTCCTTAAAATGGGATTTAGTATTCACTCCATTTGGCTGGTATGTGACTGTGATATATGCATGTATGCAAGTTAGTTCACTTTGTAAACATACTTTTAGGGCAAGGATAAATGCTTCTTTCTTTCATAAAGAATATTCAGTAACTCAATTTGTTGGTGTTTGTGTATTCAGACAGTTTTTGTGTTGTTTACAGGCAACCTGGTCCAACGGGGAAGCCACTGAAGTGGGCAAGCGTTTTAGAGAAATTCAGGATTTCCACCGGCAGGTGCGTGCCCTGTTTCTTTGGTAGATATTCGTTCTGTCCTGCATCAGTGATAGGATTTTATGCAGCCCGATGAACGTCATTAACAGAAGGCTGACAGTGTAATTAATAGGTCTGATCAGTCATGGTTAACGGGTAATTTTGTTTTGTTTTGTTTTGTTTTAGAATGTGAAGAATACATGATGTTCTGACCCACTCATAACAGTGCCATATTATAAATCAGAAAGTTAGTTATAATGAAAATGTGTGTGTGTGTGTGTGTGTGTGTGTGTGTGTGTGTGTGTGTGTGTGTGTGTGTATGTGTGTGTGTGTGCGTGCGTGCGTGTGTGGTTACAACATTTGTGTAAATAAAGTGAGCCCATATTGTTCTTCAGTTGATTTTTTTTGTGTTGTGTTTCTGTCTGTTAGTTTGTGTGCACATTTTGTATTGCGTAAAGGGTTTTATGTGTTGCCAATGTTTCAGATGAGTGATCTGTTCCCTGAAGAAAAGCCACCCAATGGAAGGTTACCAAGCCTACCAGGTACTTTGTTTTTCTTAGTCCAACCTCCAAAAGCATGAAAATGGAACTTAACATTTGGTTGTTTTTGGTTTCATTTGATGGATCTCATGTCATTGGGTTATGAGCAAGCAGATGACTAAAGCTGTAAAGCAGGATGTTTAACATGTTGATTACACAGTTATAGAGAAGGATATTCTGTATTCGCTGCAATCAGTATTGAAGGAGAGAAACATTTATGGCTGATGTGAGATTTGATGAAAGTTTTTAACGCTATAGATCCTGTTTTTGAAATATGTATATAAATAACAATCATGAATATGATTTTGTTGTTGTTGTTGCTGTTTGATAAGTATGTTGAGAGAAACTGAGGAAGAGACAGCCCTGATGTGGGCCTTTGGGGTCAGCTGAGCTGTACACAACATGAACTGAAAATCGACAGTAGCCATAAATATATTTCTGCACAGCTTTTTCTTCTTTCAAAGAAAGGCGAAGTCTAAGTCATACTCATTCGTTGTAAATTTAAGTGGAAACAGAAAACTTACTGGTTGTATGGGTTCCCCAGCTACAGATTCTGGGGTCATCCAGCTGATGCACTTTCTCCAGTGAAAGACAGGTAATTGATTGAAGTATGATTTGACATGGTGCACCGCATAAACTGCCTTTGCAAAATCAGTGACATTTGAACTTAAGGCTGAGAATCCCTTCTTTAACCCCTTTACTGCTCCAGCCCGGAAATGTTCCAGGCTGAAAAGTGCATTCTGTATGCCTGTAGGCTGGAAAATTTTCAGGGTGATGACATGATGTAAACAAACCAACTTTCTTATAACAAGTGAAGGGAATTAAATGAATGCTTTGAGATTGCTTAAAAGCAATCTACAGTATTCATCAAGTCAGTTGACCAGATATCAAATGTGTATTCCAAGTTGTTTGTAAGATACACTTAAGTAAACATAGCAAGCGACTATATAGCAATCTGTTCCCTGGCACATAGGGTTGGACTTTCACTGGGCAGTGAAAGGGTTAAATGCAGGCAGTTTCAACCATGTCAAAACCATAATTCATCTGTTTTTAAACGTCTTGAGCTGAAAAAAAACTGCTGGGAATTTATAAGAATCATTTCCTAAATGTTTATGACAGTAGGTATCTATTATCAAAATGAAAAAGCAAGTTCCAAGGAAGGCCAGTTGGCGGAATCGCGAACGGAATCACCAACCGATCGCACAATCGAAATAGCGTTATTAAGGTAAAACCTCGCCCACCAAAGCCTCACACGGCAAGCGTACCCAGGGTCTATAGTGCAAGCCACAACATGAATGAGTAAAGCAAGCAAACACACAGCAATTCTGAACACAAGGCAGAAGAAAGGCAAGACAGAGCACAAGACTTATCTTGCTTGGACAGGAGGCCGAAGGAGAATGAGGAACAGGAAGCGCACCTCGGCTTTCTTGCGCATGGTGGAAGTAGGGTGGGCGTCACGTGACTGTCTTATTACTGCATTAGCCACAAAAATCTTCGGCCTGACAGAGCTGACTAACTGCCGTTGAATGCTATGGTCTGACATGGTAAGTATACTAGCCAAACAGGGAGTATAAGAAAAACTTCCCATTTGTACAGAGTGGGGATTTTGCTGGCTCGCCCCTACGGGTATGCTGACCCTTAACCCTGACAATGGGACCAGTGCGGACCCCTACCTACACCCTTCCAGACTCTCCAAGCGCTAAAATTCTTTCAGCCCTGTTTTCAGGCCTTAAATAGAACTTCCATTGATTATCTGTGGAAGGGTAGGAGAGAGATGGTATCATGATGCATTAAAGTTTGAGGGAGGCAAACGGGTGACAGGGCTTCTGAAAATGATGCTGGTGGAAACGAATGAGTCATTTTGTTTTGTAAGGCTGGTACTGGAGTAAGCAGCTGTAGATGATGTGAATTTGACAGGGTGCAGTGACAGAGGTGTAACTGACAGATGGCTCTGTTGCAGCTGGTAGTCCCCATCAACACTCCAGTCGAGAAGAGCACATAGCAGAGCAGATACGTACGCTGAGCAATTATTTCAGGTAGGTTTGTTTGTGTGTGTGTTCTGTATACCTTGTAATTGTTTGGGGGTTTGTCTTTTATTTTAAAGGTATGAAATACAAATGGGGGCCAATCTCTTTGCTGTATTACTTTTGTTTCTGATTCCTGCCAAGTCAAATGTAAGAAGAAATCAAAATGCGCATTTGAACACAATTGCTCGCCTGGTTTTACATTCTCACCATTGAAATAAAGTTACACTTATACGCAAATATTCTTTCATGTTTGTAGTACATATGAAAACTACTTCAGATGTTTGCTTACTCTGCGTGTGTTCAGCACTTGCGCAAGCACACATGCATGCATACATGCTCTTGTGTAAGCATACATGTGTGCATGCCAAGCACGCATGCGCTCTCATATGCATGCGTGCACCCACACTCACAAGCATGCTGACACATGCACACACTAGTATATACAAACACTGAAGAAGGCAGTATTATTGTGTTCATTCCATTGGACATTTTAGATTGAAATTTAGAAATTGTTTACAGTTATTTTTGGCAATAAACAGTGATATCTTGGCCGGGTTTCTAATCTCAGTCTGAGATCAGAGGTGCCAATCTAGATCATGTAAATCAATTGCGGGAATCTGTCTGACTGTTGTTTTTGTGTTTAATACAGTTACAGGTTAAAATGATAGATAAAGTAAACTTTGAACATCTATTTTAGATGTAAATTTTGTATTGTTCAAGAGTCTGCATTTTATTAACTCTATTGTTGTAAACCGCTAAAGTGGTGAAATCAAAATAGTGGCATCACTAAGGGATACATTTAATGCAATGATATATATATATTTTTATTATCATTGATTTATTCATTCATTTTGCAATAGTTTGCTTATTTTGCTGCGGTCTGTGAAGCTGAAGTAATGTGCAGACTGTGATTAATACTAAAATAAAAATTGACTTTTTTTTTTGCAACAGACTCAGTTCATAGAATTTGATCAAGAGCTCAGATGGAGAATGTATGTGTTTCTTAATGAAAGGAAAGTTATTTGTCTGCATTTGATCAAGAGCTCAGATGAGGATGTATGTGTTCTTAATGAAAGGAAAGTTATTTGTCTGTCTTTGATCAGCTTATGTCATGCATTAAAAATCACTCAAAGTGATTGACATAGTCAGTGACAACTGTTGACAGGACAATGTCATTTTTACTGGCGAACTTTCACTTTCAAGAAATTGTGTTGCTTTCATTTTGTTTGAACAGGTTAATTTTTGCATCATTTTTGTTGTTGTTGAAAATTTGTTAGTGTCCAGTCATATATAAAACTTTCAGTAAAGAGCAGATTATGAAAAAACACACCCAAAAAGCCTTTGATGATGGGGAACCAGCCAGGTAAGGCTCACATCAGGGGGCTGAAAACCACCTAGGGCTTTCACCTTACATGCTTAGAAATGGTTGCTTCAGACAGAAACGGTTAAAAATCAAATGTACAAGAGAATGAATTGATTGAAGTGGGTAAAAATCAACTGTACAAGAATCGCCTTGGCTTAAGGCTGTGTCAGGCCAGTTGACATAGGCTAGAACACCAAGGCTACATCAAAATGTTGTTATGCTCTGCATAGTTATGCGGGGATTGTCTTCAGTTTTGACAAGCTCCTAGCATAACATTATCAGTCTCCAAAATCCCCCGAAGTGGGAGTGTGGCTGCCCATGTGGCGGGGTAATCAAAAACGGTCACTCACGTAATGTTCTCATCCCCAGCTGATGCATCTGGACCATAGTGTTCAAGTACTTCGGCTGTTTGTATGATCCCTGGAGTCTTTTAGCCAGGGTACGACAACAACAACAACTGTACGAGAAGAAGTTCATGCACATGAAGAAATGCAGCACATGCACACATATAAACACAGAGAATACACGGACACTTACACATGTCTGTGCATGCAACACCTGGCATGAACACACCATGTTCACCTACTGACATACCTGTGGTTCCGTCTCCCTCTGGTGGACATTATCAGTTTCTGCTGTCGGTCATCACTGGGAAGGGGAATGTTATCAAGGAGTGACAGGTGTGGCCAAGGGCAGTCACAGCTGGTGGCACTGAACTGTGTGTCTGTGACAGAACAACAAGTGGACACTGTAGCATGGTCACTGCCAGACTGGTCCCAACAAGAGAAATGGGCCCAACACTCATGATTTTGTAATGATTGCCTTATCCAGCTGAAATTTCATTTATGCTGTGTGAAAAAGAAGAAGTTTCGTGTATTCAGTGCTAATTGCAGTTAAAAGTTTCTGTGTAAAAAAGATGATGTCACTTAAGTTTCATTGAGGTGAAAACAGCTGAAAAGAGTTTGCGCTGTCCGTAGCCTTAAGTCTGTATCTTTAAAGCGGTTTGCGCTGTCCATAGCCTTAAGTCTGTATCTTAAAGCGCTTTGCGCTGTCCATAGCCTTAAGTCTGTATCTTAAAGCGGTTTGTGCTGTCCATAGCCTTAAGTCTGTATCTTAAAGGGAATTATTTTATGATGTGCTTGCCTTTTGATGGTTTTGATTCTTTATTTGGATACTGTAAACACTTTAAGCCTTTCTTTTCCATGCCATGGAATCAATGACTATTTTGGTTCTCCATTTGGATACTGTAGACACTTTAAGCCTTTCTTTTCCATGCCATGGAATCAATGACTATTTTGGTTCTCCATTTGGATACTGTAGACACTTTAAGCCTTTCTTTTCCCTGCCATGGAATCAATGACTGTTTTGGTTCTCCATTTGGATACTGTAGACACTTTAAGCCTTTCTTTTCCATGCCATGGAATCAATGACTATTTTGGTTCTCCATTTCATCTGCTGCAGGATTCTTACCAGTGTGCCAAGCCATATCCTAGAAAACGAACATGTGTGCCAGTTTTTCCGAGGTGTGGTGATACGTCAAGCTCCCCCACTTCCCGTTGTTGCTCCCCCACTATCCTACCACCCACCTGATGGTGAGTTTTGGCGTTCATCGAGGACGTGATCATCATCATCACCTGACAAGCTCTCTCTTTTGTCTGTTGCTCTGTGTCCCCCTCTCTCTCTCAGTATCTCTCTAGCCAGTTGGTTTCTCTCCCATATTTAGGCCCTTCTTCTCTCTTTCTTCAATTATGGATAGACTAGCATTTTAACCCGGCTTCACACAGTCCATAACCCCTCTTCGCTGCCCCCCCCCCCCCCCCCCCCCCCCCCCCTCCGATCTGCTCCGTCTTTTTCTGTCTGTTTATCTGTATCCATAACACTGCCAGAGACTATGCTGATAATCAGAGGGAAGGAATGAAGGGGGTGGGGTATCCCATAAACACAGAAATCTGTAAAGATGTCTGTGCCAAGACTGGTTGAGAGAGACGATGAGAATGTATGTGTGTGTGTGAGAGAGAGGACAGAGACTTTGAGGTGACATTTACCCGAGGCCTCTTCGCCTAGAGCTATGCTGTGCACGGCAGTGGCCTCAACAGTCATGTTGGGATGTTGATCCCACAGGCTGGCTTGTCGATGAATTTAGCTCAGTGGAAATGGTGTCTTCCTCCCCTTCTTTGTCTCTGGTCTGACAGTCGGTTTTGTGTGGCCCAGTGGTTGAGTTTATGGAAGTGAGGCCCATGTCTCTAATTTGGGAAGCATTCAGGCTTGGAAAGTTCACTTCTGACCCAAAGGGTGTACCAAAGATTACTTGTACTTAATTGTGTGCGAATGCGCACAGATGGTTTGAAGCCAACATGGTACAACATCCCCATATAGAAACGCTGCTTAGAGGCACTGTATCTATTATGCCAGCTTTGAAAATAACAAATACGTTGAGGAATGTGTTTTTTGTTTTGTTTTTGTTGTTTTAATGGTTTCGTTTGAAAGAAGTAGCATTAAAAGTAATGAAAGAAAATGGTCATACGTTATCATTTAGATGTCATAATTTGTTTTTGTATAGAAAAAAAAATGTCGGTAATTGAGCAGGCATAAACAATAGTTGATGATGATTGTGTTTATTTTTAGATAATCTTTTTTTGTCATGAAGTTTTTTTGGTCAAAAAACATAATTATGTCAGTATTTGACCAAGTAAAAACAATGGTTGGTAGTGATTGTGTTTATTTTGAGTAGTTGTCTGTGGATCCTTACAGTATTTCAGTGAGCACATGGGAAGTCAGTATCATTAACAGGATGTGGTAACAGCTCCTCCTGACAAGTCTTTGGTCACTGAGGTGGTGAATGTTTGTCTAGCCCCAGTCTGCATGTAGTGAGCGCTCCAAAAGTATAAGGAGGTAAGAATCCTTCACGATACGCAAAGGAGTTCAGCTGTAGTGGAGGAGAACGAGTTGGATGTAAGAATTCTTCAGACCAAGCCAAGGTGCTGGGCAGCAGTGGAGGAGAAGGTCATGAGGTGTGATGCTCATAGTGATTGGACTTGTGTGAAGAAGTTGCAGCTGTAGTAGTCCTCTGCTGATCTGTCTGGCCTGTCATTCAGAAAAGTAGGAAGTCTGATGGACAGGATGTGTTAGGACTTCTTCCTGACAAAGTGTTCTGCCACAAGCAGCAGAGAGCAGTACAGATCATGCTGTCAGTCCAGTGGATGTCTTGTTAGCCTCAGTCTGTCTGCACTCAGCTTGGCTAATGGTTATAGGATGCTGGAAGTAGGAATCTTTTTCTTTTTTTTTTTCTTTTCTTTTTTTTTTTTTTTTTTTTTTTTTTAGTGAATCAGAATTTTCAACTGTTTCCTATCAGGAAGAAAAGCAGTTGATGGGAATCTTTTATTTCTTTTCTGTGTTACTAATGACGATTCGTAATGGACATAGGTTGTGCATACATTAATACTCTAAAACTGCTCATTGTCGTTGATGCTTCTCAAGAAAGTAGGAATCCTTCACAACAAGCAAAGGAGTTTGACACTGGTAGAGGAAAGTAAAATTGGATAAAAGAATCCATCAGACTAAGCTAAAATGTCTGAATGTGGTAAAGGAAAACATGATGAGAAGGATGGTTGCCTGGCACCAAGGGAAATGGTGGACTTGATGTGTGGTTTGTTTGTTTGTTGTGTTGTTTGTTTATTTGACCTCACCCGTTTTCAGAAGAGGAAGTGGTGAACACGGTTCCAGTGCAGATGAAGTCCATGAGTTTTCGTAACTCCCATCTGTATTACCTGACCCCGCAGCTGAATGGTCAGTTGTACATGCTGTTCTGTCACTTTGCCTCCCCCAGCCTTCCTGCACCCATCAGTGTAGGGCATGGATGAGAAAGGAGAAGCTCTGTCCTAGCCCCCCCCCCCCCCCCCCCCGTATGCTGTCCATCTGCATGAGCTCTCATCAGCCTGTGCTTGTCTCCCTTGTGTGTGTGGCCGCATGGGTCACCGAGGTAGCACGGCCTCCAGAACTTGCCAGCGTTTGGTCCATAGTGTGCTACCACTTAAAACATACGTTACTGTCGCTTGGTCTCATGCTCCTCTGCCTCCACCTTCACTTAGTACTGCATATGTTACATGTGATTTTGAGTGACTTTGACCCCTGCGTAAGGTGACAAGAAAGCAAATGCTGGAACGCGCTTGGTCTTGACGTGAAGGCTGGCCCTCTGACATTGGCATGTCTGCAGTAGAGAAACTGATGGTGGCATTGGTGTGTTACTCCAGCACAAAAACACTGGCCAACAGGCACTCATGTCCACTGTGCAACCCACTGTCCTGACTATGACTGTGTTTACCTCCGTGGAACTGTTAGGTGGATAGCACTGTTGAAAGAATAATTCTGAGAATGTGAGGTGCCACTTGCTTCTGTGTTCCTTTAAGCCAGAAATAATACTTGGTGTCCATCACTACGAGTGTCTAGTGTAGACCAGAAAAAGGACATTACATTTCTTGACTATTCTTTGTTTCTTCATCAACATTGCTTTGTGGGCATAGCAATAAAAAAGGGTGTTGGGGAAGCCAGGGAACTCTGCAACCCATGTTCTGAACTGGTTCTTTTATACCTGATGGCATTGGTTTGCAAAGACATCAGAGAGGCATTGTTTTGCAAAGACATCAAAGAGGCATTGTTTTGCAAAGACATCAAAGAGGCATTGTTTTGCAAAGACATCAAAGAACTGCACTTAACTTTTTTAAAACAGCAAAAAAAGAAAAACCAAAAATCTTACATGGAAATAGAACTACAGATTTCGGCATACCATTTGTGCATCCTGAGCACACAGCAGCAGTGCTTTCTGGCTTGACTGACGGTTTTTTAGTAATGAATTTTCATTTCTGCTTTCAGTTTTGATACAGAGAATTTGTTTATGTCAGTGCATTATTAGAAACAGAACTTTCAGTTTCATTTTCAGTTTTGTGCTGTGGGAATGGCCAGCAGTGGAGGGTGATAACTACAGCTGCTTACTAGAGCCTTTTTCATCCTCTCGATTGTCATTGCTTTTTGTTGTTGTTTTTTGTTGTTGCAAAAGTACTGATAAGTTTGAAATTGTTAAGCACTGAACTTTGGTGTGTAGATAGTGAAGAATGTTAAGTGAACTTCCCAGGTCTGAATATCCAGCTGATTTGACATGCACAGACTAAATGACAGGGACACACATACTGACTTATATATCCTGTGTGGTAGAGGGGGTCTGAATATCCAGCTGATTTGACATGCACAGACTAAATGACAGGGACACACATACTGACTGATGTATCCTGTGTGGTAGAGGGGGTCTGAATATCCAGCTGATTTGACATGCAGACTAAATGACAGGGACACACATACTGACTTATATATCCTGTGTGGTAGAGAGGGTGGAACAAGGCCAGCCGTGTCAGTTGTCCATCCACAACTTTTTTGTTTATCTGTCTGAGGTGCCCACCTTTCACACAACTTGTTTCCCAATATGATTTCGCCGTATTTTGTACACATGTTAGAAAATACAATAAGTGCTACGAACTGGAAAAAATACATAGAAAATCTCAAAATGAAGTTCTTAACCATTGTGTTTGAGCGCTACAACCAAAGAGTAACAACTTGCACATTGTGCGTACAAACTCGCGTCTGGATGACGTTGGAACAGTAGGAGGGATCTCCTGCTTGTACAAAAATTCACAAATTTGGTAGATGTGTACACACATTTTTAGGAAAGTGTGCTTATTTCAATTGAGAAATACTCCAATTGCAGTTTTAGGGTAAACAGGTCTGCTTTCACCGTAGAATGGCCTTGAACAGAGAGCCAGAGAAAGATACACAAGACAGACTTGTAGTGTATGATAATGGCAAGTCTTGTCTGAGAGCCTGATGAAATGACGGGCTGTGTGAGGTGTTTGCTGGAATGAAATGTTCTTTGATGAAATCTGTAGCATGTGTCTTCCATTCAAATAACCTTGGATTGGTCGGTCACTGTAGTGGAAAAAGAGTGTGCTGTTAAAAGGAAGAGATGCTTGCTTTCTGCAGTCAGGTGTGGCATGGATCTTTACTCAGAATGTGATTGACTTGAGCTGCATGTCTGAAAGCTGCTGCTTTTTGATGATGGTTGTCATTCACTTTTAGAATGTCTATCGTGCTAAAACCTTGACTTTCAGGTTGAAAAATACTGTGGGGAGGGACCCAGAGAATAAGTATATTATAGAATGCATTGTGCTTTGTTCTGAGTGGCAGAAAAGTTGATGTATCGTTGGGAAATGGCATGCACAAGCGATTGGGGATAGTGTGTGAACTATCGTGTGTGGTTTGATGGGCACCAGGGTTGGGTCAAGTACAAATCAGACCCCCTTCCCCCTTCCAACCCTTCCCCCCCCCCCCATCCTCACGTCTCCGACACTGACGATAACATAATTTTATGAGGTGCATTGGAGACCGCTTCTGGCAGAGAACAAGTGTCTATTCACAATTCATATATGAATTTAACATAATTTTATGAGGTGCATTGGAGACCGCTTCTGGCAGAGAACAAGTGTCTATTCACAATTCATATATGAATTTAACATAATTTTATGAGGTGCATTGGAGACCGCTTCTGGCAGAGAACAAGTGTCTATTCACAATTCATATATGAATTTAACATAATTTTATGAGGTGCATTGGAGACCGCTTCTGGCAGAGAACAAGTGTCTATTCACAATTCATATATGAATTTAACATAATTTTATGAGGTGCATTGGAGACCGCTTCTGGCAGAGAACAAGTGTCTATTCACAATTCATATATGAATTTAACATAATTTTATGAGGTGCATTGGAGACCGCTTCTGGCAGAGAACAAGTGTCTATTCACAATTCATATATGAATTTAACATAATTTTATGAGGTGCATTGGAGACCGCTTCTGGCAGAGAACAAGTGTCTATTCACAATTCATATATGAATTTAACATAATTTTATGAGGTGCATTGGAGACCGCTTCTGGCAGAGAACAAGTGTCTATTCACAATTCATATATGAATTTAACATAATTTTATGAGGTGCATTGGAGACCGCTTCTGGCAGAGAACAAGTGTCTATTCACAATTCATATATGAATTTAACATAATTTTATGAGGTGCATTGGAGACCGCTTCTGGCAGAGAACAAGTGTCTATTCACAATTCATATATGAATTTAACATAATTTTATGAGGTGCATTGGAGACCGCTTCTGGCAGAGAACAAGTGTCTATTCACAATTCATATATGAATTTATGCCTGTTTGTGTTTAATCTTTAGCAGGAGGAAGGGGAGGTGCACGTAACTCCTGGACTCACCCCCTGAATCCAACCTACCATGACATATGAATTATTTCAGTTTTTTTGGATTGAATGTCGGTGGGAAGGGAGAGAAGTAGGAAAAGGGGGTGGGGGTGGGGGGTGCTGTTAGGAGAAGGGATAGATTTCAGATCAACATGTACTTGACTAGAAGTGGAGTGTGTGTGGTCTTTGTACACTTCAAACTGATGCAGAGATTATACTTAGTATTGAACACATTTAGTGATGAGGTACATAGACGTGCAAGTGTGCAGACACAGACTTGCACACAGACTCGGACGCCCATGCACACAAACACATGCATGTGTGCACAGAGTCACATATGTACACCGGCACAGACACACATGTATTGTCAGACCATGTGTTGTTTTAGTTCGTGGGTCTATTCACTGCCTGTTTCTATTGCCAATTGGAGGAAAGTGTATTGGGGGTGTTCCCTGCTGTATTTGCTTCCATCTTCTCAGACTTTTGTTTTGATGAATGGCCTTTTTTATAATAAAATGTTTGTAGATGGTATTTTGAATGCCTTGGAAGTGTGAATATCTGCGAAAGGTATTTTGAATGCCTTGAAGTGTGAATATCTGCGAAAGGTATTTTGAATGCCTTGAAGAGTGAATATCTGCGAAAGGTATTTTGAATGCCTTGAAGTGTGGATATCTGCAAAATGCCAGGATGATAAAGCCAACAAGAAAGAAATACAGACTGAGTTTTTGTAGCTTACATTGTGTGAGCCATTGTGTTCATGGATTATGCAGTGCTGATCATTGTGGTAAAATGTAGGTGTGCCTGTGCTGATTATTTTGGTACAGTGCAAATGTACCTGTTAAAAGATACTATTGATAACATATCCAGGGTCCAGATGGTGTTGAGAACTCTGGGAAATATGTTAAAAATGTGAATGCAGCACTTGAAGTGTACATCACACATGAGATTTGTGCATGTAGGATTTGTGAAGCCAGTGTAGTTTGAAGAAGACAGACCTGGCCTTGAAGTGTGGACAGAGTTAAGCGGTCGTGACACAGTGTATGCATCGTCTGATCGTGACACAGTGTATGCATCGTCTGGTCGTGACACAGTGTATGCATCGTCTGGTCATGACACAGTGTATGCATCGTCTGGTCATGACACAGTGTATGCATCGTCTGGTCGTGACACAGTGTATGCATCGTCTGGTCATGACACAGTGTATGCATCGTCTGGTCGTGACACAGTGTATGCATCGTCTGGTCGTGACACAGTGTATGCATCGTCTGGTCGTGACACAGTGTATGCATCGTCTGCAGGAGGTGACTGTCAAGGTGTGTGTGGGGCAGATGCTGCTGGTCGTCTACCTCGTGTCTTCACCCCGACTCATCCACACTCCTTCTACCTTTTTCCTCCTAGATTTCCTACCAGGTTGGTAGCAGTCGTGTGTGATGTGTCACGTCAGTCACTTTTTGCATTCAGTGTCCTGCCTACATAGTGGTTTGCTCACTGAACAGGAAAGAAACGCAACTGTGAGAAAGTGTTCAGGCCACAGTACCAAAACTTCATTAAATCTGAATTTTGTGCTGAAAACTTCAACTGAAGTTAGATTTGAACATTGTCATATAGTAGTTAAGCACCAGGACTGAGTGCGTGTCCTGTGAAGGAAAGGCTGACAATTGAACCTGGTCAGTTTAAACACACTGGTCAGTGAGTGAAACTCATGCTTCATATTTCTGTAAAACTTTCCTTGCTCTTATTAATGTAACTATTTAGTTTCATTTTACCCCTTTGATTTTATGTATGTTGCATAAAAAAATTTAAAAAGAGATAACGTTCAAATGAAAACTCTTAGAAAAGAACTGTCTTGCTCATAGTCATGATTTTCAAACATTATCTCAATTTTGTTTCTGCAGTGTTAGATAAAAATTGAACACTTGTATTTGAAAATGATATGCATGTTTCTGGCTGATGTGCTATAAACTGGCAAAACATGACTTTTATGAATTGGCATTTAGCAAAACATGACTTATGCAGAGCTGCCAACCAGTACGTTCCGGCCGTATTTTGTCACGGCGAGTTTACAAAAATACGGTGATACGGTCGAGCCAAAATAATATGGTGACGAACTTGCGCAAATGGTACGGCCATTTGTTGCTTTACCGAGGCAGCAGATTTGTAGTGCTAAAAGGGATCCTACAAGGAGACAGAAGAAAAAGGCCTCTGCCAGCCACATATAGTTGATAGACTAGGTAGGCCCTAGCTGAAAAAAAAATTCCATCCATCCTTGATTCCTTTTACTGTGTAGCTCTCGCCTTAGCAGACCACTAGCAGGGCAGGAAATTCCATCTGTCCTTTTACTGTTAAGCTCTCCCTGTAGCAGACGACATGTGTTAAGGAATGGCCCAGGCAGCGACTTAACTGCTGTGGCTATTTTTAGTATGCTCATCATACCCCCCTGCTTGCCAACCTCCCTCTCTCTCCCCACCCCTGTGGCAGACGACATGTGTTATTAAGGATTGGCCCTTAGCAGCTGAGGCAGCAACTGCTGTGGCTAGCAGGAGGGAGGGGGGAGGGGAGAGAGGTGGGGGGGGGGGCGGGGAGGGGGAGGATGGCAAGTAGTATGCCCATCCTACCCCCTGCTTGCCAACCTCCCTCCCCCCCCCCACCCCCCTCTTCCGAATGTGGAAACAAAAGCTCCATCTCAGTTACGTGATAGGTCTGATGGACCATGTGCTGACTCGAGTGAAAGAAAGCCCGCGAACCCTAAGCGTCGCGAACCCTAAGCGTCGTGTAAGCACTGAGCGGCAGAAGAAGCACATTGGTTTTCTGAATGTCTGCTCTTTCTTTCTTCGTATACATGTGTGTATGTGTATTGTCACTGTGGTGGTTTGAAATGTTCGTGTATATATATGTCTCTGTGTCTCAATTTGTGTATGTGTGTGTGATAGTAGTAGTATTTTTTTCTAGCAGAAGTAGACTAAGTAAGTAAATTGTATGTTATTGTCAAAGAGTAAGTCTTGATCAATCTCTTATGCTAATAGTTTTTAATCACTATTAATTATAAAAAGAAAAGTGCATACAAAATAAGTTGGTTAAAAAAGAAATCAAAACGCCGCGTGAAATTTAATTCCGGTAGGAAAATACTGTCAGATGGTGAAAAATACTGTGAAAAGCCAGGAATAGTACTGGGAAGAAATTTTGGGGTTGGCAGCTCTGCTTATGTGAACTGGCATTTGGCAAAACATGACTTTTGTGAACTGGCATTTGGCAAAACATGACTTGTGTGAACTGGCATTTAGCAAAACATGACTTGTGTGAACTGGCATTTGGCAAAACATGACTTGTGTGAACTGGCATTTGGCAAAACATGACTTGTGTGAACTGGCATTTGGCAAAACATGACTTGTGTGAACTGGCATTTGGCAAAACATGACTTGTGTGAACTGGCGTTATGAGGCAAAACATGACTTGTGTGAACTGGCGTTATGAGGCAAAACATGACTTGTGTGAACTGGCGTTATGAGGCAAAACATGACTTGTGTGAACTGGCGTTATGAGGCAAAACATGACTTGTGTGAACTGGCGTTATGAGGCAATGAACAACACTGCTTTTGAAATGCGACAAGGCTTTGCATGAAAATCAGATGGATGATCTTACAAGCATCTTTTTTTTTCTTCAATTGGTTCCAAGAACTTTTGATGTGGAAGACGATAGAAAGCTGAAAAAAAACTGTGATCAGATGTCAGATAGTTGATGCTGCTGACAGTTTTATGCACCAGTTGAGCATCAGTGTGATGCAGTGCCATGGGCAGATGAACAAAGCCACTGATATAAGTTAGTTACTCCTATTTGGAAAGTGTCTTAGCTTGGAACATGATCATTTGACATAGACCTAGTCTCTGGAAACATGCAAAAATATGTGTGTTTGTGGTGTCTGTATGTGTGTGTGATGTATGTGTGGTGTGTGTGTGTGCGCGCGTGCTTGCGTATGTGTGTTGTGTGTGTGAGCAGCCACGCTTGCCAAGCGCTGCTGATGCCATCGCCCCACATGCCGGTGCACCAGCACCAGCCACCACTACCACCGCAGTCTCAACAACAACAGCAGCCCTCCCCTGTGTCCCCCTCCCGCTCGGAGCTGTCCTCCACCACCACTTCCCCCACTGGCAGTCGTTCAGCGTCTCCAGACCCAGCCACTCAGTCTGTGGGACAGCTGCTCAAAGGGTTGGGTCTGGAGAAATACGCCACAGCCCTGGGGGCTCTCTCTCTGGAACAGGTCAGCAGTGTGTGTGTGCACGCATGTGGGATGTGTGTATATGAGCACATGCGCACTCGTGTGTGTGCACGAGTACGCAAGTGTGAACACGCATATGCACGCAAGTGGTTCTGCTAATCATCCACCAGATGTTACAGTTCTGAAACAAAATACTGTTTCATTTTATGTGTGTGTATGTGTGTGTGTTGTGCGTGTGTGTATGTATGTGTGTGTGTGTGTGTGTGTGTGTGTGTGTGTGTGTGTGTGTGTGTGTGTGTGTGTGTGTGTGTGTGTGTGTGAGAGAGTGTGTGATTGATGGGACTGGTGAAGAAAACCAAAATCAGTATGATTGTTGGCAGTTCTGGAGCCTGACCTTTGAAGACTTGCAGGACGATTCTGATAGCAGTGTTCATGCTTCTGATAGCATGTTGGCATTTGTATCACATCCCATATTTTAACAAGCCAAACAATCACTGTGATGGTACCAGGGATGATGATGGGTGTCATGTCATGTTGCCAGCTGTCTGGCCTGAGCTGTGAGGATCTGAACAAGCTGGGCGTGTCCCGGGAAGCCCAACACCTGCTACGCTCCAAGCTGGACCAGATCAACAGGTCAGTGGTGTGCACCTGTGGCTGACCGGCTGTGGGGTTTGCTTCCCCCCCCCCCCCCCCCCAACTCCCAGTCACCTTCCAGGGCAGACGAGATGGGCTTGACCCAGGCTGGCCTTTTAGTTAGACGATGGCCAGGGCCTCCTCCACACAGGAAGGGGAAGGTTCCATGCTTTTAAGCAATTTTCGTTACCAAGTTTTGGTTTGCTTTGAAATAAACTGTGAAATATTTTATGCCGATGAAGTATCGGTACAGCGAATTGAAGCAAATAAAAAAAACAACAAAGGCTTGTGCTTTAAAATACCTATAAGCCTATTTTGGTATGAGTAGAATCATCTTTTATATTTATACTGATGAAGTATTTCTACAATGAATTGAAACAAATAAATTAAAAAAAAAAACAAAGGCTTGTGCTTTAAAATACCTATAAGCCTATTTTGGTATGAGTAGAATCATCTTTTATATTTATACTGATGAAGTATTTCTACAATGAATTGAAACAAATAAAAAAATTTTTAAACCAAAGGCTTGTGCTTTAAAATACCTCCAAGCATATTTTGGTATGAGTGAAATCATTCAGATCCACATTGAACATTTTGTCTGTTAGTTTAGAGGTGTGTCAAAAATAAAATCATTCAGATCCATATTGACTGTTTTGTCTGTTAGTTTAGAGGTGTGTCAAAAATACCATCTGTCAAGCTCCTTTTGTCACCTTTGTTATATATTTGTATTCCTGATGGAAGTAGTATATTTAGGATTGTATGACTTATGCAAAGTCTTTTCCATATGTAGGTAGAGACCTGTGCTTTTAGCAGTTCTTTTCATTTTTGATTTGCATGTGTATCAGTGACTCTTTGTAATCACTCTGTGTTATGTGTATGTGTATGTACGCATGTGCGTGCATGTGTGTGTGTGTGTGTGTGCCAGTAGTAGATCTTCATGTTAGCTTTTTGCTCGGCAGTTTTAAGTGCCTGCATAAGCAAACTTGGCAGAATAATAAATGTTGATGAGACCTTAATGCCATCGCCTGCTTGAAGATGTTACTTGATCATGAAATTGTAAATCTCCATTTCCTGCTTGCTTTTTGCCACTCAACAAGTGTTGACCATCTAGGTAAATGAGAAGAAGAGTAAATACTCACTCAGTTGGAGAAGTTGAATATGCTCAGTTGTTCAGGTGAGACACTGGCACAGCGAACATAATTAGCCAATCAGAGCAAAGGCTAAGGGCATGTGTTTTGCAACCCACCATCTCTGGATTGGGTTTTTCTTTTCTTTTTTTCTACACATAAAGCAATCAAGAATTAGCCATTGCTTTCAAATTTTGTGTCAGTTATGATTCTGCTCGTCGTTGTCATACGTTTCATTGGAGGAATGGAGTCAGAATGGCCAAGAGTGCATTGAATAAATAACATAGAGTGAACTGCGGTATTGAGTGCGAGTTCATTGCCCCAGTCATGTGACTCATCAATTTGGATTGCGCTTTCTGCGACCTGGTGTGGTGAGACCACAAAATGTCAGGCGAGGGAGAGAGGGAGTGCAAGAACAAACTCTTGCACTTGATTGAGAGACTGTTCGAGTGTGAAAGGATACAGGTCTCTGTCCTAGTGTGAAAGGATACAGGTCACTGTCCTAGTGTGACAAAGGATACAGGTCTCTGTCCTAGTGTTAAAGGATACAGGTCTGTCCTAGTGTGACAAAGGATACAGGTCTCTGTCCTAGTGTGACAAAGGATGCAGGTCTCTGTCCTAGTGTGACAAAGGATACAGGTCTCTGTCCTAGTGTGAAAGGATACAGTTCTCTGTCCTAGTGTGAAAGGATACAGGTCTGTCCTAGTGTGACAAAGGATACAGGTCTCTGTCCTAGTGTGACAAAGGATGCAGGTCTCTGTCCTAGTGTGACAAAGGATACAGGTCTCTGTCCTAGTGTGACAAAGGATGCAGGTCTCTGTCCTAGTGTGACAAAGGATACAGGTCTGTCCTAGTGTGACAAAGGATACAGGTCTCTGTCCTAGTGTGACAAAGGATACAGGTCTCTGTCCTAGTGTGACAAACCCTCCGGGGTTGCAACCTTGCCGTGGTCGGAGGGCTTGCGTGGTCCTGTGATCCCTTAGGCTTTGCTGGCAGGGGCATCAATACTTAGAGATAGGCTGGGTTTTTTTTCCAATTGCTTCTAGGCCTGAGAAGTCAAGATGCTGTCTGGCCTAAGCGTAACGTGGTAAGGAGTTGATGCCCCTGGTAGGGCTTCCCATGTCAGATAGGCTACGGGTGAGGATCCTGACTAAGAGTAACCCGCCTTTCTCCTTTTCTTGTTTTCTGCCTTCCTTATTTGGCCCTTTTCTATCTTCGTCTCCCCTTCAAGTCTTCTTTTCCACACTCCTTTTCTCTCTGTGGTCTCCTTAAGATCCGCCGCGTTTGCCGTGCAGTGCGACCTGTGTCGGAGGGGAATGAGATCCTGGTGATTGAGAGGGCCTGCGCTCTCAACACATCACTTTGGCTCGGACCTCTCCTAGACAGGAAGTACACTTTGGCCCGGGTGTACTAATCGGCTCCCCTTCTTGGGGGTGGGTCAAGACAGGCAGTTCCCCTGCTGGCCATGTGAACCCCTGCAGTGCTCAGCTCTCTGTTCCGGGAGTTGAGCATGATCAGGGGGGATAGGGGTAGTAGTGTTCTGTTTGTCGTATGTCTCTCCCGAAGCCTGGAAGGAGTCAAGACATTGGTTTCTTGGCCCTGGCCCTTAGTTGGACTCCAAGGTGGGTGGGTAAGGGGGAGATGAAATATAATACAATAAATATGGCTTTTTCTAAAAACTTCCCCCCAAAAAGAAGAGGAAGGCTGCATCCCCTATTTCAGGGAACTTTGATTCAGATAGCGATTCGGATACGGAGGTACGACAGAGGACAGGATTCTGGGCTTCCTGGCTCGTGATGGAAGGGACGGAGCAGGAAAGACCCCTTTCAGCTCTGAGCCCTTTCGCCATACAGAAGGGCTTTCAAGCTTTAGCAGGTGACCCTCGGTCCATCAAGAGGTTGAGGAACGGCTCGTTCCTAATTCAATGTAAATCGCAAAAACAATCTGAACAGCTGCTGAAGGCAACAAAATTAGTGGACAGGGAGATCAGGGTGACTCCCACAAACAGTTAAATTCATCGAAAGGAGTGATTCGCTGTAGGGATTTATCAGGTGTTTCAGAGGCAGAGATCAAAACGGAGCTGGCGTCCCAGGGTGTGACGGAGGTGCGCAGGGTGACAGTAAAGAAGGGTGCAGAAAGAGTGGCCACCAACACCCTCTTTCTGACCTTCTGCAACCCTGTGCTGCCTCCGGTCATCAAAGTCGGCTACCTGATTGTCCGGGTTCAGTTATATGTTCCGTCCCCGTTGAGGTGCTTCAGATGCCAGAAGTTTGGCCATGTCAGAGACCGTTGTTCTGGGCAGGAGGTGTGCGGTATTTGCTGCAAGGCAACCCATGATGGGCCGTGTAAAGATCCGGCACATTGTGCAAACTGCGGTGGCGACCATCCCTCCTCTTCACGAAACTGTCCTCTTTGGATCCAGGAATCTGCAATACAAAGAGTTAAAACAGAAAAGAAGATCTCCTTTTTTGAAGCCCGGAAACAGGTTGTGGGCAGTCAGACGCCGACAGCTTCTTCGTATGCTTCGGCCGTTAAGAAAGTTCCAACAGTTCCTACTCGGTCAGTCTGCTGCCAGACTGATGACTTTACGTTTTCTAAGACATTGCAAGGAAGAACTGTCAACTCTGGTGGAAGCAGGTCCACCACCTTCCAACCCAAAGTGACTGCCCCTGGTGGAGGCAAAAAATCCGCCACCCCTCAGACTGCCCAGCAGTCAACAACATCTGCTGCTGGGCAGATTAAAAAACCAGCAATTCCCCCCGAACTCCTCTGTCCAGTGCCCGTGCGGGCAAGGGAGTTCAACCCAGTGTGGAGATGGTGGAGGTGAGGAAGAAACCTCCACCGTCTCCCAAATCCAGACCTTCTTCACCTGTTGGCAAGTCTGCCAGCAGGTCTGAAGACCAACACAGTCCAGTACAAACCTCAAATAAATTTACGCCTTTAGCTACAGACGTTGAAGAGGCGATGACCTGATCTCTCTCCTTTTCGCCCTCTGCACCATGGATAGTACAATATTCCATTGGAATATCCGTGGACTAAATTCCAACTTCGAGGAGCTGCAGCTTTTGTGTCGATCTATAAAACCTTCCGTCGTGGCTCTTCAGGAAACTCAAATTCAAAGCCAGAAGACCTTTACTCTTTCTGGCTTTAATATTCTTTCAAAACCTGCACAACCATCCACGTTGGGACTGTCGGGCGGTGTTGCCCTTCTCCTACATAAAACTTTGTTGTATAGTCCTGTCGCTCTGTCTACCTCCCTTCAGGCTGTAGCTGCGAGAGTCACTCTCCACAAGACTGTGACAATCTGTTCCCTTTATCTTCCACCTTCTGTCCCGGTTTGTCGTCAGGACCTTGTCAGTCTGATAGGAGAACTTCCTCGACCTTTTTTGCTGTTGGGTGACTTTAACGGTCACAATCCTCTTTGGGGTAGTGTCAGTACGTCATCCAGAGGTCTGCTAATTGAGGATGTCCTTTCGGATTTAGATTTGTGTTGTCTGAATGACGGATCTGCAACTTACCTCCACTCTTCCACAGGTTCACTTTCGTGTTTAGATTTGTCGGTTTGTGACCCCTCGCTGGTCCTGGACTATGAGTGGTCTGTCCATGACGATCTGCACGGAAGTGACCATTTCCCTGTCTTTCTACAACCTGTAATAACTGAACACGTCTCTGTCTCTCAATGTCTAAATTATAAGAAAGCAAACTGGGATCTATTTGCAGCCACTATTTCTAAGGAATTCAGGACACTGATTTTTTCAGAGTCCGGACCCAGCTGAATCACTGACTAACACTATGATCAAATGTGCTAAAGCCTGTATTCCAGTGTCTTCCGATAAACTTCACATGCCAAAAACACCCTGGTTCGATTCAGAATGCCAACAAATTTCCAAAGTTAGAAAACGGGCTCAGCGTCAGGTATACCAACGACCTTCGGGTCCCAACGCTCGAGCCCATCAGAAACTCGGTGCTAAATCAAGACACACTTTTAAAATCAGTAAACGTCGGTCCTGGAGAAGCTTCTGCTCCAGGCTGACATCAAAAACTTCCAAGAAAAAAGTGTGGAATATCATTAAGAAAATCAAAGGGAAGAACACCTGTCCCACTGTGAACCATCTCAAGTTTTCGGATTCTTTAATAACAGAGAAGAAAGCAGTTGCTAATCTGCTTGCTTCAACCATTGAAAAGAATTCCTCCTCTTCTAATAAATCAGCCACTTTTCTCAAAAACAAAGCCCTAAAAGAAAAATCACCCTGCAACTTTTCATTCCGACAACATGGAAGACTACAATCTTCCTTTCACTTAAACGAGCTGAAATCTGCCTTACTCTCTTGCAGCGATTCCTCTCCAGGTCTAGATGAAATCCATTATCAACTCTTGAAACATCTTCCGCAAATAGGTCTGAACATCCTGCTACAGGTATACAACCATGTGTGGACTACTGGTTTCTTTCCACCTTCTTGGCGGAAAGCCCTCATTATTCCAATTCCCAAACTGGAAAAGATCTTTCTAACCCATCAAACTACCGTCCCATAGCTTTGACCAGCTGTGTTTGTAAATTGATGGAAAAAATGGTCAATGCTAGGCTCATGTGGAAACTCGAAACCGATGGCCTTTTGGCGAAAGAACAGTGTGGTTTCCGCAAACATCGGACTACCGTTGACCATTTGATTTGTCTGGAATCTACACTTCGGAACGCTTTTTTGAACAGACAGCATGCAGTGGCAATTTTCTTCGACTTGGAGAAGGCCTACGATACCACCTGGAAGTCGGGGTTACTTCATGATCTCCACGATCTGGGTTTTCGAGGTCATCTTCCGCTTTTTATTCAAAATTTTTTGGCAGAACGACAGTTTCAGGTCCGGGTTGGCACTACTCTCTCTGATGTCCACGAGCAGGAGTTGGGTGTTCCACAGGGGAGCATACTGTCTCCTGCCCTCTTTAGTATTAAAATCAACAACATTGTGAAATCAGTTCAGCAGGGTTCAGACTGCTCATTGTTTGTGGATGATTTTGCTGTCTACGCAACTGGAAGCTGTACCCCAGTGTCCAGCGCAGACTCCAGCTTTGCGTAGATAAAATCCATCGGTGGGCAGATGAAAACGGTTTCACCTTTTCTCCAACAAAGACGCAGTGTATTCACTTCCATAATTTCCGTCAGTTTTTTCCAGATCCTGAACTTCAAGTAGGGAAATCTCCCATTCCAGCTGTTAAAGAGCCAAATTTCTGGGAGTCATTTTTGACCAAAAACTTAACTTTCTCAGCCATATTAAAAACCTCAAAACTGCTTGCCAGAAGGCACTGAATATTCTGCGGGTCGTAGCACACACCGACTGGGGCGCTGATAAGAAAAACTTTGTTGCACCTCTACAGAGCCCTGGTCCGTTCCAAACTGGACTACGGTTGTGCTGTGTACGGCTCCGCAAGATCATCTTACCTCAAACTCTTGGACCCTATCCACCATCAAGGGCTTCGTCTCTGTCTTGGAGCGTTCCGCACCACCCCTGTGTACAGCCTGTACGCAGAGGCGGGTGAACCTTCGCTGTCCAACCGCAGGCTGAAACTGTCTTTGAATTATTATATCCGACTGTTCTCAGAACCGCAGAATCCTGCCTATGACTGTGTCTTTGACCCTCCGCTCCAAAGTAAGTTTGAAAACAACCCGAAATGTATTCCGCCGTTTGGTCTTCGTATGCGGCCTCACGTGCGGAATGCAGGTCTAGACCTAGGAGTTGTGTCCGATTTTTCCAAGTTTCCGGATCAACCTCCGTGGACCTTTTTCACACCAGAGATTTGTTTCGACCTCGCAGCTTTTTGCAAAGAGTCTACCAGCTCTCTGGCGTACAAGGCATTGTATGCTGACCTCTGTTCCAAATTCCCATCCTGTCAAAAAGTTTTCACTGACGGTTCCTCCCCCGAAGTCGGAGTGTGGCTGCCCATGTGGCGGGGTAATCAAAAACGGTCACACACGTAATGTTCTCATCCCCAGCTGATGCATTTGTGCCATAGTGTTCAAATGCTTCGGCTGTTCGGATGATCCCTGGAGTCTTTTAGCCAGGGTACAACAACAACAACAACAACAACTGACGGTTCCAAGTCTGAAGATGGAGTGGCCTGTGCAGCCTACTGCCCTGGGGCTCCTTCTCAGATACTGTTGGAACATATACATTCCGATGCTTCTGTCTATTCTGCTGAACTTACTGCTCTGGTACTGGCTTTGAAGATAATCTCCCATTCTTCGAAGAGGGACTTTCTGGTTCTGTCGGATTCGCTGTCAGCTTTGGAGGCCATAGCTGGCCGCAACCTTCAGCATCCAGAACTTTTACTTTTTTTTAAACTTTTTAGCAAGTTGAAGGCGGACGGTTACAACATTACTCTTGCTTGGGTTCCTGGTCATGTTGGCATCGGCGGGAACGAAATGGTTGATCGTTTAGCCAAGAACGCCACAAGAGAGAAACTGTCCAACACTTATATCCCCTGCTCAGATGTGAAACCCAAAATTAACGATTATGTGAGAGACCTCTGGCAGGAGGATTGGAACACACAGACGACTAACAAACTCTTTCAGATCCGTCCAAACCTTAAGGACTTCCTCCCATCTACGTCGGGTGGTCGTAAAGAGGAAACGGTTCTGTGCCGGCTGCACACCGGCCAGGGCTTCTGAAAACGCAAAAAATTGCGTACAGTACGCATTAAAACTCTACGGGACGCACTGGGTGTCCGTGTAAGGGGTCCCCAGGGACCCCTTCAAATTTTGGTGAAGTCAGACATAAAGTGAGAAAAGACTGCCTTCAACATCGTAAGTTGGGTGCCGTAACACCGTAGGTCTGCTACACTTCGGACCGAACCCATCCCTTTTCAAGTTTGAACAGTGACAAAGCGAGTAAGGCAGCCTCCTAACAACATACGTCGGTCACTTTTGTCGTCTGCTGAGGCCACAGCATCGTTTTGAGTTGACCGAATTTTCCTACTTTGAGCCATGTGATGTCACGATGACGCTTTTCATTTTCCCGGCAGGAGAGGGGCATTTCCGCGAAGCCTTTGTTTCCAACATGTCTCTCGAAGCGCGGTTAACGAAATCATCGTCGCAAAAGCGAAAAAGCGTAGCAGGGGAGCGAGATCGAGAACGGATAAAATTTTTGATTTTTTTTGTTGTTTTTATTGTGACGATTGTTTTGTGACAATTGCAGTGCGCGTGCAGGGATGAAATTTTTTTAAAACGTATATTTTTGTTGTTTTTTTGTGGTTGTAGGAACCCCTTAATGTTAGCCTGGGACCCCTTAAAAATCTGATGAAGGGGTCCCGGGGACCCGAAAGATTTTCACCCCACAGAAGGGCCCTACCGGCCATTCGTTTTTTAAACCCATTCTTACCTTTTAAAGAGTGAAGAAGCTCCGTGGTGCATTCCATGTCATCGCCACTCACAATGAAACATGTTCTTTTAGAGTTTTTGGGACTTGCACGATGTGGAGACACAAACTTTTTTACAGCGGAGTCCATGAAGATCCTGTTCAGGATGTCCCGCCTGATGTGATCCTTGAGTTTTTGAGAGAGATTAACATTTTTCATCTGATTTAAGATTTTACGGGGAGAAAAATTTTTAAACAAAGTTTCTGGTGCGTTTGTAGACGATGTTCATTTAAAACGAGATGTGTGAAAGTTGGTTTTTTTTTTTTTTTTTTTTTTTTTTTAAATGACTGGTGAGGTTGATTTTAACGTGTGACAGCCCTGAGGGGCCCTTTGCGTCGGCTGGGCTTTAAGCAACATTATCTTATCTTATCTTAGTGTGACAAAGGATACAGGTCTCTGTCCTAGTGTGACAGAGGATAACGGGCTCTGTCCTAGTGTGACAAAGGATACAGGTCTCTGTCCTAGTGTGACAAAGGATGCAGGTCTCTGTCCCCCGTGTGACAAAGATGCAGGTCCCCTGTCCTAGTGTGACAAAGGGTACAGGTCTCTGTCCTAGTGTGAAAGGATACAGTTCTCTGTCCTAGTGTGAAAGGATACAGGTCTGTCCTAGTGGACAAAGGATACAGGGCTCTGTCCCAGTGTGACAAAGATGCAGGTCTCTGTCCTAGTGTGACAAAGGATACAGGTCGTCCCTAGTGTGACAAAGGATACAGGTCTGTCCTAGTGTGACAAAGGATACAGGTCTCTGTCCTAGTGTGACAAAGGATACAGGTCTCTGTCCTAGTGTGACAAAGAATGCAGGTCTCGTCCTAGTGTGACAAAGAGATGACGGCTCGTCCGTAGTGTGACAATGGATACAGGCTCTGTCCTAGTGTGAAGGATACAGGACTGTCCTAGTGTGACAAAGGATACAGGTCTCTGTCCTAGTGTTACAAAGGAAAGGTCTGTCCTAGGTGTAACAATAGGATACAGGTCCTCTGTCCTAGTGGTGAAAGGATACAGGTCCTTCTGTCTAGTGTGACAAAGGTACAGGTCTCTGACCTAGTGTGAAAGGATACAGTCTGTCCTAGTGTGACAAAGGATACAGGTCTCTGTCCTAGTGCGACAAAGGATGCAGGTCTCGTCCTAGTGTGACAAAGGATGCAGGTCTCTGTCCTATGTGAAAAGGCATACAGTCTGTCCTAGTGTGACAAAGGATCAGATCTCTGTCCTAGTTGACAAGGATACAGGTCTCTGTCCTAGTGTGACAAAGGATGCAGTCTCTGTCCTAGTGTGACAAAAGGATGCAGGTCTCTGACCTAGTGTAAAGGATCAGGTCTGTCCTAGTGTGACAAAGGATACAGGTCTCTGTCCTAGTGTGACAAAGGATACAGGTCTCGGTCCTAGTGTGACAAAGGATCAGGTCTCTGCCCTAGTGTGACAAAGGATACAGGTCTGTCCTAGTGTGACAAAGGATACAGGTCTCTGTCCTAGTGTGACAAAGGATACAGGTCTCTGTCCTAGTGTGACAAAGGATACAGGTCTCTGTCCTAGTGTGAAAAGGATACAGGACTGTCCTAGTGTGACAATGGATGGAGGTCGTCCTAGTGTGACAAAGGATGCAGGTCTCTGTCCTAGTGTGGTACAAATGGATACCGGTCCTCTGTCCTAGTGTGACAAAGGATACCGGTCTCTGTCCTAGTGTGACAAAGGATGCAGGTCTCCGTCCTAATGTGACAAAGGATGCAGGTCTCTGTCCTAATGTGACAAAGATACAGGTCTCTGTCCTAGTGTGACAAAGGGTTCAGATCTCCGTCCTAGTGTGACAAATGATACCGGTCTAGCCAAAAAGTGTTCAGCATGGTATGTTGTGCATTGATTGATTTCAGATACTTGTTCCTTCGTCCTCCCACCCCTCCTTCACTCAGTTTTCCCTCTGTTACCAAGCCTGTCCCCCCTTCCTTCCTCCTCCCATCCCCTTCCTTATCCCCCCACCCCACCACTCTTCCCCAGCCTTCTCCTCTGTGTGTGTGGTGTGTGTGTGTGTTGCATGGCAGTATTGTGACGAGTGGTGAACTGCAAGATTTCTTACTCACCAGTGAGAAGTCGGTGCTGATCAACGGTCTGGTGGACAACAACATGGTGTGTGCCCCCTTCAGCCTCGCCTCCCCCTCCGCCATGCAGTGGCTGCCTTCCTCCTACGGTCACTTCCGTCCCTCCATCCCCCCTGCCTCCCCCCGCTCAGGGATCAGCATCATGGACAACTCTCCGGGGGCCATGTTGGATACAGTGGCCGGTGGGGGCGGGGCCAGCCCCCCTGTCAGTCCAGGGCCTGCCAAGATCCAGGGGGCACTGCTTGCGAAAGGGGCTGTCGCTACTGAGGACAGCTCTGAAGGGTCCGAAGATCTGGACAGAGGTGAGGTGGATTTTTACTGAAACTGGGAAAATGTAACGCTTGTAACTGGAATCACCTTTGAGAGAGAGACTCGGAGAGAGTGTGTGCGTGCGTGTGTGTGTGTGCATGCGTGCATTGAGTGTACGTATGCGTGTGCGTGTGTGCATCGTGTGTGTGTTATCAGGGTTCGTACAGAGTCCTGGAAGTCTGGAAAAAGTATGGAAAAATGAAAAACCATTTCCAGGGCTGGAAAAGTCTTGGAATTTTGTAATTTGTGGCCATGGGTCTGGAAAAGTCCTGGAATTTTGTAAAAGATGTGCAAACTTTTTCATGATGTCGAATTTTGCTTTGATGTTTCTTTACAAAAACATTGAAATAGGAATAAAAACAGAAATTAAATCACGCACAATGATCGCGGTTTTCAGATTTCCTCTGGCCGGAGGTTTATCAGACGATTACCAAGGGAGGTAATTTGTAACTTCAATTTTGATCAAATTACCTCCCTTGGTATTAACGCTCGCGACGACGTTTGTAAATTTTTTTTAACTAGTTTTTTTATTAATTAAAAAAAATGTTTTCCTCCAACCAGTCTCTTACACACCATGCATAGTCTGTATGCTCTCTTACAAATGCTGATTTTAGTGTTTTGGCATTTAATACAAAGAGTCTGAGTTTGTTAATGTTCTAATGTGTGGTGTACTGGCACACTCACTCTGATAAAAACTGGAAAAAAAGAAATGGCAGTTTGACTTTTCTCTGTTCAGGTTGATGAAAAAATTATTTTAAAACAAACTTTTTTGTTTTCTTTGCGCAAAAAAAATTGTAAGTAATTTTTTTTTCATCAACCTTAACACAGAAAAATCAAACTGCTGTTTCTGTTTTCAATTTTTACGCAAGTATTGTAACCTTGAAATAGAAAAGGCACTCCTTGAAAACTCCTTGAATTTTGTTCTTGGAAGTCTGTAGGAACCCTGTAACATACACACACACACACACACACACACACACACACACACTGTCTCTAACGCACTCGCTCTCTCTGTCTCTTATCCAAAAAAATTATGTCAAAATTTAAATACGGAATTGAATAGAGAGCACATTGGCTTGTAAGTACTCAGCCATGTTGAAATCCAACAAATTAAAATGAAAGGACAGTTGAGAGGCCGCGAGGCCTAGTGTCCTAATTACCTGACCTGACCTGACCTGACCATATCTCTCTCTCTCACACACACACACACACACACACACACACACTCCCACAAACATACACACAGTCTGTCTCTCACACACCTACACCCACACATGCGCGCGCGCACTCACACTCGCACTTACACACACACCGTCTCTTTCTCTCTCACATACATAGACACATACATTGTCTCTCTCTCACTCTCTCTCACTGTCTCTGTCTCCGTGTCTCTGACTTTCACACACACGCACACACACACACACACACACACACACACACACACACACACACACACACACACCAAATTTTTTGGTAAGTATTGAATGCCCTGCTATCATTAAAGCAGTTCTTTTCTGGTGTGTTTAGCATGGTAATCACATACAGAGGTGCACGCACACACACATTCTGGGGTCTGGAAAAAATTATGAAAAGCCCTGGAAAAAGTATGGAATTTTGTTTGGTCACGTCTGTATGAACCCTGTGTTATGTATGCGTGTGTGTGTTGGGTGGGGACTGATGATCAACTGTTTCTGTGCGTGGCTGGACTGTAGTGTTTCACAAGATAAGATAAGATAATGTTGCTTATAGCCCAGCCGACCGCAAAGGGCCATATCAGGGCTGTCACCACGTTAAAATCAACTCACCAGTCGTGTTTCACAAACATTTGACTGGTTTTGATGGAGTAATGAATAAATAGCGTTGAAGGTTTGCAGAAAATGAAGTTTGATTCAGCCCTAGATTTGAGGTCACATTAATTCAGTCAAATGTATTTAAATTTGGTCAGTGTACTCACATTGGTTCGGTGTGTTTGTGTGCTCATGCAGTTTCTCATCTGCTGCAAATGGGAGAAGAAAACAAAGGTCAGTCAGATTGGCTGTTGTTAGTAAAACCGTACCAGACGTGATGTTGTTAAGTCCAGGGTGGGTTATATCATGGTATAATCATAGAAGTCCAGTATAGGACAACAAAGCTTGATTCCAACTTCCATCCTTCATCAAACTTAATGCGGCAACAGTCTGAAGCTTTTAGAGATTTAAGATCAGGTCAAGTCCAGCCATGACACTGATACTCCGGCTGATTGATCATGGAAGCCACTTCAAGGCTGCAAGGTCAAGGTCATAACCCGCTGTTTAAGAGAAAGTTTGTAACCATGATAGACACTGAGTATTGCGTTCAGTATTTGTTGAACCAGGTGCACACAGAGATAACTGACAGTTTAATCGAAAGCATAGTTCAAAGGTTAGGGTCACAGCATAACCTAAGAGGGCAGTGTGCAAGCACGACAGAGCTTGGATCTTGCATCCAGTGTTCAGTAAGATCAGAACAGTGAGAATGTGGTGCCATTTCAGATGTTACACTATTCCCTTCCATTGTTGTAATTTATGTGACTGATATGAAATATGTATACACCTTTTTTTTTTCTTTGGCTTTTTTTTTTCTTTTTTTCTTTTTCCTCATTTTTCATGATCTGTCAGGGACATCCCTCTCAGTGTAATGTCCAGTACACAGCCAGACCCACCACATCCGCAATACAGGGTTGACTCTGGTGAGTGACCTCATGGGAACCTGACATTGGCAGCTCCCTGTGGCCTGGCCACCCAGCACAGGGACAGTCCTTGGCATCGCTGTTATGAGAGAGAATCGGAATTGATTGCTGGGGCGAAAAGGCCACATGGAAACAGGGGATCAAAGCCCAAACACTGGAAGATGAAAAATGAAAAGCAGACAATACGAACAAACAGTATAAAATGACAGCAAATATATTATTACAGTGCATGTGTCCAGGTACTGTATATGTTACCAGAATTGACTTTGTTGATGATCGTTTAGTGGATCGTTGTAAAGTACTGCCAAGAAAACCTGACAGTGCCCCATATTTCCAGTTGTAAATGATGATCGTTTAGTGGATGGTTCTAAAGTACTACCAAGAAAACCTGACAGTGCCCCATATTTCCAGTTGTAAATGATGATCGTTTAGTGGATGGTTCTAAAGTACTACCAAGAAAACCTGACAGTGCCCCATATTTCCAGTTGTAAATGATGATCGTTTAGTGGATGGTTCTAAAGTACTACCAAGAAAACCTGACAGTGCCCCATATTTCCAGTTGTAAATTGTAGTTGGGTTGTATCCACCCATCTACCATTTTTTGCTCAAGAGATCAATCCATAGGTCGAAGGTGACACTGTTTCATTCCATTTGGATTGTTTGGAGAAAGATTGAATTTTAAGACGTGTTGAGAGCTGGTTTCTGTGGCTTCTGCAGATGTTTTATGCAGTGTGCTTGGGAACAAAACGGAAAATGTTGGAATAATTTATTCAGTTTGTGACGTATGGGAAAGAAAAGTTGGAAATAATTTTTTCACTTTGTAATGAATGTGAAAGTGAAAACAATAAGTGATGGTGATAAAGAACAGTCCATGACTGAGCAGTTGAGCAGGCCAGGTGCCACTCGGTGGATGGCGACTGGGACATTGGTGTAGACCACTTGGATGTATTTGAAATGGATTCAGATACAAGTGTCGGTGACTTGATAGGCGACCACAGTGTGGATGTTTAGATTTTCAAAGTGCAGGTTAATGACCCTGCACATCAAACTACTTCAATCACGAGAATCTTATTCAAAATTTGTACTTGCAGGGGCAGATGAGGATTGGTTAGTGTTATAAACTAGTTGCTTAGTTTTACAAATTATTCAGTTTGTATTATGTTCACTTTAGGGGAAAGAGAGAGAGAAAAAAATAAGGTTAAAAGATTATCTTGAAGCATTTGTAGGAATAGTTGGTCTGCTGTTGATTTTCAGAGAAGGGAGAGATCCTCCCTGATGGTGTGAAGAGCCTGAACCACCAGCCAGGCAAGACGGCACAGGTCAAGGTGTCTCCAGGGAGTGGAGGAGGAGGGGGCTCCAGCAGTCCCCGGCCCTCCTCCGCCAACTCCCGGATGACGCCACCCGACGAAACGGCGGTCAAACAGCCCATGCCTCCACTGCAGGCCATGCCCCCCAACATGATGCCCTTCTACTACCACCAGCCCGCTCACCTGCCCGCCGCAGCCCCCCCGGGACTGGTGGGCCAGTATGTGGATCCGAAGGGGGAGATGGGCATGATGGGGGTGGTGCCCAACAGCAACAACAACACCAACAACAACTACACGACGGAGGCCATCCCCATCATGTCCACGGGGCTTCCGCAGCGCCCGGGGCTGATCCAGGCGGGGGCAGGGGCGGTGCGACCTCCCTTCAAGGCGGGGCAGCCCCAGCCAGCCCACACCAATATGAGCGTGCTGCACAGCAAGAACCTCATCACCATGCCGGCCGAGCCCAAGCCGGGCAGCCCGGTCATCTCCTTCGTCAACCTGCAGGCGCCTATGGTGCCGGGGGCACCGCCTCGCAGATGGAGGGTGGAACTCCCCAGCGCATGCCTTTGTATCACATGCCCTACGGAATGGGGCAGGGGGCCCCTATAGCGTCGGCACACCTGCCCCCCGTGCATCCTCCCCAGCCTGGCATGTTGAACTTCCCTGGGGCCAGATCATTTCAGACTTCCCTCCCTGGCTCTGCCTCTGTCATGACAGTGTCTGCATCACACCCCATCACTATGGTCACCGCCAGTCATTCATCAGCCACCACCGTCACAGGCATTCATCGTTCTCCCAGCCCATGGCAACGGAAACGGCCAGAGAGATTCTGGCAGTGAGTCGGTTGGGGGTGGGGGCAGTGGTTTGGTGACAGACGGGTCTCTAAGGTCCTCCCCTCTACAAGGTGATGTGTGAAAAGGGGGCCACAGCCCTAGCCCTCCGCCTCGCAGGCCTGTCAGGTGTGTGCCCAGGGGTCGCAGTTTTCACACAGTCAGTACGGTCACCTGCCCTACCCCTACCCTCAAGTCTTGTGCCTCCAAATCCTAATGGTCTCATCCCGGTGCCTGCCATGCACGGATACTAATGCGCCAAACCAGTCTCTATCGTCCGGAGTTCTGACCAACGGCTATACATCAGACATGTTCCCCTACAGCCACCCGCCTACCCCTCGATGAATCCCTCCACAGCTATGTATCCCATGATGCCAGCCAACACGCTGTATCAGGGAACTCCGTCCCAACCTGGTCTGGCGACAGGACACGGGGGAACCGCGGCTCCATGCCGGCCCCCCAACAGCTGCCAACTGTGGGAGGGTGGGAGCCTTGGCTGCTGCCGGACAGCAGGGCAGCAACGTGGCCGTCAAGCAGCGCAACACAGGGTGTTTTAACTGCGGATCCATTAACCACAAGGCCGCCGACTGCAATGAAAGCTCCATGGAAACCATGTCAGGTAAGTCGGTGTACTCCTTGGACTACCGCCTGCAAGGAATCCGACTGATGCTGGAGAAGCTGCAGGTGTGTTGCCCACCTCCAAGGACAGACCGTCGCCCATTCCCGTCCTTGCCTCTGGTCCTTTCTCCGGGCTCTCTGTGTGCTGGGCTTCAAATGTGTGTTTTGTGCAAGAGTGGAATTACCAGGAGTGAATGTCAAAAACAGGCTTTGTCCAGCGGTGCAGAGAGACTGGACTGCTGTTGACGGCCGAAATTGTTTTAAAACCATGTGCATTTAACTGTGATGGCTTGAATCTTCAGTGCCCACTTGGGATGCTTTCCTCTGTCCTGTACATGCATGCTAGCATCCGCACACACTGACAGACATGTCCCCGCAGAGACCGATGTGGCTGCTGGCTGGCATACTTGTCCTAGATCTAGAGAGTGTGTAATCGCTGCTGAAGAATCCCTGTTCCAGCTCTTCTTCCTGCTGCATGTCACTATTGTGTCAGTCTCTGCTGCCTGTGTCAGTGACACAGATGATGTCACCCTGCTGCCCACTGGTGACTTAAGCATGGTTGGACTCCATGCTGGCTGACACCCACCACCTGACTGCTGTGTGGCAGAGGAGCTGCTGCGTCCTGGCTGACATTGGTGTTAGGGAGTGGGGGGGATGGGGATCTGCCGTTAGAGTTTTCATTCCCCCACTTCTCTTTGTTCAATATGGGAACGCCAGCACTGGAACTGCAATTGTATAAGACTGCTGAACTGGTATGAATGTAATTTGGAGGAGTGACATGGACTTCAGCTCACTTTATAAAGATGTTTTTAACCAACACACATTTTGTAGAAAGTTTGGGAAGTGCAAATTTCATGGGGTGAAACCTGTGTTCGGTTTGCATTGTTTGTATTTGTAAAGAGGAAAAGATCAAGGAATGCATGCCCATGTATTCACTTCTGAACGTTGATGCAAGGATGTGTTTGAATCAGCAAAAATGTAAGGGGAATCTACAAATTCAGAAAGTTAGAGAAAAAAAGAATTGTACGTACCGATTATTATAAGAGGCTAGCTGATTGACATGAACGACGGGGGAGTGGTGGAGGGGATGGAGTACAGGGCAGGAAATGGTTCTGTGCACAGGCCTTTGCAAATCACATGATAAATGAACGGAGTATTTATTCTTTTTCCTGTTGAACTTGTTGCCACCCATGGAGGTAGAACAGGCAATCTTGCAACACTATCTGGGTCTTCCACTTGCATCTGTGTACTGTTGTAACTGTCAGAGAGAGAGAGGCACGGGCTCCTTGTTAGACGTAAAGACCCCTTCCTGGGACATAAGATGGGGGACTCCTTACCCTGTCAGAGAGTGAGGAGAGGAGACGCCCACGCAACCTTGTCAGGTAGAGACTGAGGAGAGGAGACTGTCAGTTACCCTGTCAGGCAGACTGAGGAGAGGAGGCTGTCAGTTACCCTGTCAGGTAGACTGAGGAGAGGAGACTGTCAGTTACCCTGTCAGGTAGACTGAGGCTGTCAGTTACCCTGTCAGGCAGACTGAGGCTGTCAGTTACCCTGTCAGGTAGACTGAGGAGAGGAGACTGTCAGTTACCCTGTCAGGTAGACTGAGGCTGTCAGTTACCCTGTCAGGCAGACTGAGGCTGTCGGTTACCCTGTCAGGTAGACTGAGGAGAGGAGACTGTCAGTTACCCTGTCAGGTAGACTGAGGAGAGGAGACTGTCAGTTACCCTGTCAGGTAGACTGAGGAGAGGAGACTGTCAGTTACCCTGTCAGGTAGACTGAGGCTGTCAGTTACCCTGTCAGGTAGACTGAGGAGAGGAGACTCAGTTACCCTGTCAGGCAGACTGAGACTGTCAGTTACCCTGTCAGGTAGACTGAGGAGAGGAGACTGTCAGTTACCCTGTCAGGTAGACTGAGGAGAGGAGACTGTCGACCCTGTCAGGTAGACTGAGGAGAGGAAGCTGTCAGTTACCCTGTCAGGTAGACTGAGGAGAGGAGACTGTCAGTTACCCTGTCAGGTAGACTGAGGAGAGGAGACTGTCGACCCTGTCAGGTAGACTGAGGAGAGGAAGCTGTCAGTTACCCTGTCAGGCAGACTGAGGAGAGGAAGCTGTCAGTTACCCTGTCAGGCAGACTGAGGAGAGGAAGCTGTCAGTTACCCTGTCAGGCAGACTGAGGAGAGGAAGCTGTCAGTTACCCTGTTAGGTAGACTGAGGGGAGGAAGCTGTCAGTTACCATGTCAGGCAGACTGAGAAGAGGAAGCTGTCAGTTACCCTGTCAGGTAGACTGAGGAGAGGAGACTGTCAGTTACCCTGTCAGGCAGACTGAGGAGAGGAGACTGTCAGTTACCCTGTCAGGTAGACTGAGGCTGTCAGTTACCCTGCAGGGCTACCATTTGTACTGACAGACAGGGGGTCCCAGGGACTCCTTCACTGATGCTATAGAGGGTCCCAGAGGGGGTATAGAGAGTCCCCATGAACAAAATTAACCAATACAGAAAATGTAGTATTTCTTGCTTTTTTAATTATTGGCTTGATAATCTGAACATTTCAGAAAAAATGAATCTCTCTCTCTCTCTCTGAAAACATTTCTTTAAAAAACAACAACATTTCTTGTTAGGTGGTGTTGCTGTAGATATTTCTTTAGGAATCGACGATTCACTGTCTGTAGCATCTTCAGAAGACGTTTCTTTGCGTTTTTTAGGAGCGCCCAACCACTGAAGCAACGACATATTTGCGAGATGCGATAGCCGTGAACTTCCTTTCTGCTTCGTTCGCCTAGGCTTGTGCACGCGATTGTTACAACTTGTGAGTCATCGAATTGATTAAAACCTTTCTCGTACTCCGTGGGTGTGAAATCACCCAGACACGTGTTTTTTTTGCTCTGTAACTCTAGTAATTTTGAAGCCACTTCCACTTAATTTCATGACTTTGTCCCTAGTATATTATACTACATATCAACTGAAAATTATTTTGTTTTATACATAAACAAAGAAATAATTAAACAATTAATGTCCCAGTACGTCGTGGGTGTGAGAACACCCATACTACCAAAGAATAAACCTTGCACGCCGTACGCCGTGGGTTTGGGGCCACCCATACTAACAAAGCTTGCGCGCCACACGCTATGGATGTGACGTCACGCGTGCTTGCTACAGAGAGATAAGAGTCGCGTTGGTAAGAAATTCCTTGCGGCTTTCTTCCTGAGCGGGGCGTGTACTGCCACGTGTGAGCAATGTACGTCATAACGAAAATGATGCAAAGTAACATTACGTATTTAAAAAAAAAAAAAAAAAAACCACGTAGGCCTTGGTATGTTGCACATTCTAGGAAACGTCACACTGACAGAGGATCAAGTATTTCTAATGTTTTACCAATACACACACACACGCGCGGGCCCGTGCGCGTGTACTATATAGCATAGCTCATATATAGACCGCCACGGCTCGCCACTAAGCTTAGTGCCAGTGGCACACGGGACTAGTAGGCCTAATAGGCCTAGTGATGCAGTGGGCTTACACTAAAGTTACAGACTGGAGTTCTGTACGACGGTCGGACTCAAATAATTATGCGGACTTGATATAAACGGCCGGTGCCATGTCCGTGAGCATCGGAAAGCTATCGGACAGTGACCGCGTTTTCGGCAAAATAATGGGACATTTGTCCTCTTCACTGCCAGTTATATCGGACATTTTGCATGTGCAATCGGTCTATGTCCGATGTCCGACGTGGATGTGCAACCCTGCTTTGTCAGAAACATAAGGAGATAGCACTCCTTCAGTCCATGCTTTGTCAGAAACATAAGGAGAGAGGACTCGCTGTCATAGAGATGGATAGAGAGGACCCTTTGCCTTATCAAAGATGCGAGGAGAGGGGACTGTGAGATGTGAACGGAGAGGACTCGTTGCTGTATCAGAGAATGAGGAGGGAGCTTTTTTTTTTAAGTCAGAGGCATGTAGGGACACTCACTTTGCCAGAGATCGGGGGAAGGAGGGTCCTTGTTCATAGACAGGAAGAGAGAGGATTCCCAAGTTTTGTTAGTAGAGCAGTTAGGCGACATGGACTTCTTGCTTTTTCAGTGACATGAAGAGGTCTACAGTCTCCTTTTCTGGCCTGTGTCAGTGTCTCATGTACATAGTAGACACCCTTGGTCTTTGTTTTATGGTTGCAGAGTGGAAAGAAGTTGAACAAATCAACAAGAAGAAGCTTGCATTCTATGTGTGTGAATGCTTGGACCGATCCATCATGGCTTAAAGCCTAATATCGGGGAACTGCGACTCAGTGAGTCAGCCAGGATTATTCATTACTGTTATCATTTTTTTTTTGGTCTTGAACCCCAAGAAGGGCTCTCGTTGAGAGAATCTGTGGACAGACTGGTGGATATATACTTGTGGTGATGCAGAGACTGTGGAGTGGTTGCTTTTGATGAGCAGCATCTTCCTGGACCCAGATCAGTTTATCTGATGCCTGCTCTTTACTACTTTATGGGACTGGCCAGAATTCTGGCAGAGAGGCACGCAACATTTTATATATTTATCGTATCTTTATATGAATATTTATATATATATATGCTGATTGAATAAATAGTGTGAATCACATGAGCGCCCCAGATTATTGTATAATAAATCGCAGTGAATGCCCCAGATTATTACAATTGTATTATTGATTTCACAAATGCCCCGGACCCGTGGATTCGTGTGAGGCTGGTGTTTTGTGGCGCCATTCTAAACATGAACAGCAAAGTGAAAGATTGTGTGGACTTGGGTCAACAAGGTTTCTCCATATTCCGTGTGGCAGGTGTTCAGATTGTTCTGTGATTCATTGGATGCATGACAATTATGATGCCATTCTTGTAAAATTCCCAGCACTTCATGCTGCTTTCATGGGTTTATCCTGTTGATCAGATTCGCGTTATGTTGTGTTGCAAGCTGCTTCATACTTGTTGATTTTCCCATTCATGTAAAATGACAAAATGTTTGAAACATTCTTTCAGATGTCATCATGGTGTTATCCTTGAGCTGGGTCTGCATAGTTTGTGAAGGTGTTACATGCTTTGACTTCCAAAACAGAATGCATTGTGGAAAGAGTGGTCATTACAGTGGGTATTCATCAGGTGAAAGCCATCTGAATATAAAGTCCCTGAATCTCCATACTGAACAGGATTAGTGATGGCAAAGAGGTCGTTTTTTTTAATGAAAGGGTTTTTATTCTTGTTGCCAGAAAAGATTTGCAGTCTCCATTTTTTACTCATTTCACCATGTGTTCATTTCTGTCAGTTGCAGGGGTGGTTTTATCTATATCTGTCTGGAAATGACATGAAAATGTGCGAGGCGTCAGAGTTGCGCAGCACTTTTTCACCTTTGAAATTCTGAAATTTGCTGCCTTTAAAAACAAGGATACAAAACGAAAAGAGAAAATAAAGACAGTTGCTTATAACAAGAATGGACAATACAGAAATATCCAGTTATGAGGAAAAAGACGATTTCTGGTTCCATTGGTAATGATGTTGAACCTGTGAAAAGTATGAACTGCTATTAATGGTTTACTGTGCTGAAAATGTTTGCTCCTGAAAAGAGAGAAAGAGAAAGAAGAAGACAAAACCAGGTAATTTTTTTTTCTTGCAACAGACTGACAGGTCAACTCCTTCTGTGCACAGAGTGTTTACTGTTGGATTGTGTCCATTTAGTACACAGAAAGGGAAGGGTCATTTCTGTGGTTTAGGCATGGTGCTGTGTTGATGGTAAATGTTCTCTGCTTGATCTGACGCTGGTGTTGCCTAATTTGACCCAGTGGTTTATGAAGCTGTTGGCTGCAGGATGACCAGGTGTTTGCTGCAAAAATGCAGCCAAATGCTGTACTCTGGTCAGTGGACAATACTGCTGACCACTGTGGCTGGCTGCATAGAGAATCAAAGAATGCCTGGCTTGTTTTACAGAATGACTGGTTAAGTACTATAATGTAGAATGGCTGGCTGGTTAGGTACTATGATGTAGAATGGCTGGCTGGTTAGGTACTATGATGTAGAATGGCTGGCTGGTTAGGTACTATGATGCAGAATGGCTGGCTGGTTAGGTACTATGATGCAGAATGGCTGGCTGGTTAGGTACTATGATGTAGAATGGCTGGTTAGGTACTATGATGTAGAATGGCTGGCTGGTTAGGTACTATGATGTAGAATGGCTGGCTGGTTAGGTACTATGATGTAGAATGGCTGGCTGGTTAGGTACTATGATGAAGAATGGCTGGCTGGTAAGGTACTATGATGTAGAATGGCTGGCTGGTTAGGTACTATGATGCAGAATGGCTGGCTGGTTAGGTACTATGATGAAGAATGGCTGGCTGGTTAGGTACTATGATGAAGAATGGCTGGCTGGTTAGGTACTATGATGCAGAATGGCTGGCTGGTTAGGTACTATGATGAAGAATGGCTGGCTGGTAAGGTACTATGATGAAGAATGGCTGGCTGGTAAGGTACTATGATGTAGAATGGCTGGCTGGTTAGGTACTATGATGTAGAATGGCTGGCTAGGTACTGTGATGCAGAATGGCTGGCGGGTTAGGTACTATGATGTAGAATGGCTGGCTGGTTAGATACTATGATGTAGAATGGCTGGCTGATTAGATAAGGAATGGCAGGCTGGTTACGCAGAATGGATGCCTGGCTATACAGGAAAGCTGGCTGGTGTGAACATATATATATTGTGCAAAAAATGGCTGACCGATATATGGATATGTTCTTGAGTATGTGGCTGGACTTGGAGAATGCTTTCAAGAATCAGTTCATGTCAAGAGGTGGAAGTGCTTTCTGTTCTGACTGCCCCAGACACGGCACATGTAAATAGGACCCAAGTGATCTGGTATGAGGTGTGTTTGGATTACAGGGACTGACAGAGCACATCAAGTTGAAACTGACTCTGTGGGTTAGTGTGCTGTATCAACTGCTTGGACAAGGATACAGAGTGGGATTGGAGATGACCAGGTTACATGAATGTGTGGGCTTATTAATGTACAGTTACCAGTCAGAGCTGATGTTGAATAGTCAATGATAGGGTGCTCTGGATTGCAGTACAGAATGACGTGGTCAGACATTAATCACAGAAAACTATCGCCTTGTCATTTTAGTGAGACAATGATGGAACACTTGGCTTCAACTTCGTTGACCCAATATGACTGTCCTTCAAGGCTTTATCTACCCGGTTTGGAGGCAAATATTCGACAAATGGTGTTGTGTGGCGTGTAAGTTTGTGTGTGATTGTGAATGCACAACGTGAATATTTGTGTGCTTATGTGGAGCAGAATGGCAAAGAACTTAGGAATATCATAATCATGGGTGCTTGTTGGTATGCTGGAAACTGGAATTCCAGGTTTCTGTAAGTGTTGGCGTTTCAAGTATGCCAGATCAGAATGCACTGCCGATCATTTTGTTGTTGTTTTCGCATTGCAAGGCAACAAGTTTCACAGAGGTCAACAAACTGCGGACTTTACAGTATCAAACACATACAAGTCTGACAATTTTATACACAGACAACCAAAACTTCTGACACGATACCATGATCATCAGAAAGGCCAAAGTCTCCCTACGTTGCACTCTTGATGCATCCAGGGTGTTTGGAGAACTACACGAAGCTCAAGAAGGGAATGAGAATGGATTTTTTGGGTCCAGAAAATGGCAGCTTTTAGATTAGACAGTTGGATGAAACATTTCTGGAAGAAATTAATAGCTACAGCGTGGATGAAAGAAACGCATCCTCTGAATTTGTCATGGGCTTCACAGCTGAAAGATCCAAAGGAAAGAGGATCCATGATTAGAGTGCCATGAGAACATTGACCAGTTGTCATAAAAAAGCAGTCACATCAATTAAAAGTGTATAATTAAAAGTCATGACCAGTGTGTAAGCTGATGACAAGACAAGGTGGGCGAACAATGGAGTATTAAAGTACCTGTACTTACTGTGTACAGTGTTTAGGGATGTTTTTTAAAAATAATTTTGTAAACCTGATGATTAGTTGGTTAACCGGATGATAAGACTGTGCAAGTACTTTGATGTGTGTTCTGGTGATGAGGGCAATGTGTGTGTGTGTGTTTGATATATATACGTGTGATATTTGTTTTTATTGGTAATCATTTTGGTATTTTATGGGTTAGGACTCAGCATTATGCCACCAGCCCAAAACAATATAGAGGGGAAGTTTTGGCCCCCACATGCATCCGTGACTCATGTTGACATGCAAGTTGGAGTGACCAGAAATGATGGTAGACTTTGTTTGTGTTTAATGCCTCCGTATGACTTATTTTAAATGTGTTTGAATAATTACTTTTATAGAACTGAAAGTTTCTGTATGTGTGATTGCATACATGCATGATATATGAGAGTGACTGTGACTTGGTGTGAGAAAAGTTTAGTCCAACGGATATATTCTGTATCTCATATGGTGAAGTAATGTAATGTGAATGCTGTGAGGAGATCACAGGTATTACACAAGCTAGTCAGTGGTAATGGATTCTTGGTTTGTGTAATGACTGGTTACAGGCTGAACACATGTTTTGATAGATTTACAAACAGGTCTACTGGTCTTATCTGGAGAGTTTGGCAGTCATTTGTCAGAAATAGATCTGCAGGTCATGCAAGTTCGGTTATGGGTTCATTTCACTGAAAAATTTACCATTAAGGTTTAAAGAGTGAATAACTACCTTCCCTTACCTGAGACAACCCAGGGCCATGAACAGAAGAGTGTGACGTTACTTGTTGGGCAGCCTGAATTCTTCAAATGTGAACAAAACAAGTGACATTTTAATGAAAGATGAGCATGTGATTGCTGGGCAGCGTGTGGCCATCGGTATTCAATTTACGAGGTGTGCTACAGACTTCTTTCTTTTAGTGTCCACAATCATCATGTTGATTATTCTGACACTTTTGTGTGTCTGACCATTTTTATCCCGCCATTAAGGCTGCCTTTTGTCTGAGGTTGTTAACCTTTGTGCGACGCGCTGTGCGATAGTGACGGCATCTCAGTCGACCAGTTCACGACAAGCCGTGCCCTGGTGACGGCAGCACTGCTGTACTGCATGGACGTGCTGTGCATCCGTGACGGCACAACTATAAAGAAATTCCCCTGTTCTCTCGTCTACCGTCTAGGGGATGCAGCTGCCATAAATATTTAGAACAGGGTTCTAGCCACTGGAAGGTTAAGTTTACATGCACTAGCGATGACCTTTGTGACCCCAGAGTAGTTCGAACAAAGAGACCCGTCTGGCACTGCGAAGGCACATGTGGAATTTCCTGCTTCACTACCATATATTGGGCAGAAGGAGAATGACATGTGATGTTAGAACTGTTTCAGCAGAGTAGTTCAGAAAATGAGGGGGGTAAAGGTGTACAAGTTTATCGAAAAGAATCTGAGCTTGATTTATTTGCTGTGTATTTGATAGTTTCATACGCCTTATCATCTGAAGCCAAGACAGTGAAAAGTGTGTACTGTGTGAAATGATTTAATTTCCTTTAAAAGAAAAAAGAATTCACTTGGATTACACATACTGAATACCTCAGGCTTTCTCTGCATCTGTTCAAAGTAAGAGTGAAGTTTTATACCCCTTTTCTTCCTCAGCTGCTGTTGTCAAACTAACCAAACAAACGTAAACAAGATTGTGTTCTCCTACATTTTACTTATGTTTTTTTTTTTTTGCTGTCCCAACCTCTGCGCTACCTCAGAGGCAGTGCACCCACGCCGCTCATTCTGACACCCCGTCCACAGCCACAGCCACAGCCCGGCTGGCCCCACCGCAGTACCGGCACCAGCAATCCACAGGGAGCAGTCAATGTCAAGTCGTCATGAGGCAACCCACCGGAGGAAACACTGCACTGCTGCCGAGTCACTTCGGTGGTGTTCAGTGGCGCCTGTTCTGATCTAACATACGCAGGACACCACCTACTAAGCCCCCTACTGACGACAATAATTGCTTAGTCGCGGAGCTGGCGTGAGTGAGCTCTCCCTCCGGAGGGCGCCACCACGTCCGTCCAACGACAGCCCCCATGGACTCGCCGATACCGATGACCCCAACGGAACCAAACCAAGGCCACAGACGCGGAGAGGACATCGAAACTGAGGTCACCATGAGAGCAGGGCATGAAGGGCCACAGAATTTGAGACATTTTTTTTTAATGCTGATCAATGGGAATGAGGATGATTAAGATGATGCTACGGATTTCCATTTCGGTCTGAGACTACATGACAGGGCTGTACTCTACGCTTCCTTTCATAATATATCCTGGCGTCAACCAGGCCCGAGAGATACAGGCACCTGCAGTGTTGGTCAGGAAATTTGAGCAACACTCTCAGAAACGCATCCATTAAGTGGATGAAACTCGACTGTGTGGTCCCAGTCTTCCCAACTGAGTCCGCAGCAAACTCAACTCTGGGTAGGAGCCGGTCGGTGCAGAAAAAACCCACATGACTCTGATGGGATTCGAACCCACGACCTCCCAGCCGGGAGTCCGCGACGCTAACCACTTCGCCACGGCGGCTGGTTACGTTTTACTTATGTTGTTTCTGTGACAGTAGTGTTACTATTTTACCCAAAATGTATTTAATTCTATGCTCATTACCAAGTACACGCTTTACCCTTTCCGTTGATATTATAACAATTGCTTGTTAGGTTTATATTAGGAGACGTAAAGTAAAGTAAAATAAAAAAAGTGCGAAAATCGCGCGTCTGCAACGGTTGTAAGTACATGCGCTGCACGCGCATGCAGGGAAGTGACGTTGCTCAGCTGCGCCCGTCTGGAAAGTATTAAGAATGGGTGTTGTTGAAAGAAAGGGAGAAGAGACCAACAGTAACATAATATTTAAGTAGGATAGCCTGTGCTGTTACACAGGATGGGGAACTGATGACTTCCACAGACAATGTCATTGTCTTCATTGAAATCTCCCTGTCAGCCCAGTCCAGCGTTTTCTGGTGTCGCTAAGTGTACTTAATAGTCAGTGTAGGAGCGAGTGGAGAGCTACACCAGGTGGATTGCTTTGACTTGTACTAGGCTGCACACTTGTTTGGCTTTACTACAGGTGCAGTGTTCAAGAGAAGTTTAGAAATATGAAGATTTGGCTAATTTAGTAATTACCTCCTCTAGATCTTTGATTACAGGTGAGAGTGATTACTGTGATGGATTGTTATGGCTTGACCAGAAATGATGTAAGAGTTTATTTTGACTGTTTGTCGAACCCTTGATCTGTCCTGTCAAGCTGACAAATTGGTGTCGGTCATGAGAGTAAAGCTTTGAAAGTTCAGGTCAATAACATTTATTTTGCCAGTAGAATCAGAAAATCAGAAGTGGGGATGGATTGGCCACACCCTCAGAAAGTCTCCATCCAACATCGCAAGACAACCCCTTGAATGGAACCTTCAGGGTAAAAGAAAAGTGGTGAGACCAAGACAGACATGGCAAAGGAGTACCGACGCAGAAGTGAAGGCCGCCAGAATGATGTGGGCCGAGCTGAAGAGGAGATCTCCCAAAACCGTGTCCGCTGGAAGAGTGTGGTTGCAGCCCTATGTTCCGCAGGGAATTCAGAGGACTAAGTCAAGTAAGTTATTGAGAGTTGTGTAGAGGAATTTGCTTTTTTGTCTGTCGATATGGAAGTTGTCCAGTCTTGCAGAAACCAGACAGCAGATTTTAGATCCTGTCTTTCAAGAATCCTCACAGTGGTCACCAGACTAATTGGCCAGTCTGCTGCATGTTCACCCAGTGCTGTCGTTGTTCAGTATGCTGCTGCTGTGAAGTTTACCTTGTGCTGGTGTACCACAGGTGATTGAGGTGGACCCCTGCCACAGATCACCCTGTGCTGGGAAAGGGAAAGGCCACACCTAAGGATGTGCCAGCTGCTGAATTCTGCTGTTCGTCAGTGTCCGGGTCACATGTCCTCTAGTCACTTGCAAGTGTCCCATGATTGATGAGGTGGTTCTTTGTATCATGTGTCTGTGGAAGTCCTTTTTCTTGCTGAATTACCATTAATGGGAAGAGGAGGTAAGCAGTGTCAGTGCACATGTTGGTTAATAAACAAACAGTGGTAAGTCATGGGACAGGACAATGGATTATGCTGTTTGGTCGTATGTAACAACACATCACCTCTCCTACATTACCGTCATTTTGTTTTCTTCCTAGTTGCTTCTTTGTGAAACTGTAATGTGTTAGATTTTTCTGGAGCTGATGATGGCAGTGTGATCATGTCCAACAATGTAAAGCTTAAAATGGTTGTTGTTGATGCATGGAAGGTGAATGTAGTGGAATTGGCATTTTTTCCTCCCTCCTCCAGCCAAATTTCAAATGGTACAATATATGTAGAGATGCATGGAAGGATGTATGAAGAAGAATTTGCACTTACTTTCTTGTTGTTTTTTTAACCCTCCTCCATCCAAATTTCAGTTGGTACAAGACATGTAGAGGTGACCCTTATACTGTAAGGAAGGCCAGTGTATCGTGAGTGCAAATAAGGGTTTAAGATCACATGCAGCCTGAATGTTAGTATGGAGGTGTAAAGATCCTTACAGAGAACATTTGTTACATTTTAGGATGTGTTTACTAATAGGCTCTAACTTAACTTCCTGTGACATATGCTTTATTTCTGAAGACTGAAATTAGACTACTTCATGGGGCAGGGGCTGGGCGAAGGGGGGAATAAACAACAATTGACTGTGTGTACATGTTTATGTGTGTGTGTGTGTGTGTGTGTGTGTGTGAGAGAGAGAGAGAGAGAGAGAGAGAGAGATGTATCAAAGATCAATATATTGTTAAATGAATCAAACTTCATCTGCATGTGATTTCCCTCAGACAGCAGTGTTCAGGTGGTAGGCTGTTATTTGCACTTGATTATTGCCTTTGCAATCAAATAGTAATTAGTGAGCAGCAATGAAATGAAATGGGGATGTGATTGTCATCGTTCTCACCATGGTCTGATGTCGGAGAGACTTCTGCCCCTGTCCCTCAAAGTGTTTTCTTTTCTTCATTCTTTGTCAAATGTTTCCTTTTCTGTACATTATGTCAAGAAAGATCAGAGCTGGATTGATTTAGAAATAACATTACTGTGCTTATGTTACTCTGTGTGTTATTTGTAGACTGTAGATTGAGCGATACATTTCTGTAGCCACAAACTTGAATGAAGGTGGGTTTTGTTTGTTTGATTTTGTGTTTTTTATTTCCTGAAAAGAGTTGGCTGGCCACAGGATCATAGGAATCAAATGAAAAGAATCCCTAGATGGATGTGTGATCAGTAGAAGAAAAGCACTTGCAATGTTTCATTCCTTAAAGACCTTTTCGTTCTGCATTTAAAAATCCATGAGGTATGAAATGTCTTGAACATAGACTCTTTAGTTTAAGGATTATGTGTCCCATCTTCTGTTTTTTATTTGAAGTTTTCATAAGCCCACACTCTCCAAACATCCATCTCTCTCTGTCTCTCTGTCTGTCTGTCTGTCTGTCTCTCATGTTTTTCTTCTAAAAGGGTCTAGTCTTTTTTTTGAAATCATGCTAAGAGCAGGAACCAGTATAATTTTTCACCGTGTATTTCTTGCTGTGGGAGTAATTTATTTTTCATTTGAAGCACCACACAAATCTTTTCCCTCCTGATTTCTCCTCCGGCGGGGGGGGGGGGGGGGGGGGGGGGGGGGGGGGGGCTACATCTGGTGAGAATTAAAGACTGGATGGTGGAGATGAACACTTTCACTCTGTTCTTTTGACTTTAGCATTTGTCTGGAAAGGCCTTTCTTTTACTAGTAATAGTGGCACGTTGTTGTACATGTTTTGTGAACCAGTTGTCTTGTGTTCATATCACTCTCCTCCAGGAGGAAGAGTTGCCATTTCTCTGTCGGTGGTAATGAATTCCTTGTTGACCACTTTCTACTTAATCAGAAAAGAATGAAAATTGGTGATGAGCGTTGCCCAGTGTTGTAGTTCATGGATCATGGAGTGACCTTGGTCCTGCCTTTGACTCTGGTGTATCTTTTCCATTTGTGTGTTCCTGATTCTTTTCTCATGGCAAGGGTTTTACACGTTTTCTGTTCACTTGTTTCTGCTGTTCCATGGTGTAGAAGAATGAGTCTGATGTTGAGTCATGTATATAGATATGTGTGTGTGAAAACTCGAATCATACACATGGATGTGTGTAAGAGCTTGGTATACAGAGACTTCTGTAGATGCATGCATGTGCATACATGCATGCACGCGCCCCCACACACACACACACACACACACACACACACACACACACACACACATGGTATATGGTAGAATTTAGATCCCAGAAGTTGATACATTAATTAGGACTCCTAAATTACATTTCGTTCAGCTATACAAATCGAATAACCACAAACACTAATTCCACTCGTACATATACATACACCCTCATCCACAAATCGCTCCTTAACTCACCAGCTCTGCACCCCTAACCCCGCTCCACACACACACACAGTGACACACACACACACACTTTCCCACTCCCCGCCATCCCCACTCCCCTCCCTTTTTTTGTTTATCTCCGTCTAATATCAGCAATGGTGAAAAGACGTTAAATTGAAGAAAACACAGAGTTTCAAGCTCAAAGTATTTTTTCCTTTAACCCCTTGTTGGGGCATGGAGGATGACTAAAGTCATTCTGCCATTTTTAACGCATAGCAGTCTGCTACTTAGCTGTTCTCCAAAATGTGAATAAAACCAGACTTAAAACAGAAGGACATACTTTGCCTGAACAGTTTTCACTTACTTAATACACTTAGCTAAAATAGACCAGTTAGCTCTTAATACACTTAGCTAAAATAGACCCGTTAGCTCTTAATACACTTAGCTAAAATAGACCAGTTAGCTCTTAATACACTTAGCTAAAATAGACCAGTTAGCTCTTAATACACTTAGCTAAAATAGACCAGTTAGCTCTTAATACACTTAGCTAAAATAGACCAGTTAGCTCTTAATACACTTAGCTAAAATAGACCAGTTAGCTCTTAATACACTTAGCTAAAATAGACCAGTTAGCTCTTAATACACTTAGCTAAAATAGACCAGTTAGCTCTCAGAAGACTGCACAATGAAAAGACGGACTTCACAGCAAGAAATTGGGGAGGCCAAAAACTTGTTTCTGATTTGAATATATTTTGGACGTTCAAAAATAAAATGGAATTCATCATCTAGCGCTTCCATAACACAGGACTGGCACGTTTCATTTTCCCCTGTGTCTACATTATTAACTTTCAAGCATATGTCAACTGCACCTAAAGCAAATTAATGCCAGTACATCAATAACAGTAACTGCCGTTAATTATCTCCTTTTTTTTTTTTTTTTTTTAAAGAAATAAAGCACTCACATTTCTTCAGTGTAAAGACTTTGATTGAAAACTTTGAGTATCCCAAACACAAACCCCTTTTTCAGTTCTAAGACTTGGTTTGTGATGAATCCAAGGCAAGGAATAAATGGCTTTCATGTGCAAATCATACAAGGTTTTTTATAGTTCCAAGGAATATTTTTCTAAATTTTCATGCAATAAACCACTCCAAAACGTCACTATTTTTGAATGAACTAAAATTGGAAATGGATAGACCCCAGTTTCATCATAAATCATACGAGTCATAGTATTCAATTTAATCAAAACAAACATCTGATAAAAACATGCAACTGTTTAAGTACATGAATATCGTCATAACTCCATATCTGGCAAATATCGACGCAGACACTGCATGTAATTGTATCTTGTACAGATGTGATATGGTACAGAGGGAAATTATTTATTTCTAGTTGCCTGTATCAGTGAAAACATAGCAGCAGCTTCGTGAGCTCTGTAACAATCAACATTTTTTTTGGTTACCTTTAAAGAAATTTTCAGGTCTTGCACAGGCTGATAAATGAAAGTATGTAAAAGTATTTACAACTTTTATCTGAATACGGAGGTAATGAAAAGTATCACTGGGGGTTTTACTGCTGTGAAAAAGTGCAGTTTTTGTTTAACTCTCATCGACTTCAAGTCTTCACTGATGACAGTGACATTGAAGAGCATCCTATGCTATCTGCTAACCTTGCCTTGAGTCACGCAGCAAAAATGTGTCGTCTGTGGAAAGTGAAATGAATAACTTGCGACGTGAAATCAAAACCAAGGGGACTTCTGTATAATTGTGTACAATAATGGTCTGTCAGATATGTTGAAGATCATTCAAAAACACAGCAAATAAAACTGGTAGAACATTTTCACATGGTCTAACACCTCTGTAAATACCCAAACAGAGTTTTGTCTCTTAACAAAGACAAAATATTTGTTTTCTTGATTAAACAGAAATTTTCCAGAGACTCCTTCTCTAACTTGGATCATAGTCTCGCTCTCTAAAATAGAATCAAAGCCTTTCCTATCATTGACAAACGCGCATTTTGAGCATGTCAGTTACACACGCGCGCGCGCACACACACAGAGAAAAGCACAATGTAACTTTTTCATTTTGAATATGTTGCAAGCACAATATAACTTTTTCATTTTGAATATGTTGGTCACACACACACACACACACACACACACACCACACACACACACACACACACACACACACACACACACACACACACACACACACACACACACACACACGCACACACACGCACACACACACAGAGTCGACAAGCTGCAACATACTCAAATTTATTCAATCATAGTAAGAAATCCCTATGCCCCTTCCCCAGCCTTAACCAGACAACATTGTATTGGGTTCCTTTTATCTTCTCAACTTACCATCAAGCATTGTAAGTTGTTGTCATGTGACAGTTTATGCCAGTTTCTTTGGGTTTTTTTTCTTTCTTTTTTGTTGTGTGTGTGGTATGTTGGTGATGAGATAGTGAAGAGGAATTGCTGTTCACAGTGGATGTGGGCTGTCCAGTCTGCCTTCTGCAGTTTAACATCATCTTTTTTTCTTGTTTTGATGAGACAGTTACTTTTTTTTTCTAAACGGTAGTGATGTATCAAGCTGAACGGTTGGCACAGTGAGTGTGTGTGTGTGTGTGTGTGTGGGCAAGAGAAAGATGTATATGTGTGTGTGCACGCACACTGATATTAGTGAAAATCAAACTAGAAACTGCTTCCATGTATAAAGGTGTAGCACGGGCAGTGCTCAGTGTTCCCAGCGTTATTGGGTTTCCTTCATTGTGTTGATAGTCACCGCGCTGCGCACTGGCCGGGATCACATGGCCTGTTGGCACTTCTTGCTGCAACATGTGTATGTGAGGGCTGCCCCGAAGCATTACTTGATTGATCTAGTCAGGTGAAGTGGGAACCGTTGTGTGTCTGTATCCACAGTGTATGAATGCTTTGCCATGCAAGCAAAGTGTGGATGCATCGTCTCAGTCAATGTCCATTAAAATATCACGGCATGCCGGTAGTTAGATTAGGAGACTAAACCGATACCTATCACCCAGGTGTTTAAAAATAAAGAGGAAATGTCAGGTAAAAGCATCTTTCAACAGCCACAGCATTCTGCAGATGGAATTTCATAGATCGGTGAGTCTTGTATCCCATAGGCATCAGTTGCTAGAAACTTGCATCTTTATGATGTGAACTATGTGAATGAGTTGTCTGCTGCTATTTCCACTGAGGAGTAGATTGAAATCAACTGTTCAGCTCGTGCAAGACACTGGTTTATGCCCTGTGTCTTAACTTCATGTGTTCTTTATGTTCTTCCTGTTATACAGAGTATCGGATATAATATTGCCATTGTTTAATTTGTAAGTATTGGATGAATGAGTGGAAACTGGTGTATTTTTAGACCCCTGACCCCTTCCCCGCCCCGCCCTCCCCCCCATCCCGCACATGCGCGCACGCACACACATGCCCTGTGCTCCAACCGGCCCTCTCTAGTTCTGTTTTTCTCAACCTCTTCCATATTGTTTTCTCACAATTAAAAAGCCCACCTACTGATAAAAGGCATCTACATGCATTTAACATCTCTCCCTCTCTCTCTCCAGCTTGATATTTAGTCCCCCTTTTTAACTTGTCCTAAAATGCTGAGGTCAATGGCAGACTTACCGAGGGGGGAAAATCCATATATTGCTTTTTCACTTGTGGATAAGCCCATATGATTAAAAGAAATTATTCACATATTCATGCATTCCTTCACCCCAGCCTCCGGTCTGCTTATGACTCTTCACTCTGTAATGAACATCATGGGAAGCAGTGGAACTTGGCTCTCGGTGTTACTTGTGACATCTGAACTGGCATTGTTACTGCCCCACTTAGGATGCAGATATATGGTCTATTTTGTTACACCAAGTCATGGAATGTTTATGCATGTTGATTATGTCCAGTTTCTTTTCTTCAGTTTTTGTTTGTTTGTTGTTTTTGATTGATTGATTGGTTTTTTGTTTATCTTGATGTGTGCCTGTATCCAGCTCTAAAGCTATTAAAACAAAGGGGAAAAGAGAAATGTCATGGATGTGTCTGCCAAATGTTCATGTTTGCAAGGTCAATATATTTCTAGCCAAAACACAAGAAATTGTTTTTTAAAAAAATAAATAGGAAAAAAAAAGACATAAAAAAATGAAAAGGCATCATGCAAAAATTGTATGTATTTGATCATGGTGAAATAAAAAAAAAAGAAGATAATAATAAAGCGTCTGTGTCATTTCCTTCACACGATGGATGTGTGAATGAATTGGATCTTCTCACAAACACTTCCACATGCAAAGTCAATAGACTTGTGCAGACATGCCGTTGCTGTTCCTCATTTTTCACACACACACACACACACACACACACACGCACGCACGCTTGTTTGCATGCATGCTGTCACACACTCTTGTGCATGCTTTTAAATGTGATAAAACAGCAGGTGGACGAAGGCCAGTGACCTTTTCATTCACTGATTCATTGTCAGCTGTATGCGATCACTCTGCCTTTTTTGTCAAGTGTGGCCAGTCCTGCCTGCCTTTCTGCCAGTTCAGCCTATCGCTCTGTCACATATGGGTTACCCTGCTTCTTTCATGTATGGTTCGACCTTCCTTTCTGTGTGTAGTCCCATTGTGCCTGCCTTTCTGTCATGTATGGTTCGACCTTCCTTTCTGTGTGTAATCCCATTGTACCTGCCTTTCTGTCATGTATCGCTAATCCTGCGTGTTTGTCCAATCCTGCTAGCCTTTCCTGCAAGTATGGCCCTTCTGCCTGTCATATCTTGTATAGCCAATCGTGTGTGTTGGACTGTCATGTATAGCCAATTGTGTGCGTCATTCTGTCAAGTTTCAGCAGTAGTGTTTGTCTTTCTCTCATGGATAACAAATCCTGCCTGTCTTTCTGTTAAGAATGGCCAGTGGTGCCTTTCTGTCATACATGGCCGTTTGCGCCTGGCTTTGTTGTGTGTGCCCCAATTGTGCCCATGTTTGTCATTGTATGAATAATTCGTTTAAAGCCAGTCTTACCTGCCTGACAGTCAAGTATGTCCGTATCCAGTATTTCTGCCAGCAGACAAATTCTGCCTTTCTGTCATGCATAGCCAATCCTGCCTGCCTTTCTGTCATGCATAGCCAATCCTACCTGCCTGTCTGTCATATATAGCCAATCCTACCTGCCTTTCTGTCATGTAGAGCCAATCTACCTGCCTGTCATATATAGCCAATCCTACCTGCCTTCTGTCATGCATAGCCAATCCTACCTGCCTGTCTGTCATATATAGCCAATCCTGCCTGCCTTTCTGTCATATAAGCCAATCTACCTGCCTTTCTGTCATGTAGAGCCAATCCTACCTGCCTGTCTGTCATATTATAGCCAATCCTACCTGCCTTTCTGTCATGCATAGCCAATCCTACCTGCCTGTCTGTCATATATAGCCAATCCTGCCTGCCTTTCTGTCATGCAGAGCCAATCCTACTGCCTGTCTGTCATATATAGCCAATCCTACCTGCCTTTCTGTCATATAGAGCCAATCCTACCGCCTGTCTGTCATGTAGAGCCAATCCTACCTGCCTGTCTGTCATATATAGCCAATCCTACCTGCCTTTCTGTCATATATAGCCAATCCTACCTGCATTTCTGTCATGCATAGCCAATCCTCTGCCTGTCTGTCATATATAGCCAATCCTACCTGCCTTCTGTCATATATAGTCAATCCTGCCTGCCTTTCTGTCGATTATGTCTGTATCCTGCATTTCTGTCAACTGGGCAAATCCTGCATTTCTGTCGCAGCATTTCTGTCAGCTGGGCAAATCCTGCATTTCTGTCAGCTGGGCAAATCCCGCATTTTTGTCAGCTGGGCAAATCCCGCATTTCTGTCAGCTAGGCAAATCCTGCTTTTCTGTCAGCTGCATTTCTGTCAGCTGCATTTCTGTCAGCTGGGCAAATCCCGCATTTCTGTCAGCTGCATTTCTGTCAGCTGCATTTCTGTCAGCTGGGCAAATCCCGCATTTCTGTCAGCTAGGCAAATCCTCCTTTTCTGTCAGCTGCATTTCTGTCAGCTGCATTTCTGTCAGCTGGGCAAATCCTGCATTTCTGTCAGCTGGGCAAATCCTGCTTTTCTGTCAGCTGCATTTCTGTCATCTGGGCAAATCCTGCATTTCTGTCTGCTGGGCAAATCCCGCATTTCTGTCAGCTGGGCAAATCCTGCATTTCTGTCAGCTGGGCAAATCCTGCATTTCTGTTAGCTGGGCAAATCCTGCATTTCTGTCTGCTGGGCAAATCCCGCATTTCTGTCAGCTGGGCAAATCCTGCATTTCTGTCAGCTGGGCAAATCCTGCATTTCTGTCAGCTGGCAAATCCTGCATTTCTGTCGGCTGCATTTCTGTCAGCTGCATTTCTGTCAGCTGGGCAAATCCTGCATTTCTGTCAGCTACATTTCTGTCAGCTGGGCAAATCCTGCATTTCTGTCAGCTGGGCAAATCCCGCATTTCTGTCAGCTGCATTTCTGTCAGCTGCATTTCTGTCGGCTGCATTTCTGTCAGCTGCATTTCTGTCAGCTGGGCAAATCCCGCATTTCTGTCAGCTGCATTTCTTGTCAGCTGGGCAAATCCTGCATTTCTGTCAGCTGGGCAAATCCTGCATTTCTGTCAGCTGGGCAAATCCTGCATTTTCTGTCATCTGGGCAAATCCCGCATTTCTGTCAGGTGGGCAAATCCCGCATTTCTGTCAGCTGCATTTCTGTCAGCTGGGCAAATCCTGCATTTCTGTCAGCTGGGCAAATCCTGCATTTCTGTCAGCGGGGCAAATCCTGCATTTCTGTCAGCTGGGCAAATCCTGCATTTCTGTCAGGTGGGCAAATCCCCGCATTTCTGTCAGCTGCATTTCTGTCAGGTGGGCAAATCCCGCATTTCTGTCAGCTGGGCAAATCCCGCATTTCTGTCGGCTGCATTTCTGTCAGCTGCATTTCTGTCGGCTGCATTTCTGTCAGCTGGGCAAATCCTGCATTTCTGTCAGCTGCATTTCTGTCAGCTGCATCTGTCAGCTGCATTTCTGTCAGCTGGGCAAATCCTGCATTTCTGTCAGCTGGGCAAATCCTGCATTTCTGTCAGCTGCATCTGTCAGCTGCATTTCTGTCAGCTGGGCAAATCCTGCATTTCTGTCAGCTGGGCAAATCCCGCATTTCTGTCAGCTGCATTTCTGTCAGCTGGGCAAATCCTGCATTTCGTCAGCTGCATTTCTGTCAGCTGCATTTCTGTCAGCTGGGCAAATCCTGCATTTCTGTCAGCTGGGCAAATCCTGCATTTCTGTCACCTGCATTTCTGTCACCTGCATTTCTGTCAGCTGGGCAAATCCTGCATTTTCTGTCAGCTGGGCAAATCCTGCATTTCTGTCAGCTGGGCAAATCCTGCATTTCTGTCAGCTGGGCAAATCCTGCATTTCTGTCTGCTGGGCAAATCCCGCATTTCTGTCAGCTCGGCAAATCCTGCATTTCTGTCAGCTGCATTTCTGTCAGCTGCATTTCTGTCAGCTGCATTTTTGTCGGCTGCATTTCTGTCAGCTGGGCAAATCCTGCATTTCTGTCAGCTGCATTTCTGTCAGCTGCATTTCTGTCAGCTGCATTTCTGTCAGCTGCATTTCTGTCAGCTGGGCAAATCCTGCATTTCTGTCAGCTGCATTTCTGTCAGCTGGGCAAATCCTGCATTTCTGTCAGCTGGGCAAATCCTGCATTTTGGGATGTTTTCCCCTTTGGTTGTATCTGAGGGTTGCTGCAGTCAAGGGTCTCGGATAACACTTTACATTTGGAAGGTGTGTGTGTGTGTGTGTGTGTGTGTGTGTGTGTGATGTGAGGATTTTTTCAAGAACCTTTATTTTTAAGTGAGCATGATCAGCTCAAACGAAAACGTATATCATCGACTTGTGCAAAGGGAATGAATCTAAACACAGCCTCCAATTCTTGAAACAGGGATTCATCTCAATAAAAATGGATATCCATTACGCTCCTTTTCTAATGGAACTTGGGGCATGTATAAATGCAATATGTGCACATGAAACAAGCATGCACAAACCAAGCAAACGGATCCACTGAGAGACAGACTCACTCAGACTCGTTTCATGTATCGTCGCAAATATCTAGTCATAGGATAGGCCTAAGCGTTTTACAGATTAGAAAGGGGGGAGGGGGAGGGGGGGGGGGGATTGTTTATGGTTCAACTATAATTTTATCCAATTAAAAAAAAACATAAAATGCACACAAACGTGTGCACGTGCAGACAGGCACAGACGCACACCTTATCCACCACCACCACGCGTGTATGTGAGGCACCATGTATCATAACGCCCTTTCTGACCGTTTCCAACACTGTGATCCAGACACATCCAAAACCATATCGAAACAGTTGGCTTTACACTAGTCCCTCAGGAAGATTGTTGTCATACCTGGACGGGGAAAATAATCCCTCAATTCTCAACACTGTGATCCAGACAAATCCAAACCCATGTCGAAACAGTAGAGTCTTTACACTAGTCCCCCGGGAAGATTGTTGTCATACCTGGACGGGGAAAAAAATTCCTCAATTCTCAACACTGTGATCCAGACAAATCCTAACCCAAGTCGAAAGTCTTTATACTAGTCCCTCAGGAAGATTGTTGTCATACCTGGACGGGGAAAAAATCGCTCAGTTCTCAACACTGTGATCCAGACAAATCCAACCATGTCGAAACAGTAGAGTCTTTACACTAGTCCCCCGGGAAGATTGTTGTCATACCTGGACGAAAGAAAAATCCCTCAAATTTTCACATTCTGTGAAACGACAGAAAAAGATTACTGTTGCCATACTGGCCGGTAAAAAAAACACGTCAAATGTCACACTCGTTGACAAAAGACATAAGACTGATTGTTGCCACAGCTGCACGAAATAAAAAAGAAAACTCAACTATGAACAATGAACTTGAACTTTTCGGTGTTGAGGCCTTAAGAGGCCTGTTCACCGTTCTAATGTACACTATCTGGGTCAAAAAGAAGCTCTGCATGCGTGGAAGGAAGCGAGTCATAGACTGAGTCTATCGAGGTCGACAAACATTCTGGGTTTTACTTTGTTGGCAGTTCCTTCAAATGGGTGTCTAGTCGTGATTTGAAGATGTTGACTGGAGGGGCTGTTACCACAGAGTCAGGAGGACCATTCCAAACATCAATCACTCGAAGAGAGAAGTAATTTTCCCTGATGTTCAGTCTGGTGAACTTCAGGGAGTGTCCTCTGCTGTCCCTGTTGGTGAAAATTCAAACTGTGGTTTGTCACTCCAGTAAATACCATGAATAAACTTGTACAAGTCGATCATGTCAACCCTTTTTCTTCTGTGCTCCAGGCTTGGAAGTTGAAGAGTAGAGAGACGCTCAGGTACGGTTTACCTTTAAGAAATGCTAAAAGTTTTCTTGCTCTGCGCTGAACATCCACTACATCCTGCCACAGTGTTTTGTCATGAAGAGAAAGATCTCAAAGCAGGATTTTGTTTTTCATCCTCGCAATACAGCATTCCACATGATTACACTAAGACACCCAAGTACATATACGTGCAACACTTCTGTCAAACTTCTCGTTTCATTCTCTCCGATAGGTCTCTGTACGTGCATCTACTGACTTTTATACTTCTCTATAGAAGCCAGGATGCTTGCCAATATCGGCAGCGCAATTTCATATTCTTCCTCTAATATTAACTTCTGTTTTACTGGATTTCTTTCAACTTCTTGAATAATTTCAATTTTTGGGCTTTAGCGGCAGACCTTTGCGACATGCAGAAGCCATGATGAAATGGACTATTAAGTCAAAGTCTGACACCCTGACACCCTCCTTACCGTTCATCCTTCCCTCGTCCCTCTACCATCTCTTCTCCATTTACAATTGCTTAATTTGACCCGATGTGAGTCGACTGCTCTGCTTCGATAATCACAGGCACTCGCTATACAGGACATCAGAATACGATTTTATTTCTCACGAAATTACAGAGGTGAGGTTTACCATACAACAAACATACAGATAAAAATACTGTGTAGTTTCAATCTACCTAATGTGAAGCTGTGTAGAAGAATAAGACAAGCTTAGGAATATGCAGCTAGCAGACATGCCTACCGTACGGAATAGCCGTATTTGTTACGAAAAACATAAAAATCGAGGTTTGTTCCGGACGTTACGGTCAGGGATCGCGTGTTCCGGGAAAAAAAAAAACAAAAAAAAAAAAACGAAATCAAACGAGTGGACAATTTTTCACAGAGGACAAACCGGATGACGGTTAGGACGCTTGAATTGAAGCGCAGTGCGCATGCTCACACTGCCATATCCGTCGACGAAACATACCGAACGGAGCCGAGATTCAAAGTGCGCTCGACTATCAAACATGGCTAGCATGAAGACTGCGAAGCGAGTGTGCGAGACAGATGATGATGAACCTCAAAATGGACCCCAGCGGCAGCCGCGAAAAAAACAAGATCGCCGTCGGCAAACCTTTCGTAAACAATACAGTGAGAGGTGGTCATGTTTACAAGAAGGACGGAAAGGGGAAAACTTATGCTGGTGCACGGTTTGCCAGTGCGAGTTCTCCATCGCACATGGCGGCCAAGATGACTGTCGTCGACATGTCGAATCCAAAATACACAAGGACTTTGAGATATCTTGTGGTCACACTCGCAAGATTTCTGGATTTTTCACCAGTTCGTCGACCAGCAAAGCAGAATCAACAGATGAAGTGATTCGCGCCGAAGTAATGCTCGTCGACCTTGTTGCTGAACTGAATCTGCCTTTCACCGTTTTGGATACTTTTACAAAAGCGTTCAAACTGATGTTTAAAGACTGATGTGGCAAAGAAGTTTCAGTGTGGCAGGAGTAAGGGACAGCCATTATAAAAGAAATAGCGGCGAAAACGATAGAAGACCTCGGACTATGCAGACCTGAAGAGTGCCTACTACGGTCTCTGAAGTCTGCACAGTGAAAACCATGCATGACATGCAATGTACATAGTGTAAATAAAGGTAAGTTGTTTTTTCTGCCTGAAAGAGAGGTTTTGCAGAATTGTTATGGTGTTTGTGTGTGTGAATGTGTGTGTGTTGTGAACCTACACACGCGCGGTTGTGTCCACAAAAGGAAGGTTGAGTGTTCCTGAAAATTTTTGAAATTTTCAATTTGTTCCTGATTTTTATAACATCTGTCCTGATAGTAAGATTTTGGGGTAGGCATGTCTGAGCTAGTCAAACATATGCAGGCTGATCACAGTTTTTTAAGGTGGGGTTCTGGTAAATGTTTTAGGCCGGGGTCCAGGGGCCGCCTAGCCCTGGTGGGGTCTAGGGGCAAAGCCCCGGTGGGGGGACCAGGGGGGCAAAGCCTCCCGGCCGAAAATTGGTTTTTGACATTGTAAAAGCTGTTGCGTGGCATCTCCTGTGAGCTGGGGACACATTGCTAGTAGCGTTTTATGACGGTACAGTGGAAAGAGGAACTGGGGGTGCTTTCTTTCTTTTTTTTTTTTGAGCCGAGGGTTTTTTGGTGTGTGTTTTTTTTTTTAGCGGGGGGGGGGGGGGTGCTATAGTACCGAAGCACCCGCCTAAGAACCCTCGAAGGAAAACGAAGTGCTTGTGGAAGCAGTTAATGATACATATCTGTTTCAGTCTGTTCGCAGTCCAACTAGAAGAAGAACAGGACAAAAACCTAGCTTGATTGATTTGATTTCTGTAAACGACGATAACCTGATATCTGACATTGAACACCACAGTCCAGTTGGGAAAAGCGATCATGATGTGCTGATATTTGATGTATATATCCATTATCGCAATTGATGACTGTGACAAGCAAAGCAAACATCATAAATATAATTAGGCAAGAGGGAACTACAACAAAATGAGAGAGGATCTTAGAAGGTTGACTGGACTGAGTTAGATAGCTTAGATGTGGAAACATGTTGGTTAAATATAAGAAATAAAATTCAAGAAGCAGTGGATTTATATATACCCAAAATTGGAAGTAAAGGTAACAAGAATTTAAGACCAAAGTGGATGAGGAAATCTGTATTAAAGAAAATTTAAAAAAAGTACAATTTATATAAAAGATTTTTGATCACACAAGATGGTATAGATTACCAAAATTATATCAAGTTAAGAAATGAATGTTCTAGAGAGGTGAGAAAAGCGAAAAGAGACTATGAGCATAAAATTGCAAAAAATAGTAAGAAGAATCCTAAATGCTTCTGGAAATATGTCCGCTCAAAATTGAATGTCAACTCTTCATTAGTCCCTGAGAAAAGAAGATGGTAATATTGCAGTTAGTGATAATGATAAGGCCGATGTGCTAAATAAATTCTTTTCTAGTGTATTCATACATGAAAATATGAAAATGTTCCTGAAATCGACAGCGCCTCTTTATCTGATGGAAAAAACTCTGTGTGATATAGTCATTACACCATTAGCGGTAAAAGAAAAATTAAGTAAATTGGATGTTGCTAAAGTTTCTGGTCCAGATGGTTTACCAGCTAGAGTACTAAAGGAGTTATGTGTAGAACTAGCAGTGCCTTTGTGTGTGCTGTTCAATAAATCAATAAGTGAAGGAGTGGTACCCAGTGATTGGAAGTTTGCAACTGTAACTGCTATATTAAAAAAAGGCACCAGGTCTGACCAGGAAATTATCGCCCTGTAAGTTTGACTTGTATCCTTTGCGAAGTGCTTGAGTCATTTGTGAGAGATGCAATAGTAAACCATATGAATGATTTTTCCTTATATTCAGATTGCCAACATGGATTTAGACAGGGTAAATCTTGTATGACAACTTTTAGAAGTAATGGAAGATTTTACAAATATGATCGATGATGGGCTTGCTTTTGACGTAATTTACTTGGATTTTAGGAAAGCTTTTGACTCTGTGCCCCACTACCGATTGTTAAAAAAATTAGGTTATGGTATAAATGGGAATATATACAACTGGATTAAGAGTTTTCTTTCTAATCGAGTACAAAGGGTGAAAGTTGGAAATAATTATTCTTCAAATATAGATGTTGTAAGCGGTATTCTGCAGGGAAGTATTCTTGGACCTATTCTGTTCACAGTTTTTATAAATGACCTGCCAGAATGTGTAATTAGTTCATGTAAAATATTTGCAGATGATACGAAAATATATGATTCTGTAAGTAACCATCTTAATTACAAGATGATATTGATAATCTAATTAAGTGGAGTGAAACATGGAATTTTATATTTTTTAAATGCAAGGTTATACATTATGGAAAAAATAATCCGAGTATACATATACTATGAAATATAATGATGCTGTCTCAGATGTTGATTCCGTTTCAGAAGAAAAAGATCTTGGTGTAATGTTTGATAGCAGTCTGAAATTTGACAAGCACATAAATAGTGTAATGATGAAAGCAAATAAAATGCTCGGCATAATCAGACGGTCTTTTTCATATTTGGATACTGAAGTTTTTACATTACTATATAAGGCATTTGTTAGACCCCACCTGGAGTATGGAAATGTGATATGGAGCCCTTATTTAAAAGGCAATCAGCAAGTATTGAGAAAGTACAAAAAAGAGCCACCTTGTTAATTAAGGAATTCAAATATGTTAGCTATGCAGATAGATTGCGAAGGTTAAATTTACCATCGTTGAAGTTCCGACGAATAAGGGGAGACTTGATTGAGACTTACAAGCTATTTAAGGGACTTAACAGTACAAATTTTAACACATTTTTTCAACTAACCACTAATCAAATTACAAGAAATTCTGATAACAACCCTCCGGGGGGTTGCGACCTTGTCGTGGTCGGAGGGTTTGCGTGGTCCAGTGATCCCTTAGGCTTTGCTGGCGGGGGCATCAATACTTGGAGATAGGCTGTTTTTTTCACACTGCTTCTAGGCCTGAGAGGTGCAGATGCTGTTTGGCCTAAGCGTAACGTGGTAAGGAGTTGATGCCCTGGTAGGGCTTCCATGTCAGATAGGCTAAGGGTGAGGATCCTGACTAAGAGTACCCGCCTTTCTCCTTTTCTTGTTTTCTGCCTCCCTTATTTGGCCCTTTTCTATCTTCGTCTCCCCTTCAAGTCTTCTTTTCCACACTCCTTTTCTCTCTGTGGTCTCCTTAAGATCCGCCGCGTTTGCCGTGCGGTGCGACCTGTGTCGGAGGGGAATGAGATCCTGGTGATTGAGAGGGCCAGCGCTCTCAACACATCACTTTGGCTCGGACCTTTCCTAGACAGGGAGTACACTTTGGCCCGGGTGTACTAATCGGCTCCCCTTCTTGGGGTTGGGTCCCCTCCGGGAGGTTACGACCTTGTCGTGGTCGGAGGGTTTGCGTGGTCCAGTGATCCCTTAGGCTCTGCTGGCGGGGGCATCAATACTTGAAGATAGGCTGTTTTTTTCCATACTGCTTCTAGGCCTGAGAGGTGCAGATGCTGTTTGGCCTAAGCGTAACGTGGTAAGGAGTTGATGCCCCTGGTAGGGCTTCCCATGTCAGATAGGCTAAGGGTGAGGATCCTGACTAAGAGTAACCCGCCTTTCTCCTTTTCTTGTTTTCTGCCTCCTTATTTGGCCCTTTTCTATCTTCGTCTCCCTTCAAGTCTTCTTTTTCACACTCCTTTTCTCTCTGTGGTCTCCTTAAGATCCGCCGTGTTTGCCGTGCGGTGCGACCTGTGTCGGAGGGGAAATGAGGTCCTGGTGATTGAGAGGGCCAGTGCTTGAGGAGGCCTGTGCTCTCACACATCACTTTGGCTCGGACCTCTCCTAGACAGGGAGTACACTTTGGCCCGGGTGTACTAATCGGCTCCCCTTCTTGGGGCTGGGTCAAGACAAGCAGTTCCCTGCTGGCCATGTGAACCCTGCAGTGCTCAGCTCTCTGTCCCCGGGAGTTGAGCATGATCAGGGGGGATGGGGTTAGTTGCTTCTGTTTGTCGTATGTCTCTCCCGAAGCTGGAAGGGGTCAAGACATTGGTTTCTTGGCCCTGGCCCCTTAGTTGGACTCCAAGGTGGGTGGGTAAGGGAGAGATGAATCATACTACACTAAATATGGCTTTTTCCAAAAACATTCCCCCAAAAGGAAGAGGAAGTCAGCATCCCCTATTTCAGGGGATGGTCAAACAGATAGTGATTCTGATACAGAAGTGAGACAGAAGACAGGTTTTTGGGCTTCCTGGCTCGTGATGGAGGGGACGGAGCAGGAACGACCCCTTTCAGCTCTGAGCCCTTTTGCCATACAAAAGGGCTTTCAGGTTTGGCAGGTGACCCTCGGTCCATCAAGAGGTTACGAAATGGCTCGTTCCTTATTGAGTGTAAATCACAGAAACAATCTGACCAGCTGCTGAAGGCAACAAATTAGTGGACAGGGAGATCAGAGTAACTCCCCACAAACAATTAAATTCATCAAAAGGCGTGATTCGCTGTAGGGATTTATCTGGTGTCTCGGAGGCAGAAATTAAATCGGAGCTGGCGTCCCAGGGTGTGACGGAGGTGCGCAGGGTGACAGTAAAGAAGGGTGCAGAAAGAGTGGCCACCAACACCCTCTTTCTGACATTCTGCAACCCTGTGCTGCCTCCGGTCATCAAAGTCGGCTACCTGAATGTCCGGGTTGAGTTATATGTTCCGTCCCCGTTGAGGTGCTTCAGGTGCCAGAAGTTTGGCCATGTCAGGGACCGCTGTTCTGGGCAGGAGGTGTGTGGTATTTGCTGCAAGGCAACCCATGATGGGCCGTGTCATGATCCGGCACATTGTGCTAACTGCGGTGGCGACCATCCTCCTCTTCCCGAAATTGTCCTTCTTGGATTCAGGAATCTGCTATACAACGAGTCAAAACGGAAAAGAAGATCTCTTTTTTTGAAGCCCGGAAACAGGTTGTGGGCAGTCAGACGCCGACAGCTTCTTCCTACGCTTCGGCTGTTAAGAAGGTTCCCACAGTTTCTACTCGGTCAGTCTGCTGCCAGACTGATGAATTCATGTTTTCGAAAACATTGCAAGTAAGATCTGTCAGTTCTGGTGGTAGCAGGTCCACCACCTTCCAAACCAAAGTGACTGCCCCTGGTGGAGGCAAAAAATCCGCCACCCCTCAGACTGCCCAGCAGTCTACAACATCTGCTGCTGGGCAGATTAAAAAACCAGCACCTCGAACTCCTCTGTCCAGTGCCCGTGCGGGCAAGGGAGTTCCACCCAGTGTGGAGATGGTGGAGATTAGGACAAAACCTCCACCATCTCCCAAATCCAGACCTCCACCATCTCCAAAATCCAGGCCTTTGTCACCTGCGGGCAAGTCTGCCAGCGGGTCCAAAGACCAACACAGTCCAGTGAAACTAAAAAATAAGTTCACTCCATTGGCCGCAGATGCTGATGAGGAGATGACCTGATCTCTCTCCTTTTCGCCCTCTGCACCATGGATAGTACAATATTCCATTGGAATATCCGTGGACTAAATTCCAACTTTGAGGAGCTGCAGCTTCTGTGTCGATCTATAAAACCTTCCGTCGTGGCTCTTCAGGAAACCCAAATTCAAAGCCAGAAGACCTTTACTCTTTCTGGCTTTAATATACTTTCAAAACCTGCACAACCATCCACGTTGGGATTGTCGGGCGGTGTTGCCCTTCTCCTACACAAAACTTTGTTGTATAGTCCTGTCACTTTGTCTACCTCCCTTTAGGCTGTAGCTGCGAGAGTCACTCTCCACAAGACTGTGACACTCTGTTCCCTTTATTTTCCACCTTCTGTCCCGGTTTGTCGTCAGGACCTTGTCAGTCTGATAGGAGAACTTCCTCGACCTTTTTTGCTGTTGGGTGACTTTAACGGTCACAACCCTCTTTGGGGTAGTGCCGGTACGTCACCCAGAGGTCTGCTGATTGAAGATGTCCTTTCAGACTTGGATTTGTGTTGTCTGAATGACGGATCTGCAACTTACCTCCACTCTTCCACTGGTTCACTTTCGTGTTTAGATTTGTCGGTTTGTGACCCCTCGCTGGTCCTGGACTATGACGATCTGCACGGAAGTGACCATTTCCCTGTCCTTCTACAACCTGTAATAACTGAACACGTCTCTGTTTCTCAACATCTAAATTACAAGAAAGCAAACTGGGATCTATTCGCAACCACTATTTCTAAAGAATTCCAGGACACTGACTTTCTTCAGAGTCCGGACCCAGCTGAATCACTGACTAACACTGTGATCAAGTGTGCTAAGCTTGTATTCCAGTGTCTTCCGATAAACTACAAATGCCAAAAACACCCTGGTTTGATTCAGACTGCCAACAAATTTCCAAAGTTCGAAAACGGGCTCAGCGTCAGGTATACCAACGACCTTCGGGTCCCAACGCTCGAGCCCATCAAAAACTCCGTGCTAAATCTAGACACACTTTTAAAATCAGTAAACGTCGGTCCTGGAGAAGCTTCTGCTCCAGGCTGACATCAAAAACTTCTAAGAAAAAAAGTGTGGAACATCATTAAGAAATCAAAGGGAAGAACACCTGTCCCACTGTGAACCATCTCAAGTTTTCAGATTCTTTAATAACAGAGAAGAAAGCAGTTGCTAATCTGCTTGCTTCAACCATTGAAAAGAATTCCTCCTCTTCTAATAAATCAGTCACTTTTGTCAAACACAAAGCCCTAAAGAAAAATCTCCTGCAACTTTTCATCCGAAACATGGGAAGACTACAATCTTCCTTTTACATTAAACGAGCTGAAATCTGCCTTACTCTCTTGCAGCGATTCCTCTCCAGGTATAGATGACATACATTATCAACTATTGAACATCTTCCGCAAGAAGGTCTGAACATCCTGTTACAGGTATACAACCACGTGTGGACTACAGGTTGCTTTCCACCCTCTTGGCGGACAGCCCCCATTATTCCCATCCCCAAACCTGGAAAAGATCTTTCTAATCCATCTAACTACCGTCCAATAGCTTTGACCAGCTGTGTCTGTAAACTGATGGAGAAAATGGTCAATGCTAGGCTCATGTGGAAACTCGAAACCGATGGCCTTTTGGCGAAAGAACAGTGTGGTTTCCGCAAACATCGTAGTACAGTTGACCATTTGATTCGTCTGGAATCTACACTTAGGAACGCTTTTTTAAACAGACAGCATGCAGTGGCAATTTTCTTTGACTTGGAGAAGGCCTACGATACCACCTGGAAGTCGGGGATACTTCATGATCTCCACGATCTGGGTTTTCGAGGTCATCTTCCTCTTTTTATTCAAAATTTTTTGGCAGAACGACAGTTTCAGGTCCGGGTTGGCACCACTCTCTCTGATGTCACGAGCAGGAGTTGGGTGTTCCCCAGGGGAGCATACTGTCTCCTGCCCTCTTTAGTATTAAAATCAACAACATTGTGAAATCAGTTCAGCAGGGTTCAGACTGCTCATTGTTTGTGGATGATTTTGCTGTCTACGCAACTGGAAGCCTGTACCCGAGTGTCCAGCGCAGGCTCCAGCTTTGCGTAGATAAATCCATCGATGGGCGGATGAAAACGGTTTCACCTTTCTGCTACAAAAACCCATGTATTCACTTCCATAACTTCCGTCAGTTTTTTCCAGATCGGAACTTCAAGTAGGGAAATCTCCCATTCCAGCTGTTAAAGAGGCCAAATTTCTGGGAGTCATTTTTGACCAAAAACTTAACTTTCTCAGCCATATTAAAAACCTCAAAACTGCTTGCCAAAAGGCACTGAATATTCTGCGGGTTGTAGCACACACCGACTGGGGCGCTGATAAGAAAACTTTGTTGCACCTCTACAGAGCCCTGGTCCGTTCTAAACTGGACTACGGTTGTGCTGTGTACGGCTCCGCAAGATCATCTTACCTCAAAAATCTTGGACCCTATCCACCATCAAGGGCTTCGTCTCTGTCTTGGAGCGTTCCGCACCACCCCCGTGTACAGCCTGTACGCAGAGGCAGGTGAACTTCACTGTCCAATCGCAGGCTGAAACTGTCTTTGAATTATTATATCCGACTGTTCTCAGAACCACAGAATCCTGCCTATGACTGTGTTTTTGACCCTCCGTTCCAAAGTAAGTTTGAAAATAACCCGAAATGTATTCCGCCGTTTGGGCTTCGTATGCAGCCTCACGTGCGGAATGCAGGTATAGACCTGGGAGTAGTTTCCGATTTTTCCAAGTTTCCGGATCAACCTCCATGGACCTTTTTCACACCAGAGATTCGTTTTGATCTCGCAGCTTTCCGTAAGGAGTCTACCAGCTCTCTGGCGTACAAGGCTTTGTATGCCGAGCTCTGTTCCAAATTCCCATCCTATCAAAAAGTTTTCACTGACGGTTCCAAGTCTGAGGATGGAGTGGCCTGTGCAGCCTACTGCCCTGGGGCTCCTTCTCAGATATTGTTGGAACATATACATTCAGATGCTTCTGTCTATTCTGCTGAACTTACTGCTCTAGTACTGGCTTTGAAGATAATCTCCCATTCTTCGAGGAGGGACTTTCTGGTTCTGTCGGATTCGCTGTCAGCTTTGGAGGCCATAGCTGGCCGCAACCTTCAGCATCCAGAACTTTTATTTTTTTTTGAACTTTTTAGCAAGTTGAAGGTGGACGGTTACAACATTACTCTTGCTTGGGTTCCTGGCCATGTTGGCATCGGCGGGAACGAAATGGTTGATCGTTTAGCCAAGAACGCCACAAGAGAGAAACTGTCCAACACTTATATCCCCTGCTCAGATGTGAAACCCAAAATTAATGATTATGTGAGAGACCTCTGGCAGGAGGATTGGAACACACAGACGAATAACAAACTCTTTCAGATCCGTCCAAACCTTAAAGACTTCCTCCCATCTACGTCGGGTGGTCGTAAAGAGGAAACGGTTCTGTGCCGGCTGCACACCGGCCATTCGTATTTTACCCATTCTTACCTTTTAAAGAGTGAAGAAGCTCCGTGGTGCATTCCATGTCATGCACCACTCACAATGAAACATGTTCTTTTAGAGTGTTGGGACTTGCACGATGTGAGACACAAACATTTTACAGCGGAGTCCATGAAGATCCTGTTCAGGGATGTCCCGCCTGACGTGATCCTTGGGTTTTTGAGAGAAATTAAACATTTTTCATCTGATTTGAGATTTTACGGAAGAAGGATTTTTAACAAAGTTTCTGGTTCGTTTGTAGACGATGTCATTTAACGAGATGTGTGAAAGTTTTTTTTTTTTTTTTTTTTTTTTTTTTTTTTAAATGACTGGTGAGTTGATTTTAACGTGGTGACAGCCCTGATGTGGCCCTCTGCGGTCGGCTGGCTATAAGCAACATTATCTTATCTTATCTTATCTGGGGTTGGGTCAAGACAGGCAGTTCCCAGCTGGCCAAGTAAACCTCTGCAGTGCTCAGCTCTCTTTTCCCCGGGGAGTTGAGCATGATCAAGGGGATAGGGTTGGTTGCTTCTGCTTGTCGTATGTCTCTCCGAAGCCTGGAAGGGGTCAAGACATTGGTTTCTTGGCCCTGGCCCCTTAGTTGGACTCCAAGGTGGGGGGTAAGGGAGGGATGAAATATACTAAAATACACATGGCTTTTTCAAACACATCCCCCCAAAAAAGAGGAAGGCAGCATCCCATATTTCAGGGGATTTCGATTCTGACAGCGATTCGGATATGGAGATACGACAGAAGACAGGTTTCTGGGCTTCCTGGCTCGTTATGGAAGGAACGGAGCAAGAAAGACCCCTTTCAGCTTTGAGCCCATTTGCTATCCAAAAGGGCTTTCAAGGTATAGCAGGTGACCCTCGGTCCATCAAGAGGTTGAGGAATGGTTCATTTCTTATTCAATGCAGTCACACAAACAATCTGAACAGCTGCTGAAAGCAACTAAACTAGTGGACAGGGAGATCTAGGGTAACTCCCCACAAACAGTTAAATTCATCTAAAGGCGTGATTCGCTGCCGGGATTTATCAGGAGTCTCAGAGGCAGAAATCAAAACGGAGCTGGCATCCCAGGGTGTGACGGAGGTGCGCAGGGTGACTGTCAAGAAGGGTGCAGAAAGAGTGGCCACCAACACCCTCTTTCTGACATTCTGCAACCCTGTGCTGCCTCCGGTCATCAAAGTCGGCTACCTGATTGTCCGGGTTCAGTTGTACGTTCCGTCCCCGTTGAGGTGCTTCCGATGCCAGAAGTTTGGCCATGTCAGAGACCGTTGTTCTGGGCAGGAGGTGTGTGGTATTTGCTGCAAGGCAACCCATGATGGGCCGTGTAAAGATCCGGCACATTGTGCAAACTGCGGTGGCGACCATCCCTCCTCTTCACGGAATTGTCCTCTGTGGATTCAGGAATCTGCAATACAAAGGGTTAAGACAGAAAAGAAGATCTCCTTTTTTGAAGCCCGCAAGCAGGTTGTGGGCAGTCAGTCGCCGACAGCTTCTTCGTATGCTTCGGCCGTAAAGAAAGTTCCTACAGTTTCAACTCGGTCAGTCTGCTGTCAGACTGATAACTTTACGTTTTCGAAAACATTGCAAGTAAGATCTGTCAGTTCTGGTGGTAGCAAGTCCACCCCTTCCCAACCAAAGTGACTGCCCCTGGTGGAGGCAAAAAATCCGCCACCCCTCAGACCCCAGCAGTCTACAACATCTGCTGCTGGGCAGATTAAAAAACCAGCACCCCTAACCTCGAACTCCTCTGTCCAGTGCCCGTGCGGGCAGGGAGTTCAACCCAGTGTGGAGATGGTGGAGATAAGGAAGAAACCTCCACGGTCTCCCAAACCCAGACCTACTTCATCTGTTGGCAAGTCTGCCAGCAGGTCTGCAGATAGTCCAGTGAAATTAGGCAACAAATTTACAGCTTTAGCGGCGGATGTTGAGGAGGAGATGACTTGATCTCTCTCCTTTTCGCCCTCTGCACCATGGATAATACAATATCCATTGGAATATCCGTGGTCTAAATTCCAACTTCGAGGAGCTGCAGCTTCTGTGTCAATCTATGAAACCTTCTGTCGTGGCTCTTCAAGAAACCCAAATTCAAAGCCAGAAGACCTTTACTCTTTCTGGCTTTTAATATTCTTTCAAAACCTGCACAACCTTCCACGTTGGGACTGTCGGGCGGTGTTTGCCCTTCTCCTTCACAAAACTTTGTTGTATAGTCCTGTCGCTCTGTCTACCTCCCTTCAGGCTGTAGCTGCGAGAGTCACTCTCCACAAGACTGTCACAATCTGTTCTCTTTATCTACCTCCATCTGTCCCGGTTTGTCGTCAGGACCTTGTCAGTCTGTTAGGGGAACTTCCTCGACCTTTTTTGCTGTTGGGTGACTTTAACGGTCACAACCCTCTTTGGGGTAGTACCGGTTCGTCATCCAGAGGTCTGCTGATTGAGGATGTCCTTCGGATTTGGATTTGTGTTGTCTGAACGACGGATCTGCAACTTACCTCCATTCTTCCACAGGTTCACTTTCGTGTTTAGATTTGTCGGTTTGTGACCCCTCGCTGGTCCTGGACTATGAGTGGTCTGTCCATGACCATCTGCACGGAAGTGACCATTTCCCTGTCCTTCTACAACCTGTAATAACTGAACACGTCTCTGTCTCTCAGCATTTAAATTATAAGAAAGCAAACTGGGATCTCTTTGCAGCCACTGTTTCTAAGGAGTTCCAGGACACTGATTTTTTTCAGAGTCCTGACCCAGCTGAATCACTGACTACATTATGATTAAATGTGCTAAGGCCTGTATTCCAGTGTCTTCCGATAAACTTCAAATGCCAAAAACACCCTGGTTCGATTCAGAATGCCAACAAATTTCCAAAGTTAGAAAACGGGCTCAGCGTCAGGTATACCAACGACCTTCGGGTCCCAACGCTCGAGCCCATCAGAAACTCCGTGCTAAATCAAGACACACTTTTAAAATCAGTAAACGTCGGTCCTGGAGAAGCTTCTGCTCCAGGCTGACATCAAAAACTTCCAAGAAAAAAGTGTGGAACATCATTAAGAAAATCAAAGAGAAGAACACCTGTCCCACTGTGAACCATCTCAAGTTTTCGGATTCTTTAATAACAGAGAAGAAAGCAGTTGCTAATCTGCTTGCTTCAACCATTGAAAAGAATTCCTCCTCTTCTAATAAATCAGTCACTTTTGTCAAAAACAAAGCCCTAAAAGAAAAATCACCCTGCAACTTTTCATCCGACAACATGGAAGACTACAATCTTCCTTTCACATTAAACGAGCTGAAATCTGCCTTACTCTCTTGCAGCGATTCCTCTCCAGGTATAGATGACATTCATTATCACTATTGAAACATCTTCCGCAAGAAGGTCTGAACATCCTGTTACAGGTATACAACCACGTGTGGACTACAGGTTGCTTTCCACCCTCTTGGCGGAAAGCCCTCATTATTCCCATCCCCAAACCTGGAAAAGATCTTTCTAATCCATCGAACTACCGTCCATAGCTTTAACCAGCTGTGTCTGTAAATTGATGGAAAAAAATGGTCAATGCTAGGCTCATGTGGAAACTCGAAACCGATGGCCTTTTGGCGAAAGAACAGTGTGGTTTCCGCAAACATCGTAGTACAGTTGACCATTTGATTCGTCTGGAATCTACACTTAGGAACGCTTTTTTAAACAGACAGCATGCAGTGGCAATTTTCTTCGACTTGGAGAAGGCCTACGATACCACCTGGAAGTCGGGGATACTCCATGATCTCCACGATCTGGGTTTTCGAGGTCATCTTCCGCTTTTTATTCAAAATTTTTTGGCAGAACGACAGTTTCAGGCCCGGGTTGGCACCACTCTCTCTGATGTCCACGAGCAGGAGTTGGGTGTTCCCCAGGGAGCATTATTACTGTCTCCTGCCCTCTTTAGTATTAAAATCAACAACATTGTGAAATCAGTTCAGCAGGGTTCAGACTGCTCATTGTTTGTGGATGATTTCGCTGTCTACGCAACTGGAAGCCTGTACCCGAGTGTCCAGCGCAGGCTCCAGCTTTGCGTAGATAAAATCCATCGATGGGCGGATGAAAACGGTTTCACCTTTTCTCCAACAAAGACGCAATGTATTCACTTCCATAATTTCCGTCATGTTTTTCCCAGATCCTGAACTTCAAGTAGGGAAATCTCCCATTCCAGCTGTTACAGAGGCCAAATTTCTGGGAGTCATTTTTGACCAGAAACTCAACTTTCTCAGCCACATCAGAAACCTCAAAACTTCTTGCCAGAAAGCTCTGAATATTCTGCGGGTCGTAGCGCACACCGACTGGGGCGCTGATAAGAAAACTTTGTTGCACCTCTACAGAGCCCTGGTCCGTTCCAAACTGGACTATGGTTGTGCTGTACGGCTCCGCAAGATCATCTTACCTCAAACTCTTGGACCCTATCCACCATCAAGGGCTTCGTCTCTGTCTTGGAGCGTTTCCGCACCACCCCTGTGTACAGCCTGTACGCAGAGGCAGGTGAACCTTCACTGTCCAACCGCAGGCTGAAACTGTCTTTGAATTATTACATCCGACTGTTCTCAGAACCGCAGAATCCTGCCTATGACTGTGTTTTTGACCCTCCGTTCCAAAGTAAGTTTGAAACAAACCCGAAATGTATTCCGCCGTTTGGGCTTCGTATGCAGCCTCACGGGCGGAATGCAGGTATAGACCTGGGAGAGGTTTCCGATTTTTTCCAAGTTTCCGGATCAACCTCCATGGACCTTTTTCACACCAGAGATTCGTTTTGATCTCGCAGCTTTCCGTAAGGAGTCTACCAGCTCTCTGGCGTACAAGGCTTTGTATGCCGAGCTCTGTTCCAAATTCCCATCCTATCAAAAAGTTTTCACTGACGGTTCCAAGTCTGAGGATGGAGTGGCCTGTGCAGCCTACTGCCCTGGGGCTCCTTCTCAGATATTGTTGGAACATATACATTCAGATGCTTCTGTCTATTCTGCTGAACTTACTGCTCTAGTACTGGCTTTGAAGATAATCTCCCATTCTTCGAGGAGGGACTTTCTGGTTCTGTCGGATTCGCTGTCAGCTTTGGAGGCCATAGCTGGCCGCAACCTTCAGCATCCAGAACTTTTACTTTTTTTTTGAACTTTTTAGCAAGTTGAAGGCGGACGGTTACAACATTACTCTTGCTTGGGTTCCTGGCCATGTTGGCATCGGCGGGAACGAAATGGTTGATCGTTTAGCCAAGAACGCCACAAGAGAGAAACTGTCCAACACTTATATCCCCTGCTCGGATGTGAAACCCAAAATTAACGATTATGTGAGAGACCTCTGGCAGGAGGATTGGAACACACAGACGAATAACAAACTCTTTCAGATCCGTCCAAACCTTAAACTAAAGACTTCCTCCCATCTACGTCGGGTGGTCGTAAAGAGGAAACGGTTCTGTGCCGGCTGCACACCAGCCATTCGTATTTTACCCATTCTTACCTTTTAAAGAGTGAAGAAGCTCCGTGGTGCATTCCATGTCATGCACCACTCACAATGAAACATGTTCTTTTAGAGTGTTGGGACTTGCACGATGTGAGACACAAACATTTTACAGCGGAGTCCATGAAGATCCTGTTCAGGGATGTCCCGCCTGACGTGATCCTTGGGTTTTTGAGAGAAATTAACATTTTTCATCTGATTTGAGATTTTACGGAAGAAGGATTTTTAACAAAGTTTCTGGTTCGTTTGTAGACGATGTCATTTACGAGATGTGTGACAGGTTTTTTTTTTTTTTTTTTTTTTTTTTAAATGACTGGTGAGTTGATTTTAACGTGGTGACAGCCCTGATGTGGCCCTCTGCGGTCGGCTGGGCTATAAGCAACATTATCTTATCTTATCTTATCTTCTGATAACAAAATCCAAATTAAATATTGTCGCACTAATATTAGAAAATTTTCATTTAGTAACAGAGTGGCACCGTATTGGAACAAACTACCTGCACACATTAAAAAAAGCAAAAGATTTGAATACTTTTAAAAACCTTCTGGATACTAACGCTGAGTTAAATATGTTAAAATTTCAATTTGATTGATAGAATAGATTAAAATATATCCTGAGCATATGCATGCATTAAGCAACCAATGTTTATGAAATAAGATGATTGGGACACAAAAAGCGTGAGGCTATCAAAGTCCCAAGTGAACTGAACTGAACTGAACTGAACTATTAATGTGTGATTTGTCTGGAGCAACGCAAAGAAAGCTCTACATTTCATGTGCTATGCGGACACTCCTTCATATCCCTCGAATAGCCAGCGACCAGATAAAGCAATATATATCGCAGCAAACTAACCAACCATTTCTGAGAAATGGTTTCTGAACACAAAAGTAACCACTTCGCTATTTCCACCTTGAAATCTTCTATCAATCAAATTGAAATTTTAACATATTTAACTCAGCGTTAGTATCCAGAAGGTTTTTAAAAGTATTCAAATCTTTTGCTTTTTTAATGTGTGCAGGTAGTTTGTTCCAATACGGTGCCACTCTGTTACTAAATGAAAATTTTCTAATATTAGTGCGACAATATTTAATTTGGATTTTGTTATCAGAAGATAAGATAAGATTTGCGTAATGCCTCTCTATAAACTGGTATAGTTTCACATTTAGCATTACTAGCTGATAAATACATATAAACCATAGACACACAGGTTTGCTTCAGACTGGGCGACTGCTGGCAGAAATGAGCTACATATAAACCATAACACACAGGTTTGCTTCAGACTGGGCGACTGCTGGCAGAAATGAGCTACATATAAACCATACACACACAGGTTTGCTTCAGACTGGGCGACTGCTGGCAGAAATGAGCTACATATAAACCATACACACACAGGTTTGCTTCAGACTGGGCGACTGCTGGCAGAAATGAGCTACATATAAACCATCCACACACAGGTTTGCTTCAGACTGGGCGACTGCTGGCAGAAATGAGCTACATATAAACCATACACACAGGTTTGCTTCAGACTGGGCGACTGCTGGCAGAAATGAGCTACATATAAACCATACACACAGTTTGCTTCAGACTGGGCGACTGCTGGCAGAAAATGAGCTACATATAAAACCATACACACAGGTTTGCTTCAGACTGGGCGACTGCTGGCAGAAATGAGCTACATATAAACCATAGACACACAGGTTTGCTTCAACTGGGCGACTGCTGGCAGAAATGAGCTACATATAAACCATAGACACAGGTTTTGCTTCAGACTGGGGCGACTGCTGGCAGAAATGAGCTACATATAAACCATAGACACACAGGTTTGCTTCAGACTGGGCGACTGCTGGCAGAAATGAGCTACATATAAACCATAGACACACAGGTTTGCTTCAGACTGGGCGACTGCTGGCAGAAATGAGCTACATATAAACCATACACACACAGGTTTGCTTCAGACTGGGCGACTGCTGCGGCAGAAATGAGCTACATATAAACCATCACACACAGGTTTGCTTCAGACTGGGCGACTGCTGGCAGAATGAGCTACATATAAACCTACACACACAGGTTTGCGTCAGACTGGGCGACTGCTGGCAGAAATGAGCTACATATAAACCATCCACACACAGTTTGCTTCAGACTGGGGGACTGCTGGCAGAAATGAGCTACATATAAACCATACACACAGGTTTGCTTCAGACTGGGCGACTGCTGGCAGAAATGAGCTACATATAAACCAAGACACACAGGTTTGCTTCAGACTGGGCGACTGCTGCAGAAATGAGCTACATATAAACCATCCACACACAGGTTTGCTTCAGACTGGGCGACTGCTGGCAGAAATGAGCTACATTAAAAACCATACACACAGGTTTGCTTCAGACTGGGCGACTGCTGGCAGAAATGAGCTACATATAAACCATAGACACACAGGTTTGCTTCAGACTGGGCGACTGCTGGCAGAAATGAGCTACATATAAACCATCACACACAGGTTTGCTTCAGACTGGGCGACTGCTGGCAGAAATGAGCTACATATAAACCATCACACACAGGTTTGCTTCAGACTGGGCGACTGCTGGCAGAAATGAGCTACATATAAACCATAGACACACAGGTTTGCTTCAGACTGGGCGACTGCTGGCAGAAATGAGCTACATATAAACCATACACACACAGGTTTGCTTCAGACTGGGCGACTGCTGGCAGAAATGAGCTACATATAAACCATCCACACACAGGTTTGCTTCAGACTGGGCGACTGCTGGCAGAAATGAGCTACATATAAACCATGACACACGGTTTGCTTCAGACTGGGCGACTGCTGGCAGAAATGAGCTACATATAAACCATCCACACACAGGTTTGCTTCAGACTGGGCGACTGCTGGCAGAAATGAGCTACATATAAACCATCACACACAGGTTTGCTTCAGGACTGGGCGACTGCTGGCAGAAATGAGCTACATATAAACCATCCACACACAGGTTTGCTTCAGACTGGGCGACTGCTGGCAGAAATGAGCTACATATAAACCATACCACACACAGGTTTGCTTCAGACTGGGCGACTGCTGGCAGAAATGAGCTACATATAAACCATCCACACACAGGTTTGCTTCAGACTGGGCGACTGCTGGCAGAAATGAGCTACATATAAACCATCCACACACAGGTTTGCTTCAGACTGGGCGACTGCTGGCGAAATGAGCTACATATAAACCATACACACACAGGTTTGCTTCAGACTGGGCGACTGCTGGCAGAATGAGCTACATATAAACCATAGACACACAGGTTTGCTTCAGACTGGGCGACTGCTGGCAGAAATGAGCTACATAAAACCATCCACACACAGGTTTGCTTCAGACTGGGCGACTGCTGGCAGAAATGAGCTACATATAAACCATAACACACAGGTTTGCTTCAGACTGGGCGACTGCTGGCAGAAATGAGCTACATATAAACCATAACACACAGGTTTGCTTCAGACTGGGCGACTGCTGGCAGAAATGAGCTACATATAAACCATACACACACAGGTTTGCTTCAGACTGGGCGACTGCTGGCAGAAATGAGCTACATATAAACCATACACACACAGTTTGCTTCAGACTGGGCGACTGCTGGCAGAAATGAGCTACATATAAACCATAGACACAGGTTTGCTTCAGACTGGGCGACTGCTGGCAGAAATGAGCTACATATAAACCATAGACACACAGGTTTGCTTCAGACTGGGCGACTGCTGGCAGAAATGAGCTACATATAAACCATACACACACAGGTTTGCTTCAGACTGGGCGACTGCTGGCAGAAATGAGCTACATATAAACCATACACACACAGGTTTGCTTCAGACTGGGCGACTGCTGGCAGAAATGAGCTACATATAAAACCATCACACACAGGTTTGCTTCAGACTGGGCGACTGCTGGCAGAAATGAGCTACATATAAACCACACACACACAGGTTTGCTCCAGACTGGGCGACTGCTGGCAGAAATGAGCTACATATAAACCATACACACACAGGTTTGCTTCAGACTGGGCGACTGCTGGCAGAAATGAGCTACATATAAACCATACACACAGGTTTGCTTCAGACTGGGCGACTGCTGGCAGAAATGAGCTACATATAAACCATAGACACACAGGTTTGCTTCAGACTGGGCGACTGCTGGCAGAAATGAGCTACATATAAAACCATCCACACACAGGTTTGCTTCAGACTGGGCGACTGCTGCAGAAATGAGCTACATATAAACCATACACACAGGTTTCCTTCAGACTGGGCGACTGCTGGCAGAAATGAGCTACATATAAACCATACACACAGGTTTACTTCAGACTGGGCGACTGCTGGCAGAAATGAGCTACATATAAACCATCCACACACAGGTTTGCTTCAGACTGGGCGACTGCTGGCAGAAATGAGCTACATATAAACCATCCACACACAGGTTTGCTTCAGACTGGGCGACTGCTGGCAGAAATGAGCTACATATAAACCAGACACACAGGTTTGCTTCAGACTGGGCGACTGCTGGCAGAAATGAGCTACATATAAACCATCCACACACAGGTTTGCTTCAGACTGGGCGACTGCTGGCAGAAATGAGCTACATATAAACCATCCACACACAGGTTTGCTTCAGACTGGGCGACTGCTGGCAGAAATGAGCTACATATAAACCATAGACACACAGGTTTGCTTCAGACTGGGCGACTGCTGGCAGAAATGAGCTACATATAAACCATCCACACACAGGTTTGCTTCAGACTGGGCGACTGCTGGCAGAAATGAGCTACATATAAACCATCCACACACAGGTTTGCTTCAGACTGGGCGACTGCTGGCAGAAATGAGCTACATATAAACCATACACACACAGGTTTGCTTCAGACTGGGCGACTGCTGGCAGAAATGAGCTACATATAAACCATAGACACACAGGTTTGCTTCAGACTGGGCGACTGCTGGCAGAAATGAGCTACATATAAACCATCACACACAGGTTTGCTTCAGACTGGGCGACTGCTGGCAGAAAATGAGCTACATATAAACCATCCACACACAGGTTTGCTTCAGACTGGGCGACTGCTGGCAGAAATGAGCTACATATAAACCATCACACACAGGTTTGCTTCAGACTGGGCGACTGCTGGCAGAAATGAGCTACATATAAACCATCCACACACAGGTTTGCTTCAGACTGGGCGACTGCTGGCAGAAATGAGCTACATATAAACCATCCACACACAGGTTTGCTTCAGACTGGGCGACTGCTGGCAGAAATGAGCTACATATAAACCATCCACACACAGGTTTGCTTCAGACTGGGCGACTGCTGGCAGAAATGAGCTACATATAAACCATACACACACAGGTTTGCTTCAGACTGGGCGACTGCTGGCAGAAATGAGCTACATATAAACCATCCACACACAGGTTTGCTTCAGACTGGGCGACTGCTGGCAGAAATGAGCTACATATAAACCATAGACACACAGGTTTGCTTCAGAGAACGTATAAATGCCAATCCTGACTCACTTGCTACTCCACCACGTTTTTGGGCGAAAGTGGCCTAAAAGCCGCCTATTCCTGTTCTCTGACAAGTAACCAAAAAATAACGACCCTACAAACAAACATACTGTGTAGGGTTATCCGTTTTCAATACTAATTTACTAAACTTTTCAGATTTCAGTTTTTGCTTAATCCTGTGTTTTTCCTGATCATTTTCAATAACATCATTTTCGCGCAAACATTCTTCAAATGAGTCTCTGTCTTTCATGTGAAATAAAACTACAGTCTTTAACTGTTCTCTAAAGTCTTTTAAAACCGAGTTATATTTCTGGCATAAAATCCACACACTTATCCCAGCATGCCTTCCGCTGAAAGCTAGTTTTGACAAAGTGTTTCTCTTTTTAACTATGTCTCTTTCTGCTGAACAGTCATCTATAATAAATAGTGTCTGCGTTCCTTCAAACAGTCTATAAAACTGTTCTAAACACTCACTCAGTTTATTGCTGGGATCAACTAAATATATGTCATCATCTGTCCATATAAACCTTCTATCATGATATGCTTTGTTCCATTTAAGCGTTGGACAGAAAACCACAATATGATTAAAATTATAGCGATAAACTGTTTGTAATAGGTCTAGGACAAATATTGTTTTTCCACAACCAGTCTGCCCACAAATCAATGAGCAATGAGGAGTTTTTGTCATAAAGTTTAACTGCCCCATAGTTTTATAGCAGAATTAATCTAATCCAGTTATTATTTTTATCATACTCTCCGTCAAAACTTGTTCAGTATAATAAAATCCTATAAGGTCTAAATGTGTAATATTAATCCAATTCAGTTCTGTAAGATTGTTTCTATTTAGACTAATATTGATTTTGTTGCTTGTTGTTATGACCTTAATATCCTCACCATTGTTAAGAACGACGATGGTAACTTTAAGTTTTTCAACGTCTAAGTTTTGCCAGCTAATTAGAATTCCTTTTAAAAGGACGTCACTGACGCCCACAGCCCCATTCCTCGCCTCATCTTTTAAGACAGAAAATTTCAAATATCATTGTGAACGCATCATCTAATTTCATTTGTGGAAAGAACTGTAATTTTGTAGAAGCGTCCTTTAAAACTGTTTCTTTTCTGTGGAGGATGTACTGTTTTTTCCCATACGGTGTTATTTCAATTTCTTTCCGACTATTGTCGTCTGGCATAAGACTTACATGTAAAGGGCCAGAGTTGAATGCTTTTCTGAAACTTTTTTGACGGCTAAAAAATGTAAATGGCTTATGAATTCAAATTTTATTTCCCATTCTAAATATGGTTCTAAATGCCATTTGAGGTCAGGTTTTCGAACTATTTTATATTCATACTGGCCAACATTATTTGCCTCTAGATTGCGCAGTTGTTCTAGTTTAGGAAACTTTTTGTTGTCGCCAACCTCTTTGCGTTTATAATCGCCATCTTTAGTGTACTCAAAACCATACAAAGCGCCTATCTCACCGTTCTGTTCAAAGTCCGCAACGTCTGCAAGGTCTTTTAATTCTAAAGTTATACACCTCACAGGCGCTAATGTAACTCCCGGTTCTTCTGGCCCACGCGACATTATTTTTTAGTAACGTATTATTTTATTTCCAAAACAATGTGCAGGTTATCACATTTCACGATTTTACCTGTTTTGTCTGCAATTTTTATATATTAAATGATCCGACCCTCCCACAAACTAATCTTTTAAACTGTAAATTAGGGAATTGTATAATTTCATAATCGCAATATGCAGCTTTCCCTGATGGAAGAGCTCTTAAAACAGTTGAGGGCCTTCCATCATATAAGTTTTTCATCAGTGCTTAGTTCGTCCAAATGAACATAGAGTAATGAATGTAATGCAAGATCGAGCGGGTTTTCTCCCTCATAAGTAGTTTTGTCTGGCACAACTCTAAATCTATGATTGTCATCTGCAAAACCTAACATTTTAGCTAGCTCTACATCAAAAAGGTAATGTGCTACTTCTTCTTCAGGTTTGAATGTTAACATTGTTTTTAGATTTGCATTGTTAAGTTTGAGAGTAATGTCGAAATTACTCATTGCTTCTTTTAGCGAACAAAACCCGTAATAACCATCAGGTATGGTTACCGGCTAACTACCTTACCTTCTTTATTAACTTTTAGAACTGCATTATTTTTCTTGGATTCAGTTATATTAAACCATACGACTTTGTAGAATATTTCATGAAGTGCAACCATTTTGGCCCCGCATTCGTTATTAATAGCATGTTCTAAAAACGAAGGGCGGTCTTGAGTTGTTATTGTTACAAACATTTTTTGAACGAAATTAAAAATGAGTGCATTCAAATATACTGATGCAAAATATTCTGTTGGGCCGCACTACAATCTTAAAAATATAGCAACTGATACTCTTGACATTGCTGTGACCCAGACTGTCGCTTTTCATAAAAAGGTGAGTACTCCATTAAGCAGATATCTTAACCCCCCTATTAAAAAAGACTACATCGCGAAAGCGTGGTTTAGTCATCCGATGCAAGTTTTTATCAGAACCGTAAACTTTGCTTGTTTTGTGCATCAACTGGGTGTGGAGTGTCGTATGCTGATCACTTAAATCATCCTGATCCTTTGGTGAGGTCAGTGTACAGATTTCATTTTTATT